>JXTC01000044.1:1342133-1366524 GCA_002914845.1 Trema orientale
TCTTCATTTTAGGAATAAATTTTTGTTATTGAACAATGTTTTATTCCTGGTTTTCGTAGCAATTTGATTTCTATTTCAAGATTATTTGAACAAATATTTAGTGTTTCTTTTCTTAATATTGATATTATTATTTCTAGAAACGGTTTAAATTTTTGTTTTGCTAAAATGGATAATGAACTTTACATGTTAAGGCGGACGAACAATCACTGCTTAATACTGAAATGTTTAAAGTAGAATATCCTAAATCTAAAAGGAAAAAAGTTTCTCATGACGACGATACATATCTTTGGCCTCTTAGGTTAGGGCATATCAATCTAAATACGATAAACAGGCTTGTAAAGCATGGTCCTCTAAGAGAGCTAAAAGTTAGCACTCTACCAATTTGTGAATCTTGTCTAGAAGGGAAAATGATAAGAGACCTTTCTCAGCAAAGGGCGAAAGGGCCAAAGAACCCCTTGAGCTTGTGCATAGGGATGTATGTAGTCCATTGAATATACAAGCAAGAGGTGGTTACAAATATTTTGTCTTATTGATGATGATTCACAATATGGTTACATGTACCTAATGCAAAGAAAATCTGAAACCTTTGAAAAGTTCAAAGAATTCACAGCAGAAGCTAAAAAGTAATTATATAAGTCATTAAAAACTCTTCGATCAGTTCGAGGAGGTGAATAATTAATTCAAGGATCACTTACTAGAGAATGGCATCCTATCCCAACTCACAGCACCTGGAACACCACAATAGAATGGTGTTGCAGAAAGGAGAAACCGAACGTTACTTGATATGATTAGATCAATGATGAGCTACTCTTCCCTACCACTCTCATTCTGGGGTTATGCATTACAAACCGCTGTTTACATTTTGAATATAGTACCTTCCAAGTCTATCTAAAAGATACTTTTAGAGTTGTGGAATGGGCGTAAACCTAGTTTATGTTACATTCGCAAGCTAGAACCACGTGCAGAGGTTTATTTATTTGTAAGTTATCCAAAAGGCACAAGAGGAGGTTTGTTTTATAGTCCTCAAGAGAAAAAGATATTTGTATCGTCAAATACCACTTTCCCTAAAAATGACTATATGACAGATTTCAAACCTCGAAGTAGAGTCGTCCTAGAGAAATTACTTTCTGATCAGATTAGACCACAGCCAACAACAATTGTTGAACGACAAAATTATGAGACCACTATTCCAAATCGGAATACCTTGCCAACTCGACGTAGTGGGAGGATTATTAGATCAGCTGCTCGCTACAGAGAAGTTAGAAAAGCACATGTTACTGTTTATGATAGTAGCTAAGACGACCCATTGACATATAAGCATGCAATGGAAGATTCAAATAAGGAAAAATGGCAAGAGGCTATGAATTAAGAAATAGAATCCATATATTCTAATTCTGTCTGGGAACTTGTAGATCCACCTGAAGATATGAGGCCCATTGGACGTAAATGGATCTATAAAGGAAAAAGAGATATAGATGGAAAAGTTGAAATGTTCAAAGCTAGGTTAGTAACAAAGGGTTGTACCTAAAAAGAGGGAGTTGATTATGAAGAGAACGATGAGTGAATAATTCACTCAAAATTAAGTATTATTCAGCTCAAATAATTGTAAGTTCTCAAGCATTTATATTAGTTTGAGGTGTTTTCACTTTGTTTTTGTAGTTCTTGTGAATAAATGAGAACTGATAGAGTGCATAATAGACATATAATTTTTGATATTCCTTTATGTTTTAATGATTAAAAAAATACTTAAATATTGGATTTTAATTATGTTTCAGATTCTATGGAATAGATTGAAGATTTGGATCAATATAGCATGATTTTGCGTGGAAAATCCAGAGTCCAAGAAATTACACTGACCAGAAGAGGTTTTTACTTAAGGCGTGGGCATGTTCCATCTACCCAGTACGTTCAAAGAAGAAGTTCGCAGATAAAGCGTGGGCACGCTTTATTGGTCGATGCGATTTTGATTTATTTAGAAACAAAGATGTGAATGATAGCTGGAAAGATTTATTTGCTTATCTTTAGGAAAGTTTCCCGGTTGTTAATATTCCCTATTAAAGTGGGATTTGTTTTAGAGGCTATAAAGAGAGGAGATCCTTTAGAGAAAAACAACACAATTCATATTTTTCAGTCTCTCTTTTCTTTTAGGCTTTTTCTTTCTGTTATGGATTGCTAAATATTTCTTCTAGCCAAGGGATAATTGAAGTTTTGGTTCTTCAAGAATTGTGAGATCTAATTAATTCTCCTTGTTCTTTTATTCTTCAATATTTATATATTTTCTATGTTCCTTGAAATTATTGTTTGATTTATTGATGCAAAGGGCCATTGTTCAATTTATCAAAATAATATATTGCCATTTAGAATTTCAAATCCGTAATTGTTTGAATGTTCTAATGCAAGTGGTAAACTGACATACTTGATTATAAAAGAGGTTTTCAATTTATGTCATGAAAATATATAATCTAGTCTAAATGAATCGAGCTTATGAGTTTGTTGGCTAGAATTGGTAGTCTCTCTAGTTGTTAATGCTGTTGGTAAATTAAATCCTAAGAGCTTGTTTAGGATTGTCTACTAATAAGAGAAATAATCAAAGAGCTTGTTTTGGTTATCAAGATATTAAGGAGAGATAGGTTATTAGAGCTTGTTAATAACTATAACCAATTTATTCAAGAATTAAAGAAATTATCTTTGCATCAATGATCAATTTGCTGATCCAAAACTGAAATTGTACCTTTGGCTAGATGTTCGTATTATATTGATTTTTCCTTTATTTGCATTTCCTCTACTGCATTCTCTTTAGATTGTTTAATTCTAATTTTCAAAATCCCTTTTTCTTTTATTTATCTTAATCTTTGAAGAAATAAATCTAACTAATTCTTGTGGACATGACCTTGCTAATCACTGTATGCAATTATTTATATATATATATACATTTAGAGCAGGAATTTATTTTGTTGGATTCGACAACCACCAAGAACCAAGATACATTAATGCTAAATATGGGTATTTTGCCATTGATGATGAAAGTTGAGTCCGATACGAACACAACGCAACGAAAATCAGGCAAAACGGAGCTAAAACGAAGAAATGGCGCCCCCAAGGGAAAAAATTCTATCGTGCTGATTTCCAAAACTGAGAGTGCTGCGGCGCTTGAATAGTAGCACCACGGCGTTGCCTGAAAATCAGACTTCTAGAGGCTACAGCGCCGCGGCACTCCCGCGGCGCTTCACAGCATTCGGAAGCGTGTTTTTAGCGAATTTTTAGAGCGAATCTGGACTATTGATACCATCTGATCGAATGGTTGATATTCTACCCGGCCTAGGTCATCTTGGAACTCCTTAAATACATCCTTAAGCCTCCATAGCAACGGTAGAGAGTTGGAGAGAAAACACAACAAAGAGAGCTCAAAAATCTTAGAGACAAAGGAGCTTGGAGCAAAAATCTTGGAGAGGATGCTTGAGGGAGTGG
This sequence comes from Trema orientale, assembly GCA_002914845.1. Taxonomy (NCBI): domain Eukaryota; kingdom Viridiplantae; phylum Streptophyta; class Magnoliopsida; order Rosales; family Cannabaceae; genus Trema; species Trema orientale. The sequence continues at coordinate 1,345,602 of JXTC01000044.1, forward strand.
CTTGAAGAGATTGAAACTTGAAGTTCTACCTCTACAAAAGAGTTTTTCTCATCCTCTTTCTCACCCTAATCTCATTTGAATTTTTGTATTGTGCTTGATTTTTGAATATGTTTAGATATATAATTTCTTGTTGAGATTAATATTAGATTCACCTATGTGGAATTAAATGATATATGCTTGGGATTTGATGTACATTAAACTTTGATTCTGTATCTTGATTTCTAATATGTTCTTTGATATTGTTCTTAATTTTATTTATGCTATTATATGCTTAATACTTCTCAACTAATTAGCTACTAGTTAGATGATTTGGTTTCTAGAATTTGGTACTTGAGAAAGAGAATTTTAGAAATAATTATAGGATAGTATAATCTAGGATTTTGTAGAGTTTGAGAGAACCTATAATTCCTTTGAAGCCATTTTCAAATAACCATTGAACATAATGAATTCTTAAATTTCAGGTTCGGAACAGAGAAATTGGAACCGAGATTTAGGAATGATTTCACTCAGCACTCGAGAGAGGGAGTAGAAATACCTTTGGGTTCTTGGCTTACAAACTAGGAATAATTGATTAGAATGTAATTGGTGATCAAAAGACATAGTTGATAGTTTGGCGAATTCAATCCCCTAGTATATTTGTGCATAGAGTTTCATATTTTATTTTTGTATTTATATTTATTTTTGTATTTATTTAACTTATAAATCCATTTAGTTTAGTTGCCTAGATAAAGTTAGGTCATAATAATTTTGGTACTTAGCAATAATTTAACACACAATTCCTTGTGGGATCGATAACTCTCTTATCACTTTATTACTTGTATACGACCCGTGCACTTGTGGTTATTTTACGTTTATATATTTTTAGCGTAATAAGTTTCTGGCGCCGTTGTTAGAGAATTGGTATTTTAGATTATTGTTGATATTAGGAGTAAGTTACTTGATTTCAATTTAGGCATCTATTTTAATTTTTAATATTTATTTTTAAATGTTTGTTTTGTGAGGTACTTGGAGATGTTAGATTAACAAGTCCTCTTGTAGTTTGCTCAACGAGATTCGGAGCTATTTTATTGTGCATGGTAGAGATACAAAGAGTTGCTCACACTATGCCCGAATCCTAGTTTATCTCGGAAGTATCAAATATAAAATTTCTTCAACAACCTTCGGCCCAAAACAAGAATATGGGTGGAAAGGAGAAATGGTACCACCTCTATCTACCAACTATCCTTTGATGAAGCCTATTGGTTGTTGGATGACATAGCTGACTTTGACTATCGGAGTTAGAGTTATCTATCAAGCCACCTCGGTTTGGGAGATAATTCTAACATTTTGATGCCATGGTGTGATACTCCACATTACCAAGAGGAGCCTTCTCCCGACCTTGAATATCTTTTTGTACAATTTTCAGAGAAGACAAGAGTTTTCCATGAGGAGTGAGAGAGAATAGGGACCATTCTTAATTCACAATTTGAGTCTCTTTATGACTTCCTTGAGATAACAAGGGTGGTGGCTATTATACATGCACATGTCACAAACAACGATCAAAGCCATAATGATGAGCCGAGCATAAGCGGGAGGATCTTGGGTTTGTTTGATGATGATGACTCAAGTGAGGAGGAGAATCAAGAGTGGATCAAGGAGGGAGAATCACAAGACAACACTTGTGAATCTTCACCCTTTGAGATCCAAATCATCATGCCGCCACCAGTCATCAAAGATCACATCTACGACGATCGTATATGGCCAACACCTCCTCTATCACTGTTAGCACCATTTATTCAAGCCCACCAAATACATGTGTTGAAGCCGAGACAAGTTGAGTGTACGTGCCAATTATTGCCATACATCGCCAAGCTTGAGAGCGATCAAAAACAAGACCCATTTGTTGTGTTGTATGATACTTACTATGGGCGGATACCACTATTTGATGAGCTTCGCCGATGTGTGCATGAATAAGCCTAAGGCAGTAATTTATGGAGAGGAGTCCCGTACTACCCAAGTTAGAGCCGCCTTGCTTGGAGCACCACATTGACCAACCTTAATAGGAGGCGAGAATGTCTCGCCTCTCTAGTACGTGTTCTTTTCCCTTGTACTTACATTGAACATTTAAATTTTAAGAACGTTGCCAATGTTGAGTTTGAGAGTGAGAGCGCTTATTGATAAATTATTTGTTGGATATGACTTTGCTTGTGTGTTAGTTGTTTTGACTTTTCTTCCTATGAGTTGGTTTCTTTTGACGAATCTTTTATTCATTTTTTTTCTTTTTTCTTTTTTTTTGCTTATTTGAATAAGTCTTGTGTTTTGTTAAGATGAGATAACTTGTTATTGATGATGAGTTTAGTCACTAAATGTCCTTTAGGACTTTTGAAATGTAATTCATTGAAATTATTTGTATGCTTGACTCGCATTAATTGAACCTCATTCTTGATTCTACATATTTGAGCACAATAATCATGACTACTTGATTCTTTTAGCTTTTGGAGAAAACTTGTGTGCATTAGATAGGCATTGACATTTGAACTCTAGAACCCATTTGAGTGAAGCTTTAGATGAAATTCTATGTTAGGTGTCATTGGAGAAATGATTTAGGCTATCTTTGGACCGTTTGAGCCTTTTAAGCTAACCTTGATATATTATAATCCTAGTACGCCCACTTTGAGCTTATTTATACCTTTCTTTTTCTACCATATTTTTGCCAAACCAAAATAATGACCACCAACCCTATCCTTAAGCATGTTGATTTTTTTAAAGAGTTATTTTGTGCTATGTTTATGTTGGAGGAAGGATGGTGCTATGAAAAAAAAAACCAAAAAAAAAAGGAGAAAGGAATAATTTGGTGAAAATTTTTTGTCCTTACTCTCTATTTTGTTTTTCAACATTGAGGACAATGTTGATTTTGAGTTTGGGAGAGATTTTTTATTTTCATCCTTTTGTCTTATTTCATATCTTTCGTTTCAAGAAAAAAAAGAAAAAAAAAGAAGAAAAAAAAATTCAATAAGTGTTTGGTGGAATGTTGATAGAAGAGAAATTTAGTTGAAAAGAAGTGTGGGAGTGCTATTTGGCATACCAAGGAATAACTATATAAAGGTTCTAGATTAATGTACTTAAGGATGATTTGAACATCAATTTTTTTCCGAAATTACCTTATCTTTTGCCCAAGCTGATGTTACAAGCTTAATGAAAGACCTTTTGATCTTTGATGACACACTAACATATATTAGTGGAGAGCAATATGAAAAATGGGCATATAGTAGTTCCAAATTGTATCATGTAGAGATATTTCATTGCCTATTGAGACACATAAGTCTATCCACTATAAGAATTATACCCTTTTAGTGCATTTGAAAATAGCACTTTTGAAAAAATGCTATCAAAAACCTCCCATGCGTGCCAAGTTTTTCAAAGACGAGGGAAAATTTTAGTTTTCCCGCACCAAAAAAAAAATCTCAAAATTCAAAAGTCTTTCTTTTCGTTCTCTAGAGTTTTGGTGACCAAAATATTCTCTCTCTTACTCTAGATTCCTTCCTCTATTTTCGCTGCCACTAGCTCTGATGCTGAGCACCTCCTTCGTGAAGATAAGTACTGACTTTGCTAAGCCATGTTCGAGAAGCTTCAGTGCCATCGTCGCCCCCTCTCACACATATCTTCGCCGACAGAGGTTTGTGTCACTTTTCAGAAAGCAGGTATTTTTGTTTAGCTCATCTGGGTTCACTTGGACCTATCAAAATTGTGAAACTTTTTCCTTTTTATTTCTTTTTCGGGGTCAAATTTAGGGTTCATAATTTTTAGGCTTTGGGATTCACATTAATTTGGGGTTTATATTTCTATGCATCAAGTAAAGCCAGCCTTGGTTCTTCATCTACTGTCATTGTTGTAGAAATGATGGTTTCAGATCAATTTCGGATGTGTTTGATGGTTCTGGCTGTGGGTGCTTTCTTTGACGCATTTAATTTTTATTTTTAAAAAAAATTGTTCAGTTTTCTTTTGTTAGTTGAGTGTTTAAGCAGATTTGGTGCGTACGAGGTTGGGATTTGGCACTTCTTATCAATTATCAAAATTTAGGGTAATAATTCGTGGAGGTCACCCCAATTTTCTTGTCATTTGTTCTTAATCTTAGATCGAGTAGAAGAAATTTATATCATAAATGAAACAAATTAATATAGACCAAACTTCATGGTCACTGCTAGTTTGCTCTTCTCAAGAGAGGTTTGTCGACTTAAAAAGAAAAAAGAAAAGGTAGTCTTTTGTTTAGTTAATAGAAATAATATTCAAAAGTTGGAATTATATTCATACACACATATATATATATATATATATATATATATATATATATATATATATATATAAAGTTTCAGAGTACATATATTTCTCAATTTAAGATAAGATGAAAGAGAAGAAGTTGACTATGCAAAAATACTTAAAAAGTAAGTTTATTAATGCTCTGTATCTATGAAGGAAATTGAAGTTAATAATAATCCAATGATATTCAGTATTAATCCCTCTGTAGAACTCTAAATAATCATAAGTTCGAAAAAATATTGTATGGACTATGTGGTATGATTTTCCTGCAGTAGTCTCTGTTATTGTGTTGGTTGAGACATTTTCGGTTTACAGTATTAATTTTTGGAAAGTTCATCTTATTATATATAGATTCTTGTTGACATCCTGTGTCTTTTCTTGTTTTTTCAAATCTAAATAGTTGATGTTATTACATTTAGAGAAACGGCCTGTTGCAAGGGGAAAGTCGAGTGGCTTTTGAAAGTCAAGCTCCCATTTATTGTTCATGGTTTACTATAGAGTAAATCTTATTTACCTTTAACAATTCATCGTTGAACTGCTATCTGGTACAGGAAAGGAAATATATATTCCTTTCTCTTGTTTGTTGCTTATCATCTGATAGATTATATCTTTCTACCTTTGTGTGGGAGAGTTTGGAATACAGGTGGAATATCTCCTCACAGTGGCCATAATTTGGACAATTTTTTTTAAGTTGATAATCCATAAGACCTTTACGTCTTAAGGTATTTCTTCTCTCACTTTATCTTTCTCTAATTACCTTAAAGTTTAAAAACAAAAGTAACTACACTATTATGTTATTTGTGCTGCCTTTAGTTTCTTTATCCTACTAGTTATTACTTAATTCAACTTTTATAAGGTATCATAAAATTACGTACTAATTTTCCTAGATGAATACAGAACATCAAAAGTTGATTTTAATTTATTGCAAGTATATTGATATATATATATGTGTGTGTGTTTATATGTGAACCAGCAATTTGATAGCAATGTCCTAAGTAATTACAAAAAAATTACAGTTACAACATCACAGAAAGAAGAGATAATTTCCTTTTGGTTGAATTCTCTTTTGGGTATTAATTACTAGGAAGACTGAAGAAATAAGGTGCAACTATTTTGGATAAGAAAACCTTAAGGCCATAATAAGTCTTATTAATATATCTACTTGGTTATTTGGTTTTACTTCTACAGTGCCTCAACTCTTTGCTTAGTTGCTTACTAACAGTATCTCCAACAATTTAATTTTGAGCTTACAATGAAATACTCAAACAGATTAGAGGATTGGCATCCAAATTAACGTATTTAATACCCAATTACTCTGTCTCATGGAGTATTAAACTAATCGTATTTTTGCATCTGGTCTATTTTTGCATCTGGCCTTTTTGGACATTATGGCCAGTTTCTCTTCAGCTTGTACTTCATAGAAATTATTGGAAACAAATAATCAACCTTTAGACATTGAGAAATTATTTATTTTATATAAATCTGATTCTCGTCAATTTTGTTTGTGATTAGGTGCATGTTGAGAATCTGAATGAAGCTATGAATGCTCATTTTAGCGAAGGAGACAGGAACACTTCTGTCAAGTATATTATGTATTCTAGCTTAACTTAAAGAACATAGAATTTGACTTGTCATTTTATTTCTAGTCCATTTCTTGCATTCACATTTTTTTCAAGTAGTATTGATAAAAGAAGTAAAGAATGAATCCCTTAAGCCATGCATTGAAGGTTAGCAACATCTATGCTCTATTTAGAAGGTTAGCAACATCTATGCTCTGTTTAGATTTGAATCTAGTTATCTACATCTTATATCTGGCTTCATCTGCAATTCTGAATCACAATAGATATTGATCCGCATATCAGTTATGATTTTTGATAATCTATCACTCTGCATGGAGATATTTACTAGGTTTAACTACATTGCTTTCTTCTACTAAATTGTAGTTGTCTTGGCGATTTGGTTTATGGTTCTGATCTTAGAGTACTATCTGCATCTATTGATGTAATAACTGGAGTCCCATGTTTTTCTCAATGTAAAATTTTGTTTCTATTGTGTACAAGTTTTTTTAAATCAAGATACTATATTAATCATCAATGCCAGAGGCTCTTGTAGGAATTTTTTTTCTTAAAATAAAAATTCTGTTAGTAAAGTTATAGGTCTCTTATTAAGATAATGATGGTCTCTTTTGTATAGTTTCCAATCCAAACTTATTTATTTTGAAATGCTAAAAACTGAAATTAGTTTTAAAATTTTAGTAGTTCATGATTATTAAAGAGTCTTAATATATTGGGCCGAATGAAGTTCCCTATTTGGATTTTCTAACAATGTATAGTTCATGAAACTTGATAATTAGAAGGAACTTGATGGTTCTTTAGTTGTTTTGGTATATTCTAGAACCCAAACAATGTGATTATTTAATTGATTGTCAACTTAAGGGCTAGGTTAATAGGAATAAGGGCATTTATTATTATTTGTAAGTTCGGTATTTTGTTCTTTGTTGTGATTGTTAAGTAATTAAAAAGTAGTGGTTTAAATTCTACATTGTTGTTACTGATACATTTTATTATTGGCGTGTGGAATCTTGTTTAATTTGTTCTGTTGACTTTCTTTTCTGTTTTTTTTTTTTTGACTACAGTTTGAGTATTATGTTGGTGAGTATTCTTCTAAGGACGTTGGAGCACAAGTTCGACCAAGCTCTTGGAAAGCTTTTCTGATAAATTTTTTAGGATTTCATTTTGAACTGTGTTACTTTTGATGGTTAATGTATTTATAATTTTTGTAGTCTCTTTTATTTGAGATAATAATATGTAATACCGGAGATAGTGTATGAAATTTTAGAATATTTTGGATCATAAGTTATGTTTTACAAACGCATATGATAATTGTTATTGCAGATGTTTAATTTAAACATTTTTTAAATACACTAAAAACTTGTTATAGAAATTTGTAAAGGATCTAAAGTAATATAAGAGTGCAATTAACAACAGACACTATAAAAATGTTATTCAAATGTATAACAGCATGCAAAAAATGCTATGAAAGTATTTTTATAGCATTTTAAAAAAGCTGCAGAAGTGTTTTTACAGCATATTAAGAATGCTATGATAGAGTTTCAACAGCCATCAAAAAAGATATGGAAAGAGCTTTTTATAGCATACAGGATAGCATTCAAAAAACGCTATAATATGGGGGAGACTTTTAATAGCGGGGGCTGTCATAGCATGCGTTTAAATGCTATGAAAATCTTTTCATAGCATTCTTTGCTTGCTATGGAATCCAGTTTTTCTTGTAGTGATTTTAAGCTTATTTTATTAAGTGATATTGATTTTACACACACTACACGTTAAGAGTCTTGAGTGGAGTTAAATTGATGCTTGAAGTTGAAAATCTAGATAATCTCAATGTTTGTATTTCCTTTGAGCTTAGAACATTTTGTGACTTTGGAGATACTTGCACAGATTTTGATTTGATACGAAACTCACATTTTGTTGTTTATGTTATTAGTACTTGATTTGTGTTTTGCTTTTCTTTTTCTTGTTTTGTTTTGTTTGAGGACAAGCAAATATTCAAGTTTGGGGATATTTGATGAGTGATTAATTCACTCAAAATCAAATATTATTCAGCTCAAATAATTGTAAGTTCTCAAGCATTTATGTTGATTTGATGTGTTTTCACTTTATTTTTGTAGTTCTTATGAATAAATGAGAACCAAGATAAATTGGTGCTAAATATGGCTATTTCAACCATTGATGATGAAAGTTGAATCCGATACAAACACAATGTAATAAAAATCAGGCAAAACGGAGCTAAAATGAAGAAATGGCACTCCCCGGTAAGAAAAGTTATCGTGCTGATTTCCAGAGCTGAGAGCACCGCGGCGCTTGAATAGTCACGCCACGGCGCTGCCTGAAAATCAGATTTCTAGAGGCTATAGCACCGCGGCGCTTGCCAGGGAGCACCGCGGCACTATACAGGATCCGGAAGTGAATTTTTAGCGACTTTTTAGAGCTAATCAGAACTATTGACACCATCTGATCGAATGGTTGATATTCTACTCGGCCTAGATCATCTTGGAACTCCTTAAATGCATCCTTAAGCCTCCATAGCAAGGGTGGAGAGTTGGAGAGAAAACACAACAAAGAGAGCTCAAAAATCTTAGAGAGGAAGGAGCTTGGAGCAAAATTCTTGGAGAGAATGCTTGAGAGAATGGCTTGAAGAGATTGAAGCTTGAAGTTCTACCTCTACAAAAGAGTTTTTCTCATCCTCTTTCTCACCATAATCTCATTTGAATTTTTGTATTGTGCTTGATTTTTGAATATATTTAGATATATGAAATTCTTATTGAGATTAGTGTTGGATTAACCTATGTTGAATTAAATGATATAAGCTTGAGATTTTATGTACCTTAAACTTTGATTCTATGTTTTGATTTCTAATATGTTCTTTGATATTGTTCTTGAATTTATTTATGCTATTCCATGCTTAGTACTTCTCAACTAATTGGCTATTAGTTGGATGATTTGGTTTCTAGAATTTGGCACTTGAGAAAGAGAATTTTAAAAATAATTATAGGATAGTATAACCTAGGATTTTGTAGAATTTGAGAGATCCTATAATTCCATTGAAGCCATGATCAAAGAACTATTGAACATAATGAATTCATAAATTTTAGGTTCGGAATAGAGATATTGGAACTGAGATTTAGGAACGATTTCACTTGGCACTCGAGAGAGGAAGTAGAAATCCGTTTGGGTTCTTGGCTTATAAACTAGGAATAATTAATTAGAATGTAATTGGTGATCAAAAGACATAGTTGATAGTTAGATGAATTCAATCCCCTAGTACATTTGTGCATAGAGTTTTCATATTTTATTTTTGTACTTATATTTATATTTGTATTTATTTAACTTATAAATCCATTTAGTTTGGTTCCCTAGATAAAGTTAGGTCAGGATAATTCTAGTACTTGGCAATAATTTAACACATAATTCATCGTGGGATCGACTCACCGTGCGATCGACAACTCTCTTATCACTTTATTACTTGTATACGACCCGTGCACTTGCGGTTATTTTACATATGTGCATTTATAGATGTAATAGAGACTTTCTCGCTAGTAGTCATACTTAAATCCATACGTATCCTCTTATCCATTGTTGTATGTTTAGACTCTGAAATATGGCAAATAGACATCAAGACAGCTTTTTTGAATGGCTATCCTGTAGAAAGCATCTATATGGTGCAACTAGAAGGTTTTGTAGCTGAAGGCCAAGAGCAGAAAGTCTACAAGCTACTTAGGTCTATTTATGGACTTAAGCAAGCTTCAAGATTATGGAATCTAAGATTTGATGAGACGATCAAGTCTTATGGTTTCTATCAAAATGTCGATGAACCTTGTATATATAAGTATATCAAAGACAAGAAAGTGGTCTTCCTAGTTCTTTATGTAGATGATATTTTGCTCATTGGAAATGATGTGGAAATATTATCTAATGTAAAGAAGTGGCTAGCCGAGCAATTCCAAATAAAAGATTTGGGAGAAGCAAGTTATATGTTTGGGATCCAAATTATTCGAGATCATAAGAATAAACTTTTGGCACTGTCTCAAGCATCTTATATTGATAAGGTGCTTATTTGTTTTTCAATGTAAAACTCCAAGAAAGGACAGTTACCTTCTCGACATAGAGTTATCCTATCTAAAGAGCAATGTCCCAAAACACCTCAAGAAGAAGAGGATATGAGACGTGTTCCCTATGCGTCTGCAGTTGGCAGCTTGATGTATGCCATGTTGTGTACTAGGCCTGACATATGCTACGTAGTAGGGATAGTCAATCGTTTTCAATCAAATCCAGGATTAGATCGCTGGATAGCGGTAAAGCATATTCTCAAGTATCTTAGGAGAATGAGAAATTATATGCTGGTTTATTCAAGTCAGGACTTGATTCCTACTAGTTACACTGATTCTGATTTTCAATCAGATAAAGATACTCGAAAGTTAACGTCTGGGTCAGTGTTCACTCTTAGTGGTAGAGCCGTTGTCTGGAGAAGTGTTAAACAATCCAGCACTGCAGATTCTACTATGGAAGTAGAATACATAGCAGCTTGTGAAGCAGCTAAAGAAGTAGTTTGGCTCAGAAAGTTCTCTACTGATTTGGAAGTTATTCCAAATATGGATAAGCCACTGACCTTATACTGTGACAATAGTGAAGCAGTGGCGAATTCAAAAGAACCAAGAAGTCACAAGAGAGAAAAGCATATAAAGAGGAAGTAACATCTGATTAGAGAGATAGTACATCGAGGAGACGTGGCTGTTATGAAGATAGCATCCAAAAACAATATTGCTGATCTTTTTACAAAGATGCTTCCAGCGAAGACTTTTGAGAGTCACTTGGAGGGCTTAGGATTAAGAGACATGTCTCACCTGCTTTAGGATAAGTGGGGGATTGTTAGGGTTTATGCCCTAATAGCATGTATATTTTGGATATTTGCTGAATTAATAAAATGATATTTTTCTATTTGAATTTGTGCATAATTGGTATGTCTTTAAATATCAGAAAATCCCTAGTTTATTTATGTGACCATAAATTTAGTATATAAGTGTTATATACATGAGGATTAAATTTATGGATAATAAACTAAATATAATCTGTAATAATTAATTAAACTTTGGGATCTTTAATTAAATATTATTAGTACTATCCATTAACATTGAGACTGTAATAGTCTTATCCGGACTATTGATATGTTGACATTACAATAGAAGTACTTTATATAATTCGATTAGCAGACAGAATTTGAATCTTATATAAATTCCGTTAACTGTTGAGAGTTCAAATAATGTCACTAGATGATCATATGTAGATCAATGTTAGTGCAGATTAGTTATAGACTCCTATTTATAAAAGGTTTGTTTCGTAAACAGATCGAAATACTTGTATCTTGGGAGCATGATGAGATGAGTAGCTGGGAATGTAATTTACAGATATTGAATCCATTCCTTCCATTAGGAAGCTAGAAAGATGATTCCCTTGTGTATTGATTCAAGACTTGAACTTGAACAGTTTGAGTACTCAATTTAAAATAGATTCATAAATTAATTATTCATTAGAGAATCAATGGTACACAAGGATAAAGATGTAATTGGAGAGATGAACGGAATATAACCTAGCTCTAATTATGAATTGTCTATGGAGGATTGAACTACATGTAATGATTAAATCGATGGACTGCTCGCTGTTTTCTAAATAAATTAATTCTTTAATTTCAAGAATGCAATTTCGGATTTTTAGTGGAGCAATATTAGAATTAATAAATTAAACTAATTAATTAAAGAATTTAATTAATTGTTATAATTTATTGGAGCTTGAATTACAGGTCCATATATCCCATGTTCCACCTCTTACAAATACTATACTGGATATTACATTATTTTTATTACTGCACACTTTATCTAGATAAATAGTTTATCTATATATAATTAATAATTGTTATTAATTAATTAATTAATTAATAATGAATTAATTAATTTAAATTTATGGAGAGATAAGTTTCCTAATTTGTTTAAATTTTGAATTTAAAAAATCTAATTATCACATAATTAGATAAACAAAAATTAGGAAACCAACTAAAAGTGAAACACTATTTCTTGAAGGAGTGAATTATCTGCTGGTTTATATATATATATATTAATTAGATTATATAAATATATATATATATATATATAAAAGTTTACGTTTATAAAAAAAAGTAAAGTCACATTTTTTTAAAGCTATATATATATTAATTTGATTAATATAATTATTTTTTAAATATTTTAATATATATAAAGGAAACCCCAGCAGATAAAAGAATATACTACGTATTATTTTCTATAGAGTCTCTATAAACTAGAGAGAAAAAGAAGAGAGTCTTCCTATTCTCTGTAGAACAAACTCTTGTAATCTCATATGTTGAGAATATTGCAAGGGCCTAAAATGTGAGTTTTAAGAAATTGTACGCAACGCCCATACGTTCATCTAATTGTGCTTGAGGCTTGTATTGGAAGATTGTAGCTTAGAAGATAGAAAAGCTAGGATCCACTAATAGGCTACAAAAGGTATTAGATCTATTCTCTTTGTATGTTCCTATTTGCTATGAATTAATACTATGCACTCATATAGTCAATTGTTTTGAGAAAGTTTTGGATGTTCCTGGGCCAATCTTCTGCAACGAAAATCGTTTTTTATAACCAACAGATGCTATCCGAAAAGAAATTGCCAGACTTCGACGCTTGGTACCAACAAAAAATGTTCCGATGACCTTATAGCTGCAGAAAATCATCTTGACCAGATGTTGGACAATATTAAAATTTTCTAGAAACAGAGATCGGGACCACTTGGCTTCAATGGGATGATTGCAATACCAAATTTTTCCAATCTAAGGCCTCCCAAAGAAAACAATGAAACAAGATCATTGGCCTGATTGACAACAACGGGGTCTGGCATGATGAGTAACATGAAATGGAGAAGGTCGTGGTTGATTATTTTGAGTCTCTCTTTAGCTCAGACAGAGTGCCAGAAGAGGATATGTAAATAGTACTTAAAGCCATTCAACGTTCCTTTTCTGATGAAATGAACAGAATCCTTTGTCGAGACTTTACTCGAGAGGAAATTGAAGTTGCTCATAATCAAATGCACCAACTAAGGCTCCAAGTTCTAATGGAATGCCTGCTCTCTTTTACCAAAAATATTGGAATATTGTGGGTGACTCTATTTCAGTAGCCTGTTTAAACATTCTTAGCTTTGGTGGGTCTATTATGGGATGGAATAACATTCACATAGCTCTAATCCCAAAAGTCAAGGAACCGATTAGGATAATCCACTTCAGACTAATCAGTCTCTGTAATGTCACTTATAAGATTGTCACAAAGACTATAGCCAACAGATTGAAGCTGATCTTGAACTCCATCATCTCCCCAAATCAAAGTGCATTCGTCCCAGGGCAGCTCATCACTAATAATGTAATTGTGGGGTTTGAATGTATACATTTTGTGACATCCAGCTCCTCACGTAATTAGGAGAGCCAATAATAAACATGCTCTAATTGCATATTAGGCATCTAGAAGTCATAAATACTAGTTTCATAAAAACATGCTCATTCATTATGTTATGTGCATTCACATACATATTATTGTACTAATGATTGCTGAAGTGTTCCAATGCATTGTAAAGGTTCAATACCCTCAGAAAGAGAGAGCTCCGTGTGCTAAAAGAACAAAATATATAATTATGAAAGTAATATTACGTGCACATGCATTAAGATCGTACTTGTTGATAACTTGGTCAAATAGTAGTTTTTCGGTAAAATACAATTTTCACGCACTTCAGAGCAGAATTCACTGTGTGTTTAACATGTCAAATAGGCTTAATTTAATGTCTAGGACTCATTTATAGCATTTTATATGTCGGCCCCACATAAGCACGAGGTGGCATTCAGGCTAAGCTAGCTTAGATTAAGCTTAATCGCGTAATGTCATTTTTGTACATTCTAATAATTAAGTGTTAATACTATGTTTGCCATGTTAATTGGAGTGTAATTGACTTTCTTTTTATGTTTAATGATTGGTTATAGGGCTAGGTTCCACTAGATTACAATAAGATTGGCCATATAGGATTATAGGTCAAAGTATGACTAGTTTTCACCTTCTAAGCTAGGTTTCACCATTTTAGTATACACTTGGGTGTATAGGATGGACCAGCAATGTGGTGAGTATGCTAAGGATGTTTTAGAGCTGGACACATGGAAAGCAATGAGAAAAATACCCAAAATACCCCTTAGAATTTAAGTTATGCCATTTCTTAGCCATTAAGTATCACTTTTTGACCAAATCTGGTCATTTGCTTCCCCTTTCTCTCCAGCCATGACCTGAGCCTCTTCAATACCTTCCTACACTTCTCTCAAATCCTCTTATCCATATCCAAAAGTTTCCAAGTGGTAGAAGTCAAATTGGAGCTCTAGAAAGCAAGATAGACCAAAACTAGTCAAGGTAGCTCTACTAAGTTCTTCTTTATAGGTCTTGTCCTTTAATTTCAATTCTCTACTTATTCTCACTTAAATATGGGTTTCATCAGGTCCTCTTAAGTTCAAAATCTGTTTCTATTCCTTAGGAATCAGTTTGGTGGAGATAGAAGGCAAGAACACTAGCAAAGACTCAAACTAGTCAAGGTGAATAGCACACCAATCTCTAGAAGATATTGACCCTTTCCACAATTCATTTCTATTTAGGACACGAGGTAAGTAAAGTACTCAACTGCAACACAAGAATTACGTACTATATAAGTATCTATTATGTTTCTATGTTTTACATTTATTCTGGTTATGAGTATGACCATTGACATTTCGATTTCAACATATATATGCTTAGTAATTTTGGTGTGGTATTATTATGTACACCATATAATCATATATGTTTTATGAAAAAGTTTAAGAAGGGTAATATGATTTATGAAATGCCTTAGTATTATTATGTAAAACTATTTTATCATAGAAAAGTTAAGACCAGGTAACTTTCAGAAGGTTTTGTGTCACTGTTACGGGGAAGCAGGATAAATATTTACAGTTTCAGAGTGGCAGCCCCAGGAGAGGGGCCAGTTTGACGGGATTAGTTAGAATGTGTGCCACAGTATTCCTCCTCCAAGGTATATAATAGATTATATTACAGTCTCGGGCTGCTTTATCTCTTGAGCTCGACGGGGTAACGATGGAATAAGGTTAGTAATGAGCCCCACTATGGTAAGAGCCGGCGGGAGGAGAGCCCATGGGATATCATTAATTCAGGAAGCCCTGCAGGCACAATGCTGAACCGGATAGTGGGCAAAAGACGGGGAAGGGTCCAAAGGAAATTATTTATATCGAAACATTTAAGCAAGCACGGTCATGCATTTAATTCATGTCATTGGGTGACATGTCATCCATTATTTTACTTATTGAGCTGTAGCTCATTATAGTCTTGTGTTACGGGTAATGATTGGAAATGACAGCATGAGCTTGTGAGCTGGATTGAGGCCCAACCTTGGTGTTGTATATATGGATATTTTGACCACGTGTGAGGGCCTAGTTGTGTATTTTGAGATGTTTTGCAGTCTCTCAATGACGTTGTTTTTAGTTCGTTTCTTTTGATACATATTTACTACGTTTTGTTTTGTAATATATATATATATATACTGATCCATACTATGTTTGTAAGTAAAGTCAGCTATCCATAGTGTTTTAAAGAAAATAAAAAAGTTCAAATTGGCCCGTATTTTTTGAAAAACAGTTATAAGATTATCTTCCAAAAGTAACGTCTTGTAATAGAAAGTCAATAAATTCCCACTAGTAGTATGTGGTACAAAGGAAGGGCGTTACAGGTTGGTATCAGAGCGGAGGTTTAAATCGTTTCTGTAGACCGTCCATATGTACATGTCGAGGAAGGGAATCACTCAGCTCACAAGTAAGTATTTATATGCATTAGTTTATATTTGTTGCATTTTTCATGTACATTATTGGCTAATATTTACTAGGACAAGGAGCACAGAAATGACTATCACTCGAGGTCAAACATCTAAAGCTACTGAGGGCTCTACCCCTGAGAGACATGCACAGGAGTTGGTGGAACTCCGTAAAATGGTCCATAGGCAGACAGAACAGATTGAGAGGTTGTTACAACTGCAAGGGGAAAGACAAATTCCGCCTAACACACATCCTCCCCAACCACCACCACCACCTCCACCACGGGCCCCAACTGCATTTCACCCTCTTGAACCATTATATGAACGGTTCAACAAAATACACCTACCAGTATTTGAAGGTACTACAGACCCACTTAATGCAGAAGAATGGAAATGCTCGTTGGAAACTATTTTTGATTTTATGCAGCAAAATGAAAGGGAGAAAGTATATTGTGCTGTTTACATGTTAAAGAAAGATGCACGTATATAGTGGGGATGTGACTAGACAGACCACATATATTACTCAGATGACATGGACAGAATTTCAAATGGTTTTTAACGAAAAATATTACAATACTACAGTGTTGGCCACAAAGGTGAACGAGTTCAGTAAATTACAATAGGGCAACCTTTCAGTGGCTGAATATGTGAGAAAATTTGATTAATTGGCGAGGTTTGTTTCAGATATGGTCCCAAATGATATCACCAGGGTCACTTGCTTTATGGAGGGACTTAAGCCAGAGCTTGCTAGAGATGTTGACATGGGACTTACAGGGCCAATTTCATATGGACAAGCTATAGAGAAAGCTTTACGAGCTGAACACTGAGAATAGAAGATATTAAAAGCTAGAACTTCTACCAGTTTTCCTCGTAAGGAGTTTCAACCCAATGTAGGTCGTTTCAATGACAATAAATAAAGAGGCCAATTTTTCCAAAGTGGAGCAGAATAGTACAAGAGGTTCAAGAGCAGGCAATAGAGTGGACAACAATGGAGACAACAGTGGCCACGATGTGAAAAATGTGGTAAAAATCATCTTAGAGAGTGCAGAGCTCATAACTAAGTTTATTATAAATGTGGTAAGGAAGGTCACTTCAAAAGAGAGTGCCCATTGTGGAGGAATGAGCAGAAGAAAGAAGAACCTAGGAAGACTAATGCTAGGGTGTTTACACTCACTCAGGCTGATGCAGACGCAGATCCTTCGGTTGTTTCAGGTGAGATCCTTATCGCTGACATAACTACACATGCATTAATAGATTCTGGTGCCACACATTCATTTGCATCCATGACATATGTGAGGAGATTAGGTAGACTCCATGATCAGTTACCAGAGGTATTCAGTACAACATTACCATCAGGAGAAATATTATATTCAGATCAGTGGTTAAAAGGAGTTTTATTACAGATAGATGATAAAGAGCTATTTATGGATCTTGTGATATTAGAAATGCAGGAATACGAGGTAATACTCGGTATGAATTGGCTTTCCAAATATAATGCTACAATTGACTGTGGAAAGAAAAGAGTGATATTCCAGCCTTCCGAAGAGGATCAGTTTGTTTTCATCGGTACTCCACCGAAAACTAGTGTACCTATCATCTCTGCTTTGAAGGCGAAGAAATTGTTGGACAATGTTTGTTCAGGATATTTAGCCAACATAATAGATACTTCTATGGAACAGTAATTGAGACCTGAGGATGGTTGGAAATATGCCCAGAAAGCAGTTTCTTTGTTTGGCATTTTAAACAATGTTTATTGGATTTAAGTGTTAGCTATTTGTTGTTAATAAATTCCATATTATGTCCCAAATATATACATGTGATGTTTATGTTTTCTATTATACAAACGTCTAAAAGTTTTCATGACTAATAATGAGTAATAAAGAATTGATCGTGTAAAGTGTTCACATGTGGGAGACTAAATTCTTTATTTCATTATGTCTAAATTAAAAGTTCACATTCTGTAAATAAAGATGGAATACTTTATTTTGCCATAGAATGTAGTGTTGTCTATTTCAACGGGATTGATGAAGTCTCCAATCATCGAAGTGTCTGACTTCGGATAGAAACACTAGTGCATTATAAGAAAGTTATAAGTGCATTGAACTGGACCAAGTGAAAATAAAATTTTAGGGAAGATTACCTTAATCCTAGTGATTGTCGAACTTGCTTTCATGAGTTTTATCTTTTTGAGTTACTAAAATACTAGTTCCGATTGTATGGTTCGAACTCCGGTATCTTGGAAGATAAGATTTGTGAATTGACGAGAATGCCTTTCATAATTTGGACACTATGCATATAATGTCACTTTGAGTTTTTTCAAGGGCTTGGATAATAAAAAACCAGGCGCCAGGTATTCACTTTGTGAATTTAACTGTGTTTGTATGGGCAGTTACAAACACCGTAGTCAATTATTATCCATTAGATGAAAAATGACAACTCAAAGGTAAATATGTACTAGAGGGGTAATACGGTAATTTCACCTCACTAGTATGGCATTGCATCGGGGGTATATCTGCAGGTATAGTATATGCTAAATGGATCAAGTTAATTAAAATGTTAATTAGCTTCATAAAAAATTATACTGTAAATCAGATTCTCACGTTATAACCCGGATATCACCTTACGGGGTTATAATTACCTGTTCCGGGTCAGTATTAATTCTCAATTTTATGCCTGTGGGCAGTTGGCCCATTGAAGCTTAGAATATTTGGATCCATAAGGTCCCCTGTCTACCTCACATATAGCCCAATACTAATTGGATGGTCAGTTGAGCCCAATAAGCCCGCTAGAGTTTACATCTCTCTAGTACTTAAGATAAAAGTTCTCCTACGCCAGCACACAAGAGCTACACGCCTACTACATGCACAGAAATTGTGCTTGGCGTGAAACACGGAGAAAACAGAGAGAGAGAGAGTCGAGCTACTGCGGGAGAAATCCCGAGCTCGTTCATGGCCGCCGAGGGAGAGATACCTATGACCGTAGACGTGCAATCAAGGAGAAGGAAGAGCGTCTTCCAGATCGTCCGCTCATCTCTTGTTGGGAATCAAGAAGGTGCCCACATACCGGATCATTCAACAGGCTCTAGAGAATAGACGGGAAGGCTCAATGGTTGTGAAGCGCTTCCAGGTTTTATCTAAACCAAGATCCATGAATTTATTTATGTTAGATCAACGATCTTGTTTATTTTGTTTTGTAAAGTTTCAAGAAAAATTATAAAATACCTATTCCGATGCGTTCTTGATTTGTTTACAAAACTACGTAAATCATTTTCGGTAAAATCGTTTTTCAAAAATTTAGTTTCTGGAATTTCCAGCAATTGGTATCAAGAGCCAAGGTTTTCGATGATCTAGCATATTTTATTCATGTTTATTCTCTTACATTTGATGATCTTTGATTTCCATGGTGATCTCTGTGATTATATGAGTATGCTCTACTATGTATGATGATTGATTGATTTAATGAGTCTAAATAATAATCAATTAGATGTTACTATGAGTTTATGATCATGTGATGTGTTTTTGATTTTTTATTCTAGCATATTCTTGATTTTTCTATGAATGTTATTTTATGTTCTTGATAAAAGTGTTCATAGAAAATGATTTGATCTTTAATTGTGTTATAGTTTTTGAGAAAAACTGTTAACAATTAGGTTACGATTTTTTTTTCTGGATATGAAAACGGTATGAGGTGGCGCACGCTAAGAGTGTGCGTGCCGCCCGAGTGTGCCGCGGCGGGGAGACCCGCTCACGGGCCACGCGGGTGGCAACCTGGGCAGTGGCCGAACGGGGCGTGCGGGTGGCACCCCATGCGCTGGCCGCATGGGTGTTGCCGCCCCGCTCCCATGGCTGCACGGGTGGCACCCCATGTGCTAGCCGCATGGGTGGCACCCCGTGCGCTAGCCGCACGGGTGTTGTCCCGCTCGCGGGGCTGCGTGGGCTTCATCCCGCTCTTGTGGTCGCTTCGTCCCGCTCCTGTGGCCATGCGGGCTTTGCCCTGCTTCGGTGAGCCACATGCCTGCCATCTTGCATGGTGGCCACATGGACGTTTCACGAGTACGTAGATGCAATGAATTTGTCCCATGCATAGCCATGCATGTGCCGTCTTGCATGTCGGCCGCATAGACGTCTCACGAGTATTTGGACGCATGGAATTTGTCCCATGCGTAGCCTTGCATATGCCGTCTCATACACTTGGCGTCGAAATCTACACGAGCCCGTTGACGCCTGGTACTAGTCCCGAGCGAGGCTGCGTAGCATTATGCGAGCCCGTTTGCGCTCGGTAGTTGTCCCGAGCGTGGCCGCATAACGTCTCGAGGCTGTTTACGTACCGGCCTCCCATTCCATCTCGTTTCGGCGTTCCGATCGGCATCCCGATGCCGTTGACGTCAAATTATCCATTCTAGATAATTTTCTATTTGAAATTTCCATATTTGATTTTTGAATTAGAGATAATTTAGGAAATTTGAATTAGTTACCTTATTTTAATTTTTGAAATTCAAATTTTGGTAACTCATTTGATAGGATAAGATTCTATCAGAAAATCCTATATTCTTTAATTTTGAAATTTAAATATTCGAATTTAAATTAAGGATAAGACCCTAAGTTTTGAAAAGATTTAAATTAAAGATAAGATCCTTAGTTTACTGATAGATTTAAATTAAGGATAAGATCCTCAATTTAAATAAATTCAAATCAAGGATAGGATCACTTGATTTTAGAAAATTTAAATGACTATTTAAATATGGATATGATCACATATTTAAATAAATTTGATTTCAAATTTAAATATGGATAAGATCTCACTATTTAAGGAAATCAATTTAAATAAATAGAGAATTAATTTACTACCAAAATTAAAAATTTTAAATTAAATAGATATAGATAAGATCTATATCTTAAACATATTTTAATTCGATTAAAATATAAATGTAATGCCCCCTAGTTTAACCATATTGTCGTATACAGCCAAACTAGGAAGTATTGCTCGTTCTTAAACCATATCTTTAGTTTTGATAAAAAGGTGGGCAAATTTGAACTTTCCAAACCTTTTTAACAAAAGTAACTACATGGCATTGTTTGTTAAAAGTATCTCTACAAAATGTACAATCAAAAGAGATTTTCACCCGTCTTTTTGTCATCAGCAGTAGTATTTACATTACA
>JXTC01000045.1:0-13950 GCA_002914845.1 Trema orientale
CAAGATTGAGTCAAAAGCAAAGACTGGGCCATATGGCCAATCAGCAGAAGATATTAGTCTTTAGGTTGCTCTTCTCCCTCTCATCCAAGCACCGCCGTAGCCATTTGTTGATCGCCGATGCTTCTTTGACCCTGCATGTTCCCGGCCATCGGAACCAGGTCCCAAATATGTCGCCGTCGTGAGTTAGAAACCCTAATTAGTCTGTGATATGCATGGACATGATCACGATGCACGTCTACATAGACACGATTATGTTTTATGATTTTTTTTGGCGCAGTGATCGATAACCGTGGGAATAGCTCATCATCAGATATTTTCTAAAATTGTTAAAACTAAATTGACTAATAACTTTGAAGCTATTCATGTTTGTATTAATAAAATCAGAATTTCCAAAATAAAATAAATTCTTATTCTTTTATTACACATTTGGATCTTGAGGCTCTTGACAAGCCTATATCTATAATTTGGCTTAATTATAAATTATTAGTTGTCGTTCTAGCGCACGAGATACTAATAAAATTAAGTTATGTCGCTCGCTTTTAAATTTAGGAAAAATCTAGAATAAGAGCCCAACTTTTTCTCCCATCATGAGAGAATAAATGGTAAAACACCATTGGTCCAAAATCCATCAGGACCCACGTCATAAAAGGACATATATAGTATTGGGTACACTTGATGGACCCAAATGCTCCTTAAATAAAAATAAAAAAACAATCCACATGCCCATCTCAACCTTCCTCCTCCTCATACTTATGAGCTTGTCAAGTTCATGGCAAAAATTATCATCCGGAAAAAAAAATTACAGCATATAAATCAATAGCCAAAAAAGAAAATAGAGATAGAGAGAGAAAAAACAAATCAATTTGATAAACAAGTAAAACAAGAAACTTCATGGTAAGAAGTATAAACCAGTAAAAAAAATCAAAGCATATAAATCAATACCCAAAACGGAAAAAAAGAGAGAAAGAAATCATTTTTTCTGGGCAATTTTTCTTTCGAGCAATTTTTTTATTTTTTTAATTTTCCATTGGGTGATAATTCAAAATACTCTAAAAAACAAAAATCAGAGAGGAAGAGAGATGCGATGGTGGCATCGGACTAGCGGCGGAGGAGCAGCTGCCATATGAGGGATGGAGAGAGAAAGAGAGCAAAAGGGGGTAGAGGGGTGGGGTGGTTTACTGAAAAACAAAAATTCTTTGATAGACTCCTTTAAATTTAGGAAAATATACCATTAAATCTTTGAGAATTTGAGATGTAGAGGGAAATTTCACCATTGAATCCCTCTGTTTTTTCTTGAAATTTGTTGTGGGGGAAAGAGAGGGGGTGGAGAGAGAAAGAGGCAAACAACAAATCAACGAAGGAGGAGAAAGAAAATGGCAATTTTGGAATTGCAAACATTGAAGAGATCCTCTGCTGCAGCATCAATTCCAGGGCTTTTTGCAATTGGGCCCACTATCAAAAATCGTAGTCGTTTCATAATTATCCAATGATTTTAATTTGTTCACCCATTCAATGAGAGAAAATGTAGGCTCTCATGTTAGACAACTCCTTAAATTTATACTTAATTTCACATCTCTATATATAAAACTGTGTGGTGGCCACAAGTGCCTAGTCCGTCATCCAAATTAATTGTTCTCAATGTGACTAAATTGACAACCCAAAGAGTAGACAAATGCAACGAGTTGAACAAAAGGGTCAATTATTAGCTTAACTAGCTATATATATAGATAATCCACATCGACCACAAAGCTAGCTAGCTGATATTAATAATAGAAAATATTTGTTATTCCAGTATCGACGCTCAGACAAGCCTTATATATGTTATAGTGTATAATATAAAATACGTATCTTTCATCTGGTACCTAGTGTAAATATATGATAATGATTTGTGTCACTAGTTGGTTTTTCCCAGCTTCGATCGATTAGTTGGCTGAAATATTGCTCTCAGGAAATACTTGCTTCAGTTTCTCATGGGTAGTTGCCCGCGCGTCAGATTGTTTCTTAGTGCGCAAATAGTAGATGCATATTTGATCTGTTTCTTATGGGTACATGTCAAAATATGGTCTACTTCTATATGCCAATCTTTTCAGAATACCTTCTACAATATTTAATACATTTACTTATCATAAGTAAGGAGGACTTCTCAATGGTTACAATTTTTTTGTGACCATGGATGGGTACTTAAAAAAATAGTGATGGCATTAAATTTTTTTGGCCAGCATTAAATGTTTTTGGCCAACCACCAAACTAATCACCACCGTAGGATATAGATCTAACGGCTTAAACTATTGTAACCATCCATGGGTAAATATTGTTGTAACCATTTAAACCAAACCCCATAAGTAAATGTACGCATGCATGATAAACCCTTGTATAATTATTTCATTTCCTACTGATTATTTTTTTTTTATTGCAATATGAATGATCCAAATATAGTCACTCCCACCACCAATTTCTTATAAGATTATCAAATGGCGAGCCAATATATATATTGGCATCAATCCAGTAGGTATTTTTTTTTACCTATACATTAGTATTATTTTGACCAATAAAAATTTATCACGCACATTTTTTTATAAGAAAAAATAAGAGAAAAAAATAGCATTAATAATGCATATCTTTTTATGCACTTTATTTTAGCCGTTAGATCACCTAAATAATATGATCAAATGGTTAAAAAAAAATACCTATACATAGGTAAAAGAAAATAGAGGAAATCAGAAAAAACACGATGTTTCAAAAAATAATCACATATACGGTACAATAGTTTTTTTAATTCTTTTGTACGGTAATTTTAGAAAAATAACAAAATCTCTTATCCGTCTCTTTCTCTTGCTCAAACCTTGTCGCCCAACTTTAGCCACCCCCTTCCAATGCCACCCTCTCTGGTTACTCCCAAAAGTTGGAGCTTGTTGACGACCTTTGTATCTGACTCAGAAACTCGCAGCAATCTTACAATTTCGGTATCTATCTCTGCCGAAGCCGACATAAGCTGATTTGACCAAAAAACTATCACTGCTCGTATCCATTCTATGCGTACTCTGCCTCATGTCAGATCATCCTCGATTTTCAGATTATGCCTTCTATACAGTACATTTCCCCACATATGAAGACACATATAGGCATTTATATATATATGCACCCAATCTTATGTGACTATCTTGGTTATAGAGAATTTTATTTAATTGTCACTCTGCATGTTGTTCACGATTTAATAGTTAGTATCGCTTGGAAAGTATTAAGACTTATTTTTCTATATACTACAGATTGTTTTGACTCTTGTGGGTTTGGATGATATATATGTTATTCAATCATATAGTTCTATAAATAATATCGATCCATATGACACTTCATTATACTTTTCACAACTTGCTTATTAGGTATGAAGGATATAGTGGCCTATGCCACATATTGAATTAAAGTTAAAATTCTAATATTATAGAAGTTATGCAAATGGATGGAAGTAAAAGCAGGTGCTTAATGTCTCAATAATTTGTTTTATTTAGCCAGAGATTTTGAGATTTTTTTGTTGTTAGATGAGAATTTATCAGCATGTTTGATCATGAATTGGACCTTACTTTATTATTTTTTTATTCCTCCAAATTCTACTAGATTTGCTATTAAAAACATAGTGATTTGGAGGGTTTATTTTGAATATAAGCAAAGGAACTTTGTTTAGAACAGCTATATACTTAACTGACCTAATTTTAAGAGTATTTGTATTTGTGCTTAAAATACACTAATTATGGAACATAATTATGTAGATGGATATCTAAAATATAGCAAAAGTTCTCGATTATGCAAGTGAATTTTACTATGTTTGATTACATATTAGTAATTCTAGAAAATTCTTGAAGATGTAAGACTTATTTAGAGAAAACAAGTAGCTGATTTGTGATATTTGGTAACTAGTGTTGATAAACCAATATTGTTAACCAATAACTAGTAACTAGTAATAAGTCTTTGTAACAAGCCATATTTTTTGAAACCATTAACTAAATTGGTAATTGATAACCGGATTGATTATTGGCGACCAAAATAACTAGTAACTAAATTGGTAGTCATATAAGTGGTAATTAATAACTGAGTTAGGTGATTGGTAACTTAACTAGTAACTAAAAATTAGAGAAACTACTAATCAAATTGGTAAAAATAGTAACTAGAAACTAGTAACCAATTTGATAATAATGACCGAACTGGTAACTAGAGAAATCAATATTCATAGAGAAACTAGAAACTAATAACTAATTTGGCAATAATAGCCACATTGGTAACCAGAGGAACTAATAATAAGGAAGAAACCAATAACATAATGACCACACTGGTAAACAGAGAAACTAGTATCCAATTTGACAGTAATTACCATATTAGCAACCAGAAAAATGAGTAACCAAAGAGAAACAAGGAAGTAAGAGCCAATTTAATAATAACGAGCATACTAGAAACTAAAAACCTAGTAACTAATAACCATATTGGTAATTAGTAACCAGAGTAACCAATAACTTAACCGGCTATTAATAATCAAAACTAGTAACTAAAGTAACCAATCATAATTTTGGAAATCAACAAAGCATATTAGTTACTATGGTTTCTAGTAACCAGTAACTAGTTTCCAAATTGGTAACTAATTATTGGTTATAGTTAGCTAGTCAAATGTATTTCTAATATGATTGTAACAGTATTCAATATTTCAACTAGTAACCAAATCCAGTTACTAATTATTACTACCAATCTTTATACTTACTCATAAGTCAGAAAATTCATAATCAAATTAGTAACTAGTTGCTAGAATAACTAGTTTCCAAGTTAGTAGTGATAATTAAAAAAAAAAAAAAACCAAATTCCAGTAACCAAACTAGTACTGGTAACCAAAAATTATTTCCAAATTGGTAGTGATAACATTAAATCATAGACTAGTATCTAGGGTCATAATCAATAACCAAATTGGTAACCAGAAATCATAAACTGGTAATTGTAACCAAAAATCAGAAACTATTAATGAAAATGAGTATAAAAGCTAGAAACTGGAAACTAGAGAAATCAATAACCAAAGTAGTAACCAAAAACCAATAACTAAACTGGTAAGTAGTAACTAGTAACCAGCAAATAAAATAGTTAATGAGAACTAGTCTTATTATTAGTAATCGATAACCAAATCAGTTAAATCTAGTTACCAATTACACTATATGTAACAAGTATAAAGGAAAACTGATAATGAGTATCTAAAGTATCTTATAAACAAATTTAAATACTAGTAAACCAGTAACTAGTAACTTGTGAGGAACTAGTAATAAGTAACTAATATAGGTAACCAATTTAGCTAATGATTTGGTTGCCAGTTATAAGAATGGAAACTTATAACCAAGAACAAAGTAACAAAATTTGTAACTAGTAACCATAATGGTTTAATCTAATTACCGATCACCTGGCCTATCACAAGTATCTATAGAAACAAGAAACTGGTAACAAATTGGTCATTATGTGTGTGTGTGTAGGAGCCAAATGGTATCTATGGAAACTGATAACTGATAACAAATTGGTCATAAATATCTATGGAAACTGGTAACTGGTAACTTATGAGTTAGTTTTTTTTTAGTTTTTTTTTTTTAGTTTTTTTTTTCTGGAACCTAGTAACCAGTCTTATGATTAGTAACTATAATCTAAACTAGTAACTTATTATTAAACAAAATGGTGGTCATCAATCTTATAAATGACTACTAGTTTGGAAACTAGTAACTAGATTATTTACTTGTAACCATTAACCAGTTTGGTGATCTATGTGAGGTTCGTAAACAGTAACTAGAATAATTACTAGTAAATAGTAACTAAGTTAATTACAGTTACAAGTCATATCAGTAGTAATCAGTGACCAATGACTGGTAACTAGTAACTGGTAAACAAATTTTTCTTTTGCATATGTGTGTATGTGTGATATTTTTATTTAAAAAAAAAATTGAAACTAGTAACTAATCTTGTAATTTATAACTAGTAGTCAAAAGAATAACTAACTAGTAACCAGATTCATTATTAACTACTAATTTTGTGGCTTATATGAGACTGGAAACTAGTAACCAATAACAAGTAATTAATCTGATATAACTAATCGTCAGATTTGTCTTGTATAGAAACCACTAACAAGATTGATAAATGCTAAATAGATTGGTTCTAATTAATCTTGTAACTCATAGCGACTAGTCACCATTTTTGTAACTAGCTACCAATTTAGAAACTAGTTACTCGATTCGTTACTAAGGGGCTACTAGTTTGAAAACTAGTAACTAAATTAATTAATGGTAACTAATAATCAAAATAAATCTTTATAATAAATAAATAAAAGTAAGTAATCACTATAAATTACCAAGTACACAAAGAAAAAAATATATGATATATCTTATTCTAAAAAACATTTTAAAAATTAATTAAAAAGAAAAAAAATGAAAGAAAGAAAAGCCAAAATATAGAGAATGGAAACAAAAAGAAGCAAACTGAGGTTTGAACCATGCGCCTAACCCATCAAAAGGATTAGTAGCTACCATTGTACTAACATCAAACTTATAAAGTATTTCACATATTTTAATATATGGACTATCTTCTAAACTGATTTAGCTTTATTTATAATATTGCCACTGCATCTTTAATTTTGTTACTTCTTTCAAAAATACCAATTCTATACGGTACGAAAACTTAATTCTTTCATTGTACCGTATATGTGTAATTATCTTAATTTTTAACCGTAAAACCCGAAGAAACCCAAGAAAATACCTAATGGATTGGTAACCTTTATATATGTGATAATATAACAACAAAAATCAAAACGGCCAAATTAACCCGGTCTGTGGCTTCCATCCACTAGATCCGAAACCAAGAGAATTGAAGCACAGCCCGTCAAACTCGGTGAGCCAAACATGACATGCCGTACGTCAACTCTCTCCAACAGTACTCTCAACTGAAAAACCGACTGCCACCCTGTCCTTCATCCCTACGTACGTACCCCAAATCTGCCATGCACACCTCAGTCTTATAAATTCTCATCATCCTATTCTCCTAGTCCTCGTTCTTATTTTTTGCAGTGTTTCTCTCTTTACATATATTTTTAGAGAGAATCACTGCAAAGATCATAAGAATCCCCTGTACTATAAAATATCAAATAATAATAATAATAATAAGGGAATTAATAAATAAGAAAATAGAACAATGGCACACCAAATTGTAGTGCTGGCTCTTATCTTCATAGCCATAGCCGGAGTCTCTGCCCTTGAGGCGCCCACCACCTCTCCCACGGCCTCGCCGAAAAAGTCTCCCTCGGTGACGACGTCCCCAACTTCCGAAGCTCCCACCAAGGCTCCCTCGGCCTCGCCTCCTTCCCCCAAGTCGTCCTCCTCCAAGACGAGTCCGGCTTCGTCCCACGAGTCTGATGTCTCATCGTCCCACCACGGGAGCGTGGCAGCTCCCCCCGCACTTACCGGCGATACCATTGGTACTATCGCCGATGTGCCATACATATTCAGTGACGACCCACGTTCTATGAGGATGAATGGCGCCTCCTCTCTAGGTTTCTCCGCCTTCTCCGCCGCCGCAGTTGGTGTTGCAGCCGTGGCTGGATTCTTTGCTTTCTAATTAATCATATATGTATATTAAAAGAGCGAGCTAGCTGCCTGCGTTTATCTTACTCACGTACGTGCATGTTTTGGCTTTTGGTTGATTATTGGCTTAATTACGAGTATAATTACGTAATTAAGGTCACTATATCGGAGGAGGCCATAACATGGCCTCTTTTCTCCAAATTGATTAAGATGTGTACGTAAGAGATTATTTCCCTTAATTATATAAGATTCTTTAAATCTGACATTGGTTAGTAAATTGCAGTTTGAATGTGCATGCAAGCTATTTGTTTTTCATTTTCTTTTGGCGTACCTTCAACAATTTGATGAGAATTGCAAAGTAAATAAAAAAAATCTGTAAAAAATCTGTATACTCTTTTGAGATAAAAAGTTGCCTAATTCTTGATTTCAAAATAAAAAGATAAAAAGCTGCCTAATTCTCATTAATATCAATCTCCTATTATATTGTTAAGTAAGGCTTCTAAATGTCATACATTATGATCAGTTAATATACGTGACCAAATTAAGAAACCTTTATTAGGTATACTAACGTCTAAAGAAGTTGGATCAATGTATGTGACTGCATGAGTGAATGTTTCCATTATGAGGCATGCCCCACGTCTACAATTATGGACTGGACGCGACCTCTGATCGAGTACTCGTGCTTCCTTTATATAAAAAGTAAAAGGCCCACGACGTACGGCCGTCTTAACTTGCTTGATTGACGGGAAAATTAAAGACTTGGATCTTGACCGGGCTTATTTTGCTTTGTCTTTTGTTTTGACTTTTGAATCGAATATATTTTTTTTGGTCATACCAATAGGATTAAACTCGTTTCAAATTGAACTGAAAAATGCATATGTATAATTATATGAAATTGGCAAGTATTAGTTAATGTGAGTACTGTGTGAACGTAAAAGAAGAGGCGCAACTACTTAATTAACACAAAATTAACTTAATATAAAACTAAGACAACACTTCTGCACTTGCTCTCTGCACGGCTCAATACAAATTTGTGGCTTTTAATTAAACCTATGGCAATATAAGCGAGCTAGCAAGCAGAGGTTGCAAGCTGTGAGATGATATATATACATATATATATACATATATATCATCCACAATTATGATACTTTAGTCTTTCAAAAGAAAAAAAAATTCTGAAAACATTAAAGAAAAACTACAAACTCACCATACGTAATCATACGTACGTATGGTACGTACTAATTAATTAATTAAAACTGCAGGCACCAAAATAAATTAAGGATGACACTTTTATAACATCCTTTAGTTATATATCGCCCGCTACCAGCAGTTTATATTAATATATATATATATAAATATACTTAAATAAAAAGTTATATATGATCAGCAGCGGGAGCCCTTCCTGCAGTTGAGGGCACCAGCCTTGACGGTGATTGAGCCAACAAGAGAAGAAGGTCTTGCACTAAGGCTATAAGCTCTAGCATAGCTTGACGACGCACCCGCTCCGGTCTGCCGGAAGAAAGCTCCGTTGAGGAACAGATCTCCTTCCGACCGCCAGTTCCAGTTCCTCCACTCGCTCTCCGGCGCATCCTCGTGCTTCGTCACCTCCTTCTTGAACTGCTCGTCCGGCGCCAGGAATCTGTTGCCTTGGCTGTTGATCGTCGGCGCCGCGCTCCCTCCGATCGCGTACATTTCCCAGTGCGTGTAGTCATTGTTCACCACGTGGAAATAACCGTGTCTACATCTGCAAATTATATATATATATGTACGTGTATATATTAAAATATGCGCATGCATCATGCATTAATATATTAACTGCGTACTATTATGAGTATATTAGTCCAAACATAAATGAAAATCTTACAATTAATCCAAACAGAATTTGTGACTTAAAATTAAATTGGTCAATGTTGTACGTAGTACTTGACTATAGTTAATAATATAATGTTTAAAAAATGTGAATTAGTCACAAAATTTTCGAAATTTAAAAACTACTTTTGGCTTCTCGTCAGGTATAAAGAATAGTAATTAAAAGCATATTAGTAACAAGTTGTTTATGTTAAATTTTAGCGTAGGATAAGAACCAACACCAAAGCATTATCTGCACTTTTTAGGCTTTTGTTTGGAACTTGAATTTAGTGACTTGGAGGAAAATATATTCCTAAAATTCCATAAATTTTTCTCTTCGAACTTTATATATATTTTTCTCTTAAGAATCCATTAAAATAAAAAAAAAAAAAAAAAGATTCTCTTGAGAAAAAAAAAAATCCTCCTTAAAATTTGAGTTCCAAACAGCGTTTTAATTTTTGGAGATTATTTCATCGTAATATGTAATTGGATTTTGGATTTTAAAAATTCATTATACGCATATGTACCTCGGCATTCTCTGGACCAGGCCTTCTCCAAAATGATTAAAGGCAATGGTGACCTGCATGTTCTTGTCCTGCGTGTACGCATCACTGTGGCCCAAAAGCATGACCTTGTCATGATGAGTGAAGTAGTTGTTCGAGATGGTGACAGCCGTGGATCCATGGATGACATCAATGAGTCCGTCCCGGCAATTCGACAGCGAGCAATGGTCAACCCAGATGTGTCTCCCGCCAAATATGGACACTCCATCACCGTCTGATACTCTCCAATACCCGGAATGTTCAGGGGAGTCTCTTATATTGCCATCGCCTCCTGGCTTACAGTCATGGATGTTGATGCCATGGATGATGATGTTGGACACGTAGTGTATGGTAATGCATGGCCCTCCGGCTATGTGGACGCTCGCGCCTCGACCGTCGATCGTCTTAAACGAGTTCATCACAAGCTCTTTCTTGAGCTGAATCACCATGTCTCTCTTGAAAATGATCCACAAGGGCTCGTCTTGTATCACGGCGTGTCTAAGAGTTCCTGGCCTAGGGTTGACGGGGTCATCATCGCCGGAGTCGCTGACCACGTAGATTCGGCCGTTTTTGCCACCAATGGCGCCCTTGCCGAACCCAATGGCGCAGTCGGCCAGCCGCTGGCGGTTCCTCTCCCAGTTGGGGTCACACCTCCAGCAATCATCAATGGGGTTCCCTGTCCCGCATGACAAATAGCCCAAGTTCCTCCTGGAGGCATTGATGCTCCTACAAAAAAATGTAGCATTGAAAGAATTAATAAATGTGTCCAACTGACAAAATATTATATTAACTTGTATTTAACGTTATATCATATCAAAGTCAAATAGTTACCTATGTACTTCGTCTACAACAAGTTCAGGGTCTTGAACCGAAGCAGAGTAGGAAGTGGAAACTGCAGCTAGAAAAGAAGTGAGAAACAAAAGAGGCAAAATTGAAAGTTTAGCCATTTCTTTTGTTTCTTTGTAATTCCTTTTCTCCCACTTTGGATAGACAAGTGGAGGAAATTGAGAGATAAGATAAGAAAAGAAAGAGGGATGAGACTTTTGGTGAGTGTGATGAGTCAAGAGTAGTACTAGTGCCATGGGATTTTATAAGTGAATAAAGCCGAGAGTGATGGCGTGATTAATTTAAGCAAGGGTGGGGCCAAAGCCCGGTGATCGTAATTTCTGGTTTTAATTCTGTGCCTCTTCGGCTAACTCTCTCTCTCTATAGTCTTAACTTTGGTAGTTTAAGACCGTTAATCAAGATCACGAGGCCGTAAAGAAATTAAAAACCCTCCAAAAGTCAAATTAGTTGACATTGGTTCTCTGGCCTGACCAGCCCCTATGGTACTAGAAGTTACTGTTTAATTTACAATATATATACACATAAAATAACATCAAAATTCCATTTCAAAAAAAGATAACATAAAAAAAATTTAAAATCAAATAATCCTTCTTTTGTAATATTAATGCTGGCGAAAATTGTAGGATGAGTATTAACAAATGTCAATAACTTCAGCCCCGGTGAAAAAGACTACTAATATTAATCCTGGCAAAAAAATGTCAATAACTGGCAGTCTTATATATTCAGCCTTGGTGAAAATGACTTTTAATAATCAAACGTAGATTTGTTCATGATCATGATGTGATAAACACTGTAATTTCTCTAGTACTTTGCGCTTTTCCTGTTTATCTTTTGCCTTTTTATCCTTACTAGTAAACAATTAATAATCTAGCTTGGATTCTTTCCTTATCTTTTTTTTTTTTTGGATTGAAAAGAAGTGTTCAGATGGAGGTAGGGATTTTACTGTCTTACTGCTTGCAAAAGATTCTCATGATGAGGATACTTGTGGATTCCAGCGCACAAAATAACACAAGGTAAAAATAATCAAATAAATAAAAAAAGTAAAAGAGGAATATTAGACAAACGTTGTAATAATATTGTTATAGTTACCTTTGTTAGGTACAATCAGTACCTGACCTAGAGACAAACCAAACTCCCAATTACCTTTTGGACTTTAGCAGTTCCCTCTGTTGGAACATATTTTCTTACTTCCTACTCTCCAATGATGTATTCTTTTGACTTTTTTTCCTGGCTCAGAAAGGAAACTAAGTAAGATGTGTCTAATTAAGCTGACTAGGATAAACAATATAATGACTCAACAATCAATATGCATGATTTACAATTAATGGTGTTTTTTTAACCTTCTTTTTTCTCCTCTTTGAATAACGTATCAACTGTGTCTATTGGCAAAAGTTTTAATACTAGGTGAAAAACGCCATAACGTTATCTACTTTAATCGAACTACAATTTGAACCTATCAATTTCGTTTCGCCACTGACTGCGGACCAATATTTGACTTGAAATTTATTACAAATGCGTGACCAATGATGGTGCAACGCCTCTTATTTAATGCCGAAAATTTGATACTCCAATGGCATTGCAATACTGTTGCAAGTCAATCCACTAACTGCTTTTCCTGAATTTTTGAACACCTGAGTTCATACTTTGCTTCTCTCAAATTAAAGCACAATATCTATCATCTATTACTATCACTAGATAAATCCAAGCTAAGTGGATATTCATATATAGATATATAGAGCTAGTTTGATGCTTAGATGCTACTCTGCCGGCCACATTATTAGCAAGCCTTGTAGTACATAATAATGTATGCAAAATATATATTTTCATTATTAGAGAGTTCGTATAGGGCCACCCCATGGTCAGGTGAGGGTTCGACTCAACCGATCGATAAAAATAAACGAAAAAAAAAAGAGAAAGGTATTGAAGAAAATGGGTCAAATTAATAACATCATGCATGCTCATGAACACTCATCTGCCGTCGAGTAATATTTTGTTTCAAAGTGTCAAAGTAAATTAATGAGAGCTTTTATGTTAATTATTACGAAATGATTTTGGCATGAAAGAAGATATTGTGGTCAATATAAATATACATAGGGGTAAATATTGGGACACTAAAAACTTATATCAGTAATATGACATCAATTTCTTTAAATGATGTGGTCTCATTTTTAAAAGATAAGTTGTTGAAATGAATGACACCTTATATGTTATAAATTTTTTATGTTCCTAGCATTTTTCTAAAAAAGCAACATCAAAACATGACTCCCCGGTGACCAAATTATCATAATGTATGTTACTCATGAATTCTCATAAGAAATTTTCCTGGGATGGCCCTCAAAATATGTTTCTACAAAATAACTTTACGACCACCAACATTCCAAGAGTATAGACTAATTAAGCTGACCAAATCCATGGATAACATGTCAATAATTTTTAATTCAGCGGTTGGTAACAAATTTGAAAAACAATACCGTTTTGTAATTGGATACATATCTGTAATTTGTCAACAAGCACTTCACTTTCTGCAAATTACTAATCATACGAAAATAAAGATTGTGGTATAATTAATAAACAAATACAATTTGAAAAAAAAAATTACCAGAACAGTATTCATGCATGTGTAGTATTGACCCTTTTATTTACCAATACCAACTCGTAAGAAAAAAAAAATATACTTAAGTAATATATTCTTTAGAATTAATGCTATAGAGCAATAATAACTAACACCATGTGTCAATCTATCATTGGCTAATGATAATTATAATTCAAATAAAGTTGATATAAAATCTAGTTTATTAATTAAACAAATACATTGTAGTGCTGGTCTAGGCCTTAGTAGTGGCTCGAAACTTCGAGACAGCCTTCCAAAATGAACTTCTTGACTCTTGAGCCCATAATAATAGTTTATTGGGTCAGACTGATCCAAAGTGACGAAGTAAAGCTCATTGGTAGAAAGCCAGAAAAGTCTAGGGCGAACCAAAATTGGCCCAATAGCTCATTGTATTGTACAGAACATATTCTTCTGGATCGGATACCACTTAAACTTTTGCAGGTGTTGAGTCCTTTTTTTTTTCTCTCTAATTTGTTTATGTTCTTTTTTTATTCGATTTCTCGGAATGTTTTAACAATGT
>JXTC01000045.1:19895-43051 GCA_002914845.1 Trema orientale
CATGTTCATGTCTTTCTGGGTTAAGTGGAATATAGGATTGCACACTTTTACTACATACTGAGAGTGGTCAGTAGGATTGTTTATGTTTATGTTTTGGGATAGGGTAGTTGTTTGGTATAAAGGATTTTAGAAAGGGGTAAGGCAATGAATTTTAATTGACGATTTTCACCAAAAAAAAAAAAGAAAAAGAAAAAGGGCAATGAATTTTAAATCATAACTTTAGCCAATTTTCTTTTTTGAAATCAAAGCTGGTTTTTTTATTAATCGAAGAATATGCAGTTACATTTAAACTACTTACGATCACTGCCAAAATTTTACAAATTTTCAATCCCCCAAATCTAGCTAGACAAGAAGGATCGAGTTGCTAGATACCTTATTTAGCGCTTCTAACACCATGTCTAGCGGTAAATATTCGAACTTCTTTTTTTTTTAGTTGAATTGCTAGATACATTTATCTAGCACTCGACATCATATCTAGCGCTTTTGAATATTTATCTAGCGGTAAATATTTAAATTTCTTCTTTTTTTTAGTTGAATTGCTAGATACCTTTATCTAGTGCTCGACACCATATCTAGTGCTTTTGACTTAAAGGTATATAAGTCCTCTTGCATCTCTTTTTTAAAAGTAATAAATAAAAAAAGTGTAGTTATCTAAAAAGTATTGGTAGGAGAGTATTTTTTAAAATTGACTATAGAGTTGGTGTATTTTATTAAATTTTCCTACAGATAAAATATTTTTCACTCCTTTCATTCTCCCTTCTACTAAATAAGAGAGATAAATTTATTTTTTTCTTATTTTTCTCTCATTCCTCTCATATTAAACACTAAGTGAAAAATATTCTCCTTCCTTTTTCACCTCTTTTGCTAGGTAATGTAGCTCGTTTTCAATTCCTTCTCACCAAACATAGACATCATGAAACTATAATTTTTTTTTGGATAATAAATGGAAGAGTAAACAAACCTTAAACTTTAATATTATAAGATAATCATGTTTCACGAGTCAGACTAAACCTATAACTAGGGTAATAATTTGTATTTTCATGTCATAATCATATTGTGCCAAAACATGTATATAACCAAAAAAAAAAAAAAATAGCAAACTAGAATATGATATGTTTAAATTTCATGTCATCATATATACATATGAACGCGAACACGACCTTTTAATATACGAGTGATACGTGACATGACACACTTAATGTATTATTTAAACTGTTTGTATTTAGATTGTGTTTAACATGACATGTCGACCTATTAACTTGGTTAATTACCATTTAACTAAATACTTGTACCCAATTTAACTTATTTATTTTAAACATATCATATTTAGTTCAACTTAAAATGAACTATTGATTAACATATCATTCTTTAACCTATTAATTGTCTAAATTGCACATTGTTGATATTTATAAAGATATTTTGAACTATTTATAAATCTATCATTCTTTAACCTATTAATTGTCCAATTGCGCATTGTTTATATTTACAAAGATGCTTTGAAAAGACAAATGAAAATATTTCAAATTTTTAATACAACCAATAAACCATGATTAATTAAATATCCATAAATTAACTTCTAAATTCAAAGTTATAAAGTTATCAATCACAATCATAAACTAACTTTTATATAAAAGTCAAATATTAAATGTGTTAAAATAGGTCAATTTCAGCTTTCGCTGATCATCCTAATTATGACATGTTATTTGATCGGGTATAACATGTTTTGACACGAATTTGTTTAAGACAAACTCAAATCCATTAATTTTGTGTTGTTGTGTGGTGACCTAAATTATGTTGATACATACATACTTATACTATAAAGATGGGAAGGAGAGAAAAAATGCTACTGCAATTGCACTTATTAATATGCTTGAAAGATAAAATGTAAGTATGCAATTCACAGTAGTAATATGTAGACTAATTATAAGTGTTTCCAAATTTACTAACAGAGCATGACACACATGAACTCCTTGGTCCCATCCCTACTCGTCAAAATGGATCCTCCACCGACACCTCCCTGTCCTCCACTCCAATCTACAAAAAACTCACACATTAATCTCACTCATGAAAAACGTGACACATCAATAAACGGTTATTTATTTTAAAACCACAATATCATCCAAACGTGGGCATTTGGTCTAGTGGTATGATTCTCGCTTAGGGTGCGAGAGGTCCCGAGTTCAATTCTCGGAATGCCCCATATGTCTCATGTTTTTATTTTTTATTTTTTGGAAGTTTTGTTTTTAGTCATTTCTATTTTTGACCACTGATTTTATTATTATTTTTTTTTGGAAAAAAGGCAGCGTGACGTCATGACTAGGGGGTCTGGTCTGGTAGGGTCTGACTTGTCCACGGAGCAAAAGCAGCGAAAGTGAACAGAGAGATTACATCAGATCAGGATATAATCGTAAAATTACAGCTTGATTTGGAAATTTGTACACGGCGGCAAAAAGTGAAAGCGAAAAGCGTTAAAAGCGCCCCCGGGTATGGGCCCCACCAACCCTGCACTTTTCTCGTGCTAGTCAGTGCTTGTTGTCCCAATCAGAATTGCCTCGATTCCCACTCCTCTTTCTGACCAAAATACACACAGATGGATCTCAATTATATCCCAAGATCCAAATATCCAATCCAATACCCTCAAAAATCCGAAATTGATAAACCAAAAAAATCTGAGTAAGGCATGGTCTTGAACTCCATCATATCATTTTTCAGAAAAAAAAAAAAAGAATAGTTTCATGAATTTCAAAGTTAAAATATTCAAGAATTCTCATTCAAAGTTATTTGGTATAAGAAAAGCAAACCATGAAAAGCGGGTTTGCATAGTGAGTTGTATTGTAGTAGTAGAAAATTAGGAATAACAAAATTATCACGTGAGATCATTTAAAAATAGGAGCGCTTTTTTTTTTCCCATTTAAATTGAGAGAGAAATCAATAAAGGTTTTTTAATATAAAAACTCATTGTCATGTGGGATCATTTAAAAATAGGAACCTTTTTTTTTTCCTTTAAATCGAGAGAGAAATAAATAAAAGTTTTTTTAAT
Source organism: Trema orientale (assembly GCA_002914845.1). Taxonomy (NCBI): domain Eukaryota; kingdom Viridiplantae; phylum Streptophyta; class Magnoliopsida; order Rosales; family Cannabaceae; genus Trema; species Trema orientale. Next base: position 22,936 of record JXTC01000045.1, read on the forward strand.
ACAAAAACTCCCTAAGTTTGGAACAATTTAATAAAATTAACCATGAACTCAATTTTTAAAGTATAACTCTCCGAAGTCTCTTAATATTAGTTTTGTTAGAAAAGAAAGGTGATTTTGTTATTTATTTATTTATTTTTCCAGTTACATCACTATTTTTTTATTTGTGCATTTTAAGTTTTTATTCTTATATTTTTGTTTCACGTTAATTATTTTTACTCTTTTTTTGTCTAAAACTGTTGTTAATTAATACTTGCCTAATATGTGTTTATCTCAGCAGGGGTAAAATTAAAAACAAAAGATAATTATTATTTGAAAAAAAAAAGAAGTGGGTTATCGTTTTTGCTCAAGATAGAAGTAAGAAATTAGAAAATTTTATATGATTCTAATATGGATCTAATTCATACATCTACAAGGGAGGTATAAAGATATTTGGATCAAATTAAATCCATATTATAAAATTTTGGCAATATATTCCATAAAATTGGAAAGACAAAATATAAAATTGACAATATATGTCTCATAAAATTGGTAATATAATAATCATATGTAACTCTTTTTTTTTTTAAATAATAATTTCTATTTGTTTCTAATTTTATTCTTCCTGAGATGAATACATTTTGGGCAAGTATTAATTAATGACAGTATGAAACAAAAATTTAAGAATGAGGATTTAAAAGTCACAAATAAAATAATAATGACTTAACAATAAAAAAAATAATAACAAAAGTATTTTTTTTCTAAGATAATTAATATTAAGAGACTTCAGAATATTTTACTAAAAAAAAAAATTTGAGTTCGCGGTTAATTTTATTAAGTTTGTTCCGAACTTTGAAAGTTTTTATACTCAAAAACCATAAATAAATAGCACAGTTGCCAAAAATCAAAAATTACAAACCCAATCCCAATCCAGATATACAGCAAAACGAAATCTAGATAACAACACAATCCACTGCTCCGCCCAATCCTGATCTTCCACGTGTCGATAAAGTGATCCATCACTATCATCATCCTAGTGTTGGAGAGTCTTATGACTAAAAACTAAAAGCTAAAAACATACTCCCCTTTGATCCCTTTCCCAGTGGGCACTGGGTCAACACTTTTTTTTTTTTTTTCTCATCATCATCACTTTTTTCTTCAGCAACCTTATGAAAAAAAATAGAAAAACAACTCATACAAAGATCATGTGCAACAAGAACAATCGCCTAAGGCCTCCCCGGAACCGAAAGCGAACCCGAACCCGAACCCGGTCTCTACGCAAAAACGACGTCGTTCAACGCGTACGACCACCACTCAAAGGAGTGCTCCCACCAGCTCGCCGCTCCAGGACCAAAACTAGAAAGCCCAAGTACCTGAGCCTCCGTCTCCAGCTCTCCAAAGAGACCACCGAAACCGAGACCGACGCGGCTGTACGGACGCCCTCGAGCGAAATTACCGAAATGACCTCCTCCTCCTCCCGCCACCACCAGCTGAATCTCTTCCCCCTGCACCCGGAGAACCTGTTGTTCGACGACGACGACGACGACAGGCACGCCGCCACCGCCGCCGACGACAACGTGGCCATGCTCTTCCACTCCGACGGCGGCGCCTCCCTCAACGGCCTCCTCCCCACGGCGGCGGTGGCGACGACAATGTCGTCAGAGGAGGCCGATTCGATGTCGTACCCCGCGGCGCTGGGGGTGGGGCGGCGACGCCGTTTCGACCGGGAGTACGGATACCTGAGCGAGGAGGAGGATCGGTACTACGTGGACGGCGGCGTCGATGGGCGGAGGAGTAGCATGAACTCGCTCGTACGGACGGCGATGAGGAACAGGGAGAGGGATAGGAGCGAGGAGAAGTGGGTCTCGTACTCGGAAGTGGTGGAGGAGGTGACTAGCTCGAGCTGCAGTACGGAGATTTTGGGGAAGAATAAGAATAAGAAGAAGAAGAAGCTGCTCGAAACGACGTCGTTCCAGCATCAGAATAATAATACTAGTAGTAGTGGTGGTACGAATTTGGCGTTGAAGCTTGATTATCAGGAGATTTTGAAAGCTTGGTCAGATAAAGGCTCGCTTTACATCCAAGGGGACTCGCCTCAGACCGTCCCTGATTTGCATGATAACACCACCCATGTAAGATATATAATATAATTATATTTCATTCTTTGATCTTGGTCAAATCATATTTTTCCTATGTTTTAGTAAAAATTTATTCATTAATCTTATACACATAATTATTAAACTATTTAACACAATTTTTAAGGAATATTATTAGCCTTTCTACCATGTGTTTAAATTGGAGATAGGTTTTTTTTTTTCCCCCCAATATTCTCGCCAAACTCGCATAGAGATTTGGTCGCATACTTTCTAGCCCAACTAGCTTGGTCGCAGTCTGACTAGTAATAAGAAATTGTATGATCCTAGCGGTCACTTGGCTGGGTATTTTATATATGTAGTTATGAAATCGCTTACAATAAAATATAATAGTTGCTTCGATTCACCATTTTTTTTTCTTTTGATTTGTTTTTCTATAAAGTTGATATGCAAAAATTTGTATGAAAATACTGTTGCATATCCTCTTATTAATTTAATATTGCTTCAGGTAGATAGTTAATCATTAAAAAGAGGAATTTTTTTTTTTTTTTTTTGGGGGCAAACTAAAAGGAGGAACTTGGATTCTGAATTATTTCGTTTTTCTTGTTTTGTTAAGAGTTTCTATTATTGCTTATTGGAATCTATGGCAATGGGTGGCATTATCACTTTTTGGCTTTTCAGTGGCCCCAGATGGGCATTTCAGCCAGGCTGGGCGATATATATACATGGGCCCAGCTTCCCATCCCAACATTAAGTTAGTTGAAGACTTAATAAAGTTGAAAGGTATCGAGCAAAAGTACGTGGTAAAATAATTAATGACGGAGTCAGCAGAATAATCATATTTAATATCGTGATCACTTCATTATTAAAGATTATTTCTTGTTATATTAATAGCAAGGTTAAACATATTAACTATAAAGATAGGACCCTCCGACATGACTTAGAGGCTAAAAGGTTGTGTCTACATACTATAGAGTAGGTATGTATCTATATCTAATAATGAATATTTATTTGCGGGCTTTTGATTCTGTTTGCTGCTCTGTTGACTAAAATTTAGTTTATCCACCAAATTTAGTAACTTCGAACCATAAGAACCTGCTAGTAACATATATAATGGAAAAAAGGGAAAAAAAAAAATAATGTTGGTAACTTTTGTTTGGCAGGGTTTAATTGATGGTTGGGGGAGTGCCGGAAATTTGTGGAAGGTCCCAGAAGGGGAAGGCAATGTTAATAGCCTAAAGATCAAAGAGGAAGTGGTAAGCAAAGATAGTTGGAAGATGGGCCAAAGAGAGGCCAGTGTGTTGAGATACAAGGAGAAAAGGCAAAGCAGGCTCTTCTCTAAGCGGATTCGATACGAAGTTCGAAAGCTCAATGCCGAGAAGCGTCCACGTATGAAGGTAAAACCTTCATCCCGCTTTGTTAGTCATGTCTCAAAACTGAACTAATCTGATAATTGATTTGTTATATGTAACTTGGATGAAGATATGGGTAATGCCTTGTCTTTAATTTTTACTATTAGATTGAGACTCTGGTGCCTTTTAAGACATGAAATAATTGAGATTTCATTTTCTTGGGGCCATAGTCATTAATGGTGAAATTGTCTTTAAGTTTCAAGTCAATGCCAGGGGAACAAATGCCCCTTACAAGTGAAATTAAGCATTGTTTTTTGTTTTCTTTGCAAACAGCAACTGTAAATTTACAATTGAACTTTTTGTTTTAATCTGCACTCAAACTGAGTTTACTTCTTTCTCTTGGTACAATTGCAGGGGAGATTTGTGAAGATAAGTTGAGGAGTGAAGACACAATTGAACATACTATAGTACTACTTGAAATAAGAGTACATGGCTTTTTAGTAGTGTGAAGCAATGGATGCTTATTCGGACAAAAAGACAGAATCAGAAGAAGAACAAAGCTGTGATGAGAGGAATGCATCAGTTGAAGTGCTAAGATACTGTATAATTGGTATTCATAGAGAGCAAGTCCAAGAAGTTTCAATTGATACCTCGATTTCAGACGAGGATGCCGAACAACATAATTTTCAAAGAGGTTCACTCTAGGGAGAGGATGTCACTTAATGTACGGCTTGATAAAACTCTGCACCCTCTTTTTTCCGGTAGACAAAGTTATGAAAATTCAAACTTGTAATCAGATGCTTATCTCTTCACAAAATAAAAGGATCTTATTTCACACATTATGCTTGCTATGTGTGGCTGTCGTTTCTTCAGGTATCCTGGTGTACCTAGGAGTCAAAGTTAGGTGGATCGATACAAAGACTTGGAGTCTTTTAATAAACTGGGAAACTTAGTAATTTTTTTTGTTTTTACGTTGGAAGTGGCCGTCGGTAAAAGAAGCCGAAGGACACAAGATATATTAAAATAAGGGAATTACAAGCTGGGCATTAGGCCAAGTACAGCACTGAACCAAAAGAGTGCAAACAAGGGTCGAAAACGACCACCAAAAGGAAAAAACAATCATCCTTTCCAATCCCTCTCATCATTAAAGATGGAGGTGGGGCAATCCCGAAAATCAACTAACCCAACAAAAGGGGACTCTGCAGCCCAACTAGCAAGATTGTGGGCGACGAAGTTACAAGCTCTGCTAACTTTGTTCACAATATAGTTGGGGTAGGAAGCGCACATCCGAACCGCTTCTCAGATAGGTTCGTCAATATGCATCGGAGAGGGGTTGCCGTCTTGTTTCGTTAGCAAATCCACGATCACCTTTGAGTGTGATTCAATGACGATATCCTACACATTTATGTATTCTGCTAGTTTGATAGCTGAGAGGATCGCCAAAGCTTCATTGAAAGCCGCATTAGCACAATTTATCTTCTCAATGAACAAGCCCAAAATGACCCCTGTATCGTCTCTAGCGACTACAGCTGTTATCATAAACGTTCTTCTGACCGCGACATCAACATTTAATTTGATTCATCATGGGGGTGGTGGAGTCTATCAGTTACTCAATTCTATTTTTGCAACTCCGTGTAGTATATTTTTAGTGGCTTCAACAAAAGATGACCAGATTTTGTGGGAAAGGCTCTCAAACAGGACCTTAGTTCCACCATGGACAGTTGAATTTCTCTCCTTCCAAATATTTTCTATCATGATTGAGGCAAAGAGGCACAAAGCTTCTAGATTCTCCAGCCCAGTGATAATATTAGTGCTTTCGAACCAATGCTCGATCAAGTCTGAGTGTGAGTGCACTTGGTAGCTAGTGGTATGGATACCCCAACTTGAAAGGAACCATAGAGCTCGGATAATTTCGCAATTTCAGAAAAGATGGGACACAGTTTTGGAGGCCTGATTGCATAGGGGGTACTCTTTTACCTCGATATGGAAGATGCGATTTAATTTTTCTCTAGTGGGGATAATGTCTTGCCCACAGGCCTACCAAAGCAATTTGTGTCTTTGATGTATGTTAGCTTTCTAGATATCCCTCCAGTTTAAGAAAGTAACTGGCGCTTTAGAGATAAAGCGGTTGGATAGATCGAGAAGGTAAGCAGATTTGATTGAAAAGTGACCATCCTTGGCAAGGGCCCAATACCAGGTGTCCATTGCATAGTTCAATGGCACTGCCAACTTACAAACTTCTCTAGCCACTTTCGACCCAAATAGTAGATTCAGCTTGAGGATATCCCAGCCCCCTGTAGTTATTAAAAAGTCCTTGACATAGAACTGCTTTGGATTTGAAATCAATTTAGGGGGGAGTGGGGAGGTCTAAATCCTTGCAAAGTAGGGATCCAAGGGTCCTCCCATATATGGATTGAATTATTGCACCCTATCCTCTTACATAAACCCTTCAGAAGCAGTGGTTTATAGTTGACTATTGATTTCCACACCCACGATGAACTAGAAGTAGAGGAGTATTGGAGGAAGGAGTTACCCTTGAGGTACTTCGCCTTGATTAAATCAGTCCATAAATTGCTCTTGCCTGAAATGACTTGCTAGGCCCACTTAGTAAGGAAAGCTTTGTTTGCATCTGTGGTTCTCCTGAATCTCAAGCCTCCTAACGTTTTCGATTTGCAAATGGTAGACCAAGCTTTAAGAAAAGTCCCTTTATTCTGTTCGAAACCCTACCAAAACATTCTAAGGGCACTATCAATTGAGTTACAAGTTTTTTTAGGGCAGTGGGATGGTTTTGAAGTGTGTAGGTGGCCAAGTTAGTTTCTACTGCTCCCATTAGCGTGGTTCTCTCAGCTTTAGATAACATTTTAGCTTTCTACCCAGAAACTCTACAAGTGATTTTATCTAAGAGGAAATTCAGGTCTTTGGACTTAGCTCTAGTGTAAAAAATAGGTAGGCTGACGTATTTCACATTTAAAGGTAGTCTTTTAAGACCCAAAAGATTCCAGATACTCATCGCCTGAGCTCTCCTAAAGTTCTTGCTGAAATAGATATGTGACTTGTTCCGATTGACACATTGTCCTGACCAATCACGAAACTTCTGCAGAATCTCGTTGGCTCCATTACATTCCCTTCTATTCGCTCTTCCAAGGATAATGAGGCATCTGCAAATAGGAGATGGCTAAAGGTCGGGCTAGCTCGTGAAAGTTTGATTCCATGTATCTTACCTTCCACCTCAGCACGAAGAAGGAGATCTGAGAAAACCTTCATGCATAGGATGAATATATAAGGAGATAGAGGATCACCTTGTCGAAGTCCTCTACCTGGTTGGATACGACTTGCTGGATTTCCATTAATTAGTACATTAAGGGATGTGGTGGAAATGCACTCAAAACACCCAGTTAATCCATTTGCTATCAAATCTCATATTTTGAAGCATAGTTTTAATGAAGTTCCAATCTAGGCGATCGTACACCTTTTTCATGTCAAGTTTCAATAGCATCATCCTATTTTTTCCTTTTTTCTAGTTGAAGGAGTAAATTATCTCTTGGATAATTAATGAATTGTCTGAGATGTGCCTTTCTTTGACAAAAGCCGTTTGAGTAGGGGAGATTAAACTAGGCAAAAGTGGTTTGAGGCGATTAGCCAACACTTTAAAGATTATCTTATAAGCGAAGTTACACAGGCTGATGGGGCGGTAGTAATTGAGTTTAGTAGGATGCGCATATTTAGGAATGAGGACAAGATTAGTGTTGTTAATCCCAAGAGGTATCTTACTTTATATGAAGAAATCACAAGTAAACTCGCAGACTAACCGAAACTAGTTTCTAATTTATCCAAACAATAGTAATTGGTGGTTTGAAGGAAGAATTAAAATGTAAATAACAATATAAAAGGCAAGAAGGGAAACCGAAATTAAGCAACTAAAATAGTTCTTAAAGTAATAGCAAGGAACTTAGGGATGCCATCTACCCTCTAACTCCTCCAACTACTTGTTTTCCTTATAACATAATTATCCATTTAGAATTGACAACCGAGAATCCTAATGTGTTTACAAACTCCCTTCCAAGACATAAGTGAAAATATCTAGACAAGTCAATATTACTCCTAACATAGATTGACTAGATTCATTAAGTTTGGTAATTCTCATATAATGGTTGCACAAGTCACATAGGTATATTCCTATCCTATGCAAACTCATCCTATACTAGGCAATCTTTGATGTTCTATCTATGTCCAAACTTATATTCCTCTTTCCAAGTTCATATAGATTTCACAATACAACTCTATTTAGTGACCAAGTAAATAGATGCATTAAGCTAAAAAAAAAAAACAATCAACTCAACAATAGATATCAAGAATAATTGAGAAAAACAAAATAGTTGGATTACATTAGAGGTTCAATTGCCTCCCTAGAAATAGATTTTAGCTCATGTTTATACAAAGAGAAACATAACAGATATAACAAAATAGATACATATTCATGAGCAAGAAATAGAAGATGAAAAACAAGAAGAAGAGATAAGAAAAACTCTTTTGAAGCTTCCCAATCTGATTCCTCCTTTTTCAATCATTTCCTTGGTGTTGTTTTCTTCTTTAGAATGGCTTAGGAACCCTTTGGCTGCTAGGGTTTTCGTCCTCTTTTTCTTTCCTTTCAAATGAGAGAAAGAAAGAGTTAAATAAAGGAAGCTTACGAGCAAAATCCAGGTTTTTTTAAACTTTATGGCGCTGCGGCACCAAAGCTAGCAGAACCATGGCACTGCAGTGCCAAAATTAGCACTGCGGCGCCACAGCAATGGCGCTGCAGTCCTAAATTTGGGACCATAGTGCCAAAGAAGTGGGGTTGCAGCCCCATGGAATTGGGGCCGCGGCCTCACATTTTTGGCGCTGCAGCCCCATGGTTTTGGGGCTGCGGCGCCATGTTTTTGGGGCTACAGCGCCACTCCTCCTGTGTATTGTGGTGCTGATTTGACTTATGATCTTCGCTCTGAACGCTCTATCACCGATCTTCTCTCATTACTGTTCGAGTTTATCACCTAAACGCCTTGATTTACCTCCAATTTAACTCCAAAAAACAATATTCTTTGCTCAATGATGTCTCACCTGAAATATGCATCAAAAACAACAAAACAAGTAAAAAGAGTTCAAAGACAAGCAATTCTTAAGCCCGAAAGGATATGTTGATTTTGACTATGTGGAAGATTTGGATACTAGGAGATCATTGAATGGGTATATATTTAAGCTTTGTAGAAATATAGTTAGTTGGAAAGCCAATTTGCAATTGGTGATAATATTGTTATCGAGAGAAGCAGATTACATTGTTGCAGCTGAGGCAGTGAAAGAAGCTATGTAACTGGGGGAATTGGTGAAAGAACTTGGTATTAAATTAGAGCATGTAAAAGTATTTTGTGATAGTCAAAGTACACTATACTTGACTAAAAATTAGGTATATCATGAGAGGACAAAACACATTGATGTCAGGCTTCATTTCATTCATGACATTATTTCTAGAGAGATCGTTAGCATGGAAAAGGTTTCTAGAGAAGATAACCCGACAAACATGTTGACGAAGGCGCTCCCAACGGCTAAGTTCAGGCATGGCTTGGACTTAGTGAATGTGAAGACTCGGTTCGCCCTATAAGGGCAGTTGGAGCCTATAAGCAGTTAAGGACTACGACCAACAACCAAGGTAGAGAATTGTTATGTGTGGCTGTCGTTTTTGCAAGTATCCTAGTGTACCTAAGAGTTAAAGCTAGGTAGATGAATACAAAGATTTGGAGTCTTTTAATAAACTAGGAAACTTAGTATTTGTTGATGCATAAACACACATGTATATTTGATTCAACGTAGGATCCTTTGTATAGTTTTTCTAATGGTGGGTTTATATGGGATATAAGCCATATAACCAGATTTTGATTAGAACTAGGACTCTCGTACATTCTCTATATATAGACCTTATGGGGCAATCGTGAGTTTCATTCTCATAAGCATAAGGGTAGACATTTAGAGAGAGAGAGAGAGAGAGAGAGAGAGAGAGAGAGAGAGAGAGAGAGAGAGAGTAAGAAAATTCTCTTGTAAACTTAGTAAGAGTACTTCGGGTTTTTCGGATAAACGAAAAACTATAAGTACATAAATTATTCTTTGTTTTAGTGAAATACATGTTGGTGATCTCTGTAGATGTATGTTATATTTTGTAGTTGAACCACATTAAACGATTTGTGTTCTTAGGTACATGAGTATTTTCTTTATTTATTTTTCGGATTCTAATCCTATACTATGGGTTAGAGTAAATTAGTAGTGGGTCTAAATTCATAACAATGCTTTTAGACAAGCCCTGCTGTAAAGTTATGGCATAAGGAATTGAAAGAGCCAAATATGTCATGCCACAATCCAAGCATCTGGGTGTCGTATTTCATGGTGGAAATTGTATTAAATAGAGAAATGAGAAGAAGACCCACCCCGGAATTTTCTGGATTATTTAAGCCACCACCCAAAAAAAATTGTTTGATTGGATCGTACAAAACCATATGTAAGTATTGATTGCATCTATTTCTTCTTTGTTGGTACTATTATTACTTGAATAGCTCCAAATCTTCCATATATTATTGCCATGAGAAAATATTTGATAACAACAATCATCCACGTTGTGCATGTGTGTCAATTGAGGTTATACTTATTCTGTGCTGGTGGATCGTATACTTGTAATTATGAAAATATCAACTTCTCCGTAATTGTCATAAAATCCACATCTCTCTAGTTCTAGTATCAAAGGGAAGAAAGAAAAGATAAACTTGTAATAGTGAAAATTTCAAATCCTCTGTTTCTTTTACTATTTGAGATCTATTGGGTTGAAACTAAAATTTGACTCAAGAACGACATCTACATGTTTAAAGACACATAAATGACTAGTCTTTTAGCAGAAACAATAGACACCTTTGCCTTAGAATACTAGTGTCCTTTCTTCAGTCCTCTATATTAGCTGCAATTAAGAAAAAGAGAACAATGAATTATTCTGTTCATATTCCATGTATTTATCGAGTTTCTCACTTTCAAAGTCTTCATGGACTCTTTCAGAAAAAACCCCAAAAAAGCATCTCAAACATGATCTTTGACGATATTTCAAAATATTTGTCGGATTTTTCTAAACAAAATGAAAGCACAAGAAAGAAATATACATAGAAAGTCGAATGTTTAATTTTCTTATGGTGTCAAAAGCCCTCTTGATTCTGTAATCAGGCTTAACCAACCAACTAAACTACCTCATCAAATGGTCAATATGGTCTGTAGAAAATTTCAGGGTTGACCTTAGTGTAGGAGGTCATAAATGCCAAGAAAAAAGGAATTGAAAATTGCACTATAAGATAGGTATTAAAGATGATCAGTCTATTACCTCATGAACAGGTGGTGCAACGCTTATGACTTACCTTAATCAGCAAAATGGATAACATAGCAGAAATAGGAGTGGCAGAAGATTGTGTTGGCAGAAGAACAGAGAGCACAAAACTGCTCGTACGCGAGCATTTTCACTTCGGTAACGCATATGCTCAGCTGTGCTCTCTATCTTCTGTCAACAAAAACGCGTTACAACCCGAAACCTCATTCGCCTAATCATAATCTGCGAAAGAACAATAAGAACAAGAAATTAAAGGGAATGGACAAGAAGAAGGAAACCAAAATTAAGAGTTGAACCAATTCTCATTTCAAAGAAAACATATGTATAAAACTATATTCAAGTAATTAGTACTAAGTACTAATAGAAAAGGTGTGAGTTTCTCATACCTTTTGGTTAGAACAGTCTTGAATTTTAGCTTGCCAAACCAGAAACTAAAGGAGGGCAATCCAAAGTAGTTGAATTCAGATCAGGGAATAATATATAATAATAATAATAGGGGATTCTTGGGTTGCCTGCCTTGTTTTTGTTTGAGAAAAGAAAGTTCGGAAAAAGTCCTTTTATCTCTCTTGAACAAGTTGAACATTTGACAACGATGGGCTACATAGTATCAACATCACATTGACTAAGCAATTAGGTCTCTCCTTGGGCTTTCATTTTCTTGGTACATGAATTTCAGGGCTGTTGTCCCTAGGGCATTCGTGGGTCTTATTATTTTGTCTATTATTCCAAAATTAAAACAATATATGTAGCATTCTCAATAATAGACTACTAGTACTAAAAAGAACTAGTGCCCTTTCAACTAGGGCCTAGAATTGCCATTATTCATATATTCTTACGTATCTATATATCTTCTTAGCTTTTCATGTCCTTTTGGGCTAATTCCTTCTCTTTTTTTTTTTTAATCAGATTGACCAATGAATCAATTTGGGGTGCTTAAAGGTAGCTCTCAGAGGACTATTCCGGATGCAAGCAATGAGGGAAACTTAATTTTTTTTTTAATGCAAGTAAATTATTGATAAGTTAATGTTAAGGACAAATATCTAAATTTAAAAAAAAATTTAAAAAAATTCCCCTTAGTCCTTTTTGACAATAGCGATCTAGATATTTCTATCGTGAATGACCTACAAAACGACAGAATGGCGTTTTCTTGTTTTACGAATCTACAGAAACAAAATTCAAAAAGAGCAAAGAAAAGAAAAACGGCTTCTTGCTTTTCTTACTTCCGGATGTCGTTCACGTAAAAGACATTTATTTAGATTACTCTTAATCCTATTTTGAGCACTTTAGAAAAATAGGCCAATCTCATTTTGATCTCCAACTTTCACCTTATCCGAGATTTGGTGGTGTCTTAGTTTAAACAACTATGTTATAAACAAAGGCTGAGATAATAATAATAATTGTTCGGCGTGGATTTTGGTCCGTGAACCAACGCGCGCCACGCGCCTTTGAGTAGTTTTTTCTCAAGAGAAGCCAAAACCCAGATTTAATGTATGTGTGGTCCGTACAACCTTGAAAAAAGTTATGACTAGACTTTCCACCAACTAGTGATGGGTGGTACCTGTCAAATCTCCTCAACAGAAAAGTTGTCAGTGACGCATTCAATAAAGTATTCTAAGGAATAGTGAACCGGTAGTAAATGAATGATAAGAGGAGAAAAAGCTAAAGGGATAAATAAGGTTCTGGGGATTTGTGGTGGCTTACCTCTTTCAGGTGATTATGAGGCTATTTATAGTGGCTTTGTGGTCCCCCAAAAGTTAGAGTTGATATCCACGTGTCTCTGAAAAGATAGAAGAGAATCTCACCTACCCACTTGTACGGACGCGAGTGCATAATTAGGCCAGGTGTTGGCCTCTCCCAGGCTCGCATCCTCTTTATTCTCCCTCTTAATCGGGACTATGTCGTTATATTGACAGTCGGCTATTTCTTTGTTCTCTGTCCTTTCGCTTAGAGTATTTGATAGTCGTGCAGCATAGAATCCGATCAGGGTGATTTTCTATCTTAGTCAGTTTGGTCGGGTCACGGCTGGTCAGTTTCTCCTTTAAACTTGCTCGGCTATTTTTAGTGGCAGTGCGTAAACTCAATCCCTGGTCGGCTAGGTCGATTGGTGAGGCATGATGTCGTTTTTAGTCAATGCCGCGATGTGTCGTTTGTAACATGACATACATGTCATTTTCTGATTCGCTCGGGGAAATTACCCTCAACAATAATAATAAGAGAAACAAAATTCTGCATAATAGTATGTATAGTTGGACAAAAAGATAGCTCATGCGTAAGTGTTTTGGTACATTATGAAAGTAAAATTAAAATAGGGGTTGTTCTAAGGTCTAAAACTTGGATAAACGTTTGTTTTTGGATATGTAGTATGTACAAATGGTAACCCAGTGAACTAGACACCTGCCCACACAGGAGCGACATGCCGTCTAGAAACTTGTTTTCCATTTAATTTTATATATATATATATATTTTGGGGAGACAAGATTGGAGTCCTTGGTGTAGAGTCTGGATCATTGTGCTGACTTGGAAATACAATATGTTAGACATCCATATTCTAGAACTTACATAACCCAAATTAAAAACAACAATATAATTATTTCAATTGAAAAAAGGAAAAAAAAGGCAATTTAAAGAGAATGTTCAAGGTTGTCCCGAAACTTGCCGAAGATGGTAGAAACGTCAATCAGATCATAATTGATAAATATTCCTTTTTAATCTCTAATCCCACAAACAGTGATCGAAGACCAAAGAAAGTTCAAGCTCCATCCTTCTCTTCAACTATAAATATACTCACAAGCATGTTCTATAATCTCACCACTCAAACACACACACAACACTTGAATTCGATCACATCATTATCCGAACTTCCCACCTTTCAATTCCAACCATACGACATGTCGTTGATCCCCCAACTCCTCGGCGGAGAAATTCTGGACCCCTTCCTGTCGTTGATCAACAAGTGCCCTGTCCTCAACACCCCAACCGACTGGAAAGAGACCCCGAATGCCCACATCTTCGTGGCCGACCTTCCGGGGCTGACCAAGGACGATGTTAAGGTCGAGGTAGTCGAGGGTCGAGTTCTCGAAATAAGCGGAGAGAGGAAAAACGTTGATGATGATGTGGAGAAAAACGACAAGAGTAGTGGTGGTGGTAGTAGTACTACCACTCCTCATGACACGTGGCACCGCGTGGAGCGTTGCCGGGGGAAGTTCCACCGCAGGTTTAAGCTGCCGGAGAATGCTAAGGTGGATGAGGTGAAGGCATCAATGGAGAATGGGGTGCTTACAGTGACCATTCCCAAGCGAGAAGTGAAAAAGCCAGGGAGGAAGCTGGTTCAGATTGAATAAGGAAATTAAGTAAGGAGTAAGGTGATGATCTATCTATAATCAATTATGTATGCAGAATTAATAAATGTGTGTTTTGTTTTATGTTTTGTTAAGCCATAAGTGTGCTTGTATACATGTGTATTTTCCTGCTTACTCTATAAATAAAGGGTTTTTTTTTTTTTTTTTTTTCCTTAGTAATTTCAGTTCTTTAACAGAGTTGGCCTAGTTTGCGGGGTTTTTTTTTTTAATTTTTTTTTATAAATTAAGTCTTAATTAATTCCTGATTTCGACTTAGTTGGTTCCTGCATTTTCAGTTTTCTATTTTCTTTTTTGTTACATCATGAGTCACTTACACTTAAAATAAAAAGAAATAAATAAATAAACAAACAGGGTGCAGAAAAAAGGGAGAGGTAAGGTATTCTTTATTCTCAGCATGTCGATTAATGTTGAAGAACAAACAACATAATGACATATAGCGCCTTTATTAACCAAACGAAACGACATTGGTGGCATACGACACGTATTTTACGGGAGAAAAGGAAAGAGTTAGGCTATACAACGCAAGATATTTTGTACTCTGGGATTGGGCTTAAATGTAGAAGAAGGTTTCATTTACCAAATTACCATTCAGACAGAATTAAAGACCGGGTGTCATTTTACTGATTCTACTGAAAAACGTCATGTCGTTTACCTTTCCAAACACATATTTGAAAGCAATGCATCATACATAGGTATGTGATCGAAACAACAAACGACATATTGTTTTCTGAAAGCAGATATTTTGGAAAACTGACTACAGAATCCCTTTTGCTATTAATGGGAAAGCGCCATGTCGTTTCTCTTGGTTTATATGACGCCTCTTAAATCGGTGCCCTTTTTGGTAGCACTTGAATTCTTTTCCTACTAAAACGATAGTTCCATATATTCCCTCAAAAAACAACAGATAATTACAATGATAATTATTCGAGACGAGTGAAAATGGTAGTTATAGCGTTGAATGATGATAAACACACAATAAATAATAGAGAGTAATAATAACCTTAGTTGTAAGAAATTTTAAATGCAACGAAATAGAAAAACTAGAGTGGAGCCATATTTGTAGTCCACTAAGTGAGTTCATCACTAATCAAATAGTAAGGTTTGTTGGTTTATTGGAATGCATATATATAGATGATCCTTTAATTAATTAAAAGAGTTCTAGTTTTGATCAAGTTGTCGGATAAAGTACTAATCCCTTCCAACCGGGTTACAATTACAAAATCGGTGTGTTTTAGGTGAAAATCATTGTACTAGTGAGCTTTCTTGCCTGTTTGGCAGCTTACATGCCAAATTAATGTTATTATTTTTCCTTTTCTTTTAAAGGAGGTTTCCCTACACACATATGTATTGATCCAACAAAGAGAATGAAAGCCTGTCATGGGACCCTGAAGGATTGAGTGGATTGTTCAACCTACGATTTGTATAAACAAAATAATCTTCATCAAAAGATGAATTGTGGGCATTGATTAAAGCTATCACTTTTGGCTCAAGCAACATTAAAAAGAAATAAAAATTGAGGAAAACCCACCAAAATGAGAGCTTTTTTTTTTTTTTGAAAGCAAAATGAGAGCTTTTAGCTTAGCCAATTATATAGAAGAATGCTAGCAACACTCTTTGCACTCTCCTAATCTCACTGCTTGACATGTGGATTCCACACTATGATTTGTTGCATTATTAAAACATTAAACTGGATAATAGAATCCACATGTCAGACAGTGAGACTAAATAGTGTAAAAGAGAGTGAGAAAGAAAGTGTATTTAGTATTTCTCTACAATATATATTGTGAATTCAACTTTAGGGTGGAGTACCAGCTTTGCAGTACATTCATGCAGTACATAAGTAGATTATAATTTCGATGTCGGTGTGCACGCGTGCTTAGGATGATATATATATATACATATATATATATATATATATATATATATATATATATATATACGCGTATGTACAAAAAGCTAGACAGATCGTAAGATGAACATAAAAGATTTACATATTACATGGAATCAACATCTTCATAAAACAGATGTAAACTGTGGAAAATGACGCGGATATGCATCAGCTTACACATTTTTTCGCAAATTAAATTTCCCGGACTACCGACACAAAATGACACACCATTTAATACAAGTTCCTAATAATCTAGCCAAAGTAGTGATCAAGGATCCATCACCATACTTTAGTAGTTTTTTTTGTGAATTTTTAATTTTCAGTGGTTAGTTGCTTAATAATAGTGTTTAATATATAACAATTTAGCTTCTTTTTTTTTGGTCATACACTAATGGTCTGACAGGGGTTTCTAATGGGTTGTCCCCCGGCTAAGCTGAGAAGCTTCATTTCCTTAATCGCTGGATCTTGTAGCAAAAGCACTTTGTCCTTGTCTCTAACCCCAGCCATGTGTAAGTATTCACCATCATCTTTCTCTTTCCCTTTGAACAATAGCCTTTGCTCTCTTGGCTCCATACCGGTCACCAATGACAAGATCATCTTCAGTTCCCCTGAAAAGTTCAACCAAAATGAAAGACTAAATTAGCCAAATACTCATGCGACAAACACACACACACACACATATATATATATATATACTTGAATTGATGAACAATTACAAGGCCCTTTTGATATTTATGATTTGACATTTGACATTTGAAATGGGGTCTTTCTTTTTCTCAAATTGATTTTAGAACTAGTAGTTATAATGACAAAGTAGTAGATATGAGAAAGATGTCTTACCAAAAGTAGAAGTAGATTCGATAGATATGTCATGCCATTGTGAAACAGTTGAGACTCTAATTGTGATGAGTCCTTCTCCAACACTTTGACCACTCTCTCTCCTTTGGACCAGCATCCCACCCGGTCGAAGCTCCCATTTGATTTCAGCAATGTTATTGCCTCCCAAATCCTTTTGATCAGCTCCTTTAAGCTTACTAGCACTATTGCTGAGCTTAGAACTGCTTCTGCCGAAGTACTTCTTTGACCTCAACTTGATCATCTTTGCCTTCTCTTAGATAATCACTTGAGCTAAGCTTATAAGCTCTATCTTTTTGTGATCTCTTTCTCTTTCTCTATCCGAACTCAAAGGGGGAAGAACAAGTGTTGTGTGTTGGCTAGTTATATAATAGTTGAGAGCACGCAACGGGACAAACTAGGGGCCCAATACTAAAATACAAGCCGCCCGGGGGTGTATCAAAAAGTAAGGACTCATGATAGTGAATGGCCAATGAAATAATGACACATGGGGAACAATATGGGCATAGTTTCTCATGCTAATTTTGTGGGGGGCTAAGGCACATGGGGGGTGGGTGCTTTGTAACACGCTTGCTTGATTAGCGGGCCAAACACTTTACATCGATTGGTCGGCTAGTCCCTTTCACAAAAATATATATTGTAGTTCTTTAATTTTCTTTCAAGTCTTAGGACTAGGTTTGGAAACCGTCAATTTAAGGCCATGATCATGATCATACTTCTCTTTTTCTAGGGCTTTTTTCTTTTTTCCTTTCTGATACTGCACAGCTTTCAGTTGAGTATTTTTATGATTAGTTGTTTTCCCTAGGACACCAATAACAACATGTAATACAAAGAAAATGAAATTAATTATAAGAAGTTAATTAAAAGGTTAAATTATGACTTTGACTTTATATAACACAAGCTTGGATTGCATGTGATGGAAGAAAAATTGAGGGTTTATATTTGTTAAGTAGTTTCCTCTCCACCTAATTTGATTACGGAAATCGGTGTCTAAATTATGTTTTCTTGCAACAAAAGAGTGATAGATCTCAAATTTGGCTCGGAATATATGTTATACTAAACATAAGATCGAAGCGTTTTTGTCCTACTTGTAGAACTTTCGGGATTTTGATACTCTTTTAGGTTCAGTTAGGTGGGGAGTTTACAAACTAATTTCATTTTGGGTTTACTTTACGTAAATATATATATATATTAATTGGTGGTTGGCTAATCCATAGGGTATCAACCCATGTGGAAGATGTCTAGAAAAATGTATATAGTCTCTACTCTTGATCAAGTCTCAACCACGTCCAATGGTTCCGCGGTACCTATTAATTTATATTAGCCTCTGTTTATAGAAATAGATTAATTTTATTATCAAAAAAAAAAAAAAAAAGAAATAGATTAGTCTCTTCCGAAATTAAAGGATAAGGACTTAATTAGGAACGTCATTCACTCAAAGTCCAATTCCACACGCAAATATTCCGATAGCTTATTCTTAAGCTCTTATATATCCCAACTGTTACTTAATTAGCTGCATATAATAAAATTCTTAATTAATTCCTTTTTTCTCTCTCCTAATTATAAGTAATTATGAACAAATTAACTAGCTTGTGACATTTCATTAAGTAATACCTTATTCTAGTGGCGGCAAGAACTGAATGGTAATTAATGATTATTAATGGTTGAATTTAGAGCTACGTATAATAAGTATACCTAAAACTACTCATAGGTTTTCTTAATTTTTCCGGGAAAACATTGAGGTATAGTGACATTTCTAGAGTGTGTGGAGGGCCCAAAATGTTGGAATGACAATATAATTGCCACGTTTCAACATTACATAATGCGATATTCGTGTACAATCCTAGTATGGGCTAAAACAACATTGTTGCAGTATTCGGCAATAATTCACATAATGTCTTTGCGTGCTTTTTGGAACATTACAAATATTTCCTGCTTCTTCGATTAAAGTTATTTTAATCGAACAAAATATGATGATGCATGTATATGGTGTTCAATGATACACACTGGACCGTTACATGAACATGGTTTTTCATCCATAAATTCATCTATATGCATTTCAATGATATAATTAGTAGTCAGGAATCCTTAATCATCCATTATTTTGGGGTTAAGGGGATTGATATATATATAACTGCATATCATATAGTTAATATATATATGGGCACTAATCCAGTAGGTATTTTTTTTTTTTTAGCTATGCATAGGTATTAATTTGGCCAATAAAAATTTTTTTTGCACATTTTTTATCATGAACGCAGCGGAATAATTAGCGGATTTAGGTTTAAAAATTTTTTACATGAAAACAATTTTCATAACCATATTACATGCACATATTATATATAGGATCATGTATAACATAAATCAAATCTAGATGCATAAACCCTAGAGATGGGATTAGGGTTTACCTCTTGTGGCGTGCTCCTTCTTGATCTCCCTGTTGATGGTGATCAAACCTCCAACCCTAGATCTTCTTGCCTATCCTCTCGCTCTTGGTTGAAGAGGTGAGTGGGCACCAAGTCAAAACCTTCGTCGGAGAACGATCAAGAACACCTTCTTGATCTTATGGAACACCGGGATGTGAGATGAGACCTTGAGATTGCAAGAAACTTTTTCTCTCCTCTCTCAGCCTTGTGTTGGCCGAAATCCCTCTCTCTCTTTCCCTCTGTTTTTCGTGTAACACTATTGTGTTTTCCTGTGTAGTTTTTTCTCTCATGCATTTTATGTATATGAGTCCAAAAACTGCTAACCCTAGTCCAACTAGGATTGGGCTTGTTCTCTAATTTGGGCTTTGGATGTATTTTTATAAATATGTCCAACCCATGAAACTTATTTATAAAAATACCAACTTCTGTGTAGAATCATTATTTTACACAGTTTCATGAAACTTCAGACTAAGTGTTAGCCTTGGTATAGAATATGCTAGATGGATCGGTTAATCAAGGTTAGTTGATTGAATCTCTTTAAAAGGCATGACATTTAATCTAAGAGTGCAGTATTGGGCCTTTAGTGGAGTGTCCCCCTTTACTAATAATATTTATATAAATACCATAATAAGAGTTATTATGTATTTATTATATTATTGGAGCTTAGATTATTTGGATCCATTAGGTCCCTTGTCTAACTCAATAAAGCTCATTAATTGGTTGGTGGTATTCGTGAAATTAGTTTCATGAAACTGTGTAAAATAATGATTCTACACAGAA
>JXTC01000045.1:43121-179029 GCA_002914845.1 Trema orientale
TATATATATATTGGACAAAACCAATCATGCATGCATATCATATAGTTAATATATATAACTTAGAAAATGTTTTGACAGACTTAAACTAACTGCTTAATATACTACATATAAGCTGTTGTACGTAAATAGTCTTGGAAAAAGCCGATAGATTAACTCTAGGTACGTAGGAGTTAACACGTGAAGATGTATATGATATGTCGAGGCCTTGGTATTATATAAATGCTAAGTAATAATGCAACACAAGATTGATTCTTTCACGCATCCCACAAGATTTGCTTCTTGTTGGTATCTTCAAATAAGAAGATATAGCCAGAGATCTTATGCGCATCATCACTTTAGTTTATAGTTTATACATACATATATATGGTCCTCTCTGATGCCCTCTTATCATTGTTTCCAAAGCATTATTGCATTCTTCTTGTTCTCCTTTACATCATGACAATATGACAGTGAAAATAGGTCATTTCTTTATTAGATTTTCTATAAATATTAGAATCTACATCTACATTAACTAAGTTAGAATCCATTTATATAATTCTTATATATTTTGTTTCAATGTTATAGAGATCTGTTTTTAATTCTAAGAATATGTTAAACAGCACATATAGTATTGAACTACACACTAATACTTACGAGTACTCTCACGCCTTTAAATTTATACATGTTGGGTGCACCGTGGGTGAGTGCTCAATTATCCTTTTCGTTTTTTTCCCCCTATTTATGTCAACTGTCCTTGTTTTCTGAAAATCAATGCCTATTACCAGGCACGCGTGCATAATTTGCTAAGAGTAAGAAGCTGCATTCTATGAAAATTAACGACCTTGTCAATATAAAAGGAGCGGTGTTTTTAATGAGAAGTAATATTATTATAATGTTTTGAATTACATGCAAGATAATATATAAAATCTTGATACTATCCCATAAGCTGGGACGTGTTGTGCACGCTGATTTGAGGTTAGTTAACATCCTTCTATGCTTTTGGGCAGTTTCTACTCTTAATATTTTAAGTATGTAATGCAGTTCGAGGAAAAAGTGAAAATTATTGAACCAATTCTCCTTGGAGAAAGCACCACACACCACTGTTAGTGCGAGTCCTAAGTGGTCTCTACACTAGACTCGTTAGTGTGTAGTAGACTAGTAGTTGTCCCGTAATGTTTTGTCTCATGATGTTGCTTGTCTCTTATTTCTTGGTAGCAACTATTCCTTTATTTGGCCTGAATGAACTGTGGAAGGATGGAAAATGGTCAAAGGAGAGCTAAAATCCGCTTTGGGATAACGGATAGCAGGAGGGAGAGGAGAGGTAGAAGGGTGATATTTTGTGGGCCTACCAAATTTAAAACCCCGTGTAGTATAGCTTTCATTACTATTTTTATGTCCTAGAAAAAAAACCGTTAAAAGCAGGACTTTTATTATATTATTTAGATGATATATTTGAAATTTTAATTTTAGGATTTAAATGGTAATTTTTTGTGTTATATATTAAATTTAATACAAATATGAAAATTTAAATTTTCATTAAAACTAGGAGAGTTCAAAATAACCGCCAGACCAATTCAGATGAATCTGCGCAGTTGTAGCACATTTGTTGCCGGTGATGAATTGAAAAAATAGCAAACTAAATGATTCTGTTTGATTTGTGAATTAGAAAAAATATGCTCTGTTTCAAACCAGACCACCTAAATAAATTAGTTCTATAAATAGTGTTATATATATATAATATTGTATACTTATTTTGTAATTTTTATTGCAATATATTCTTATGATGTGTATTTTTTATGTGTAATATAAGTTTATTTTTGCAGCTTGAAGTTTAAGTTGAAGTTTTATTGTTATGCGTTATTATTTATTAGGCTATCTTACTTAAGAATTATGGTTATATTATAATTTATTTAAGATATTCTAGACTTTAATATTATTCTTATATTTCAATTTGAATATAATTTAAGTTCAAAATGACTAGAACTTTTGATTTGATTGTAAGTTTCAAATATATTCTTTTTAATTTAAATATTTGGACTATGTTAAGATTGTTATATATGTATCATTATTTGGAATATATTTAGTTTGATATTTGTATTGTTCAAACTGCAGAAACTGTACAGTAAAATATAGGTGCAGTCTAGTCGGTTTGAGTCAATCAGTATAATCTGCATGGTTTGGCGGATTAGTCAAACCGCACATATGATTTGGTTTACGGATTGACATTTTAGATCAGCCAAACCGACCATGAACACTCCTAAATTAAAACTAAAAAAAAATAATCATATTTTCTTTGAAACTCTTCTCAAAGAAGTCATATGAGTTTGACTTCCTGAAAATAGCTTTCAAAGCCCATAAACTGTTTCCATATTTCACCCAAACAAATTCAGAAGATAATTTTGGGCTTGAGGAAGCCAAAAGGCAGCTGCTAAACACTGAATATGCCCCAAGTCCTCTCTATGGAAGGATGAGAGAAAAGGAGAAATCAATGAGAGCTAGGACTGAATGAGTGGTACTATAACCCTCCATAAAATTTTTTCCACAATAGATAATCCGGTAATTTTGTAATTAAATTCCTATCTATTTGTTAGACTCTTCTTTCAGTACCGAATAAAAGAATGAAAAATACTCTTCTCTCCTCCTCTTCTTTTTTTTTTTTTTTTCTTTTTTTCCCTTTGATGGGAATCTTCTCTCCTTCTTAACCTACCAAACAAAGAGCCACCACCATCTTCATTCCTAAGAGTACGTAACATATATTACGTACTCCCCCTATCTCCTAATCTATTCATTATTCCTTCCTACTTCCAAACCCACCCCCCCACCGCCACCAAACACTGTCAGTCCAGCTCCACAGCAAGAAAGCCTCATTTGGGCATTCAAACAAAAAGAAGAAAGCCCAAGAGATAGGATGCTTTGCTACTAAGAGCCGTGGGCCTACTACTGGGCTTGATCCATTAGTGTCAGTGGGCTGGTCTTGCTTACTCTTGTATTGGCAACATTTTTATTTTTTTATTTTTTTTCTAATTTTTATTTAACTACACTGATTGCTCACCGCTCGTTGAAAATTTTTAATTGAATGGCTGTGAGAAATCCACAGCATCACTGAGAAAGAAAACCAAAAACCCACTTAGAAAATTCTCTCAACATGAACAAGCACAACTCATTTTCCAAACATAAACTCTCTGCAAATTTTCAAACTAAGGTATGCTTCCCATCTCTTACAATCGGCGAATAACTATGTACACTTGAAATTAAAAAGACCAGATTTTGTCATTGTTTTTCTGCTTTACTCGTTATAAAGATAGAGCCTTTACTCGAAAACTTAATATGAGAGAGCAGTATACGCCATCTTTCTCCTTAATAAGATTTTCAATTCTGGGTCACTCTCTTTACTTGTAGATTCTGTAGAAAAATGCAAGCTTTAGGCTCTTGGCCCTTAAAGGGTGACTTGTGGACAGCACCAGAATTGGGCTTAGAACGGAGCTCTTGTCTTAGAAAAAATGCTAGAAGGAGAAGGAAAACTATAAAGGGTCTTGGTTATCCTGTTTGTCATGGTACAACAACTACTGGGTTTTCATTGCTTGCTAGTAATTCAAGAGATATTGGGTATGGGGGTTGCCATGGAAGGTCAAATTTTGATTTGCGATGTGGGTTCTTATCTGGGCTCTCCAAACTTAAACTTGCTCGCTTTTGTAAGCCTAAGAAAATTTCTTTAGGTTCTTCAGTTGCTTCGGCGTGGGCATTGGAACAACAAGCAATTGGGAGTGAGTTCCGAATAGAAGAATTCGATTCAGAAGGCACTTTGAAAGAAAAATCTGAGAGTAAGCTACATTTGGTTAGAATTGAGAATGTTGATGATAATAATGTCGGAAAAAAGAAAGTAACAGATGTTGGAAGTAAGGGAGAGAATGGCGAAGAGAAGAGTGGTAAGGTTGATGTTCGTGAACTAGCTTGGAGCTTACGGTTTGCTAAAACTGCGGACGACGTAGATGAAGTTCTTAAGGACAAGGGTGAGTTGCCACTTCAAGTATACTCAACCGTGATTAGAGGTCTTGGCAGAGAAAAGTTACTTGATTCTGCATTTGCTCTTTTTTGGTGGCTTAAGAGAAAGAGGGAAGAAACTAATGGTTTTATTAGCCCAAATGTATTCATATATAATAGTCTTTTGGGTGCGGTGAAGCAATCTGAGCAATTTGGAGAAATGGAGAAAGTCTTGAATGATATGGCCCTGGAAGGAGTTGTTCCCAATATTGTAACTTACAATACCATAATGGCTATTTACTTAGAGAAGGGACAGGGCGTCAAGGCCCTTAACATTCTTAAAGAGATTCAAAAGAAGGGTCTCACGCCTTCTCCAGTATCCTATTCTACAGCCATGTTGGCTTACCGTAGGATGGAAGATGCGAACGGTGCACTTAAGTTCTTCGTTGAGATCAGAGAAAAGTATAACAAACGAGAGATAGGTAAAGATGATGATGAAGACTGGAAAAATGAGTTTGTTAAACTTGAGAACTTTACAATACGTGTTTGCTACCAAGTGATGCGGCACTGGCTTGCAAACGAGTCAAACTTAAGTACTAGGGTTTTTAAACTTCTCACAGCGATGGATATTGCAGGGATTCCACCTGGTCGATCAGAATATGAACGTCTATTGTGGGCTTGCACCCGAGAAGAACATTGTCCTGTGGCTAAAGAATTGTATTATAGGATAAGAGAAAGGTATTTGGATATAAGTTTATCAGTGTGCAACCACGTGATTTGGCTGATGGGGAAAGCTAAGAAATGGTGGGCGGCTTTGGAGATCTATGAGGATTTGTTGGACAAAGGTCCAAAGCCAAACAACATGTCATATGAACTAATAGTCTCTCACTTTAACGTTCTCCTTAGTGCAGCTAAAAAAAGAGGGATTTGGAGATGGGGAATTAGGTTACTCAACAAGATGGAAGAGAAAGGCCTAAAACCTGGAAGCAAGGAATGGAATGCAGTTCTTATTGCTTGCTCCAAAGCTTCGGAAACTTCTGCTGCTGTGAAGATCTTTAAGAGAATGGTGGAACAAGGTCAAAAACCTACGAGCCTTTCCTATGGGGCATTGCTTAGCGCCCTTGAAAAAGGGAAACTATACGATGAGGCCAGGAGAGTGTGGGAACATATGCTTAAGGTGGGCATTGAACCAAACTTGTATGCCTACACAATTATGGCCTCAGTTTTTGCTGGACAAGGGAAGTTTAATTTGGTTGAAACTGTCCTTCACGAGATGGTTTCATCAGGTATCGAGCCAACTGTTGTCACATACAATGCAATTATCAGTGGTTGTGCCCGAAATGGTATGACCAGTGCAGCATTTGAATGGTTTCACCGCATGAAAGGTCAGAAAATCCCTCCAAATAATGTAACTTATGAAATGCTGATTGAAGCTCTGGCTAAGGATTGTAAACCGAGGCTTGCTTATGAGTTGTACTTGAGAGCTCAAAACGAGGACCTTGAGCTGTCTCCTAAAGCTTATGATATAGTGGTTGAGTCGTCACAAGTTCATGGAGCTACAATTGATCTGAGAGTTTTAGGACCCCGGCCGCCTGACAGAAAGGACGAAGTGCACAAATTGGAAAACTAACCATATTTCTTTAGATCGGCAGACATGTTTTCAGGTGGACTCAAACCATTTGCAAAAGAGGAAACAATCCACACATATCGAAGGAAAAAAAAGAAACAAGTCATTTGGCGCCCTGAACTTGTATCATACTCGATTCATTCCATATCTTTATACGTTTTGGCTTTGTTCATAGTATGCCGCTTCCTCTCATATTTGATGGGCCATGGTAATTTGTAATTGTACCATTAAATATGCTGATGTAGAGTCCTCTATGCAAGTTAGAATTTTGCTTCATAGTTCATAATGGACCTCTGGCTTGTATCAGATCATGTGCACATCTGGCTTCTCTCTTCTACAAGCCTAAATGTAAGTAAAAGAAAAAGAGAGGGGGAAAAAAGAAAAGGTGATCCATACCCAGCTTCTTGTAAACTTTACATTATATTCTTCTAGTTTAATTGCTTTTGGTGTCGAACTCAAAATGTGTATTTCGGAATTCTTAAAGGAAAGGGCCAGTATCAAATTATTAAAGGATAGAATATAATCAAAGTGAACATTTTAATATATGAACATGTTTATACCTTTTGTTTTGGATGAAATAAACAAGATAAGGTAGATGGGACTGTCCACATATCAATAATGGCTGGCATCAAGATTTACAACGCAGGTATATCTAAAAGTAAAGATATATTCTAGAACTGGCTACATAATTAAAGTAAAAGCAAAATAGAATCCACATGTAGTGGATTCCATTTAGTGTTGCCTGGTGTCTCAGCCTACCAGTGGAGACTAAGGTATTCTTTACATTCAAAAATGAATTATTGTTATCTTTACCCAACATTGTCTGTGAAGCAGCAAAATCTTGGAAGAATCTTGGGAAGCACAAATTTTTGTTTCTGTTTAACTAATCTACTAGTGTCACAGACAGAACAAAAATCTGTTTTAGACTTCTTCTGGTCTTCAGAAAGTAGTGATTTTTATTTATTTATTTATTCATGTTGTCACTCACTTTATAAATTGATTTAGAAACTAAATTGGGTTGGCATGACAATTTCTATCATATGATTCATGTCATTAGTATTTCTTAGGTTATTTGCTTGTCAATTTTATGTTATGCCTTCGTATTCGTTTTGATTGAATATGGTATATTTTTATTATTATTTTATTCGTTTTCATTTTAATAGTGGAGATACAACACATTTATAATTAAAAGGGTTAGTTTAATATGGTCCACTCTGACCAAACTGAAGAAGGGAATGATTTTGGAGAATATATAACCAGCTAATATCCATAAGCCAAATATTGATCCATTTAATACTTTAAAATGAATGGTAATTATTGCCGCCAAACTTTGGAAACAATCATTTGTGTCACACTTTACTTTCTAGATAGCAGATCACTATATTCATAGATTTTGATATGATTTACACGCAATACTCTGTTCGTTTTGATTGTTAACTTCATTTATTTCATAAATTGTAATTTGTACAATGAAACACAGAAAAACTGGCCACTAACTTGTACAACAATAGTGTTCGTGACATAATTGTGGATTATACAATTTGTTACATGGTTGACATAACACATAACTAATAAATTTTCCTCTTAAAACACGTCCTATACAATTGAATTTTCGAGAAATAACCAAATTCAAAGTATTTTTAAGTAATTTAGTCACTAATTTAGCGTAATTAATAATCACACTAACTTTAAGCTGCATTAGCAATAAGAGAATTCGTTATGTTTCTAACTCCAAAATTTTCCGTTTAATTTCAGGGGACATAATATTCATTGGTCAAAACAACATATTTGACTCCGACAAAATATTCAACTGAGCTTATTTTTTTTAAAAAAAAAAAAGAATGACAAAATATTCAACTGAGCTATGAAAGTTTACAAGCTTTTTCTTAACTGTAGCACCGTATTTTTTACCATGAAATATTTTTCAGATTCTCCAAGTGCCACACTGGCTCGACTAGGTGGCTTGTTGTTATTGGTTTTTGCTGATTCAACGCTCTTATTGGTTGACGTTTTCAATTTTAATCACAATATCACATGCTCCTAAGTCTGCGTGGATGTAAAAAATATAACAAAATAAGAAATAAAAATCCCAACTTTACTCCAAATGGTTATAATCGATTATACATTTATACCCACCTGACTCTGATAGTTTTGTGTGCATTACTTTAATTTTTTTTTTTTTTTTGAATTTTTAATATTTGGGTACCTTACAGACAGGAACAGAACCCAAGTTGCTTTGCTTTTAATGTAAGCACAAAAGAATAAAAATTCAGAATATAAAGGAGAAAAAAGAGGAAAAAAAGAAGAAAAAACGAGGAAGGAACTAGCTAAGGCCTAAGCCTTGTTTGTTTGTTTCTTTCTTTTCTTTCCTCTGATTCTGTGAAAGTAACTGCTCTATCCACGAAACTCATCATCCCAATTCAAGCCTCAACAAACTGTTTTCCAACCGTGGTTTCATGATTTCAAAATCTTTGTCTTCCAATCCTAACTTCCAACATTTGAAGACTCTGTCTTTTTCTAATTTTCCTTGTTGGGACCGGAAGAGATATATCGATGTTTGGGTCATTCGGTCCCAAAAACAAGACTAAATTTTAGATTTTGAGTAAGTTTAGAATATGGGTTTTTTCTAAATTGGTTCTGAGTAATCTGGGTTGGTGCTTTTTTTTTTTTCTTTTTCTTTTTCCGTTTGGGGGTGGTACTTCTTTTGACGAAAATGAGGTGTTTTAATGTTTGCAGGGAGTAGTTGGAGTTGACTGTGAGATGGGTATGTAGTAATGCTTGAAGAGATCTGGGTGTGTGAGGAGTAAAGAGAGAAATGGAACCTCCAAAAGGAATTTTAGCTTCTGTTTGGAACTTTATTTGCTTTCTACCTTACTTCGTTGGGCTTTTGCTTCTTGGCAATATTAAAGGTCAGTTTATTCAGTATTAAATTAATTGTTCCTTGTTCTGTAATTTTTGGCTTCTTTATTCTTGTTAAACCTTCTTGCCTAAAACTGTTTGTTTCTTTACATGGATTGTTTCTGTGTACTATTGGTATTCTTGCTTAAAGCAACTTTAGTGTTGGAATAGATTATACCTCTATAAAACTATGTGAGGTTCAAAGTTTATGGGAGTGTTATGGAGAGCATTTTGAAATTTTATGCAATGGAAGTCTCTCTTGCGGATTGTGCTTCGATATCCTTCGATTTCTGTTGGATAGTGAGGCATTATTTAATCTTCATGCAAGTGTTGGGCCTCTGTTTGTTTGCAGAAGGCTCTGTAGGGGGCATCTCAGTTATGTTTTATACTTTATATTGCCAATTCATAAAGATGTTTCATGCGTGTTATGCAATCGATCATCTATTCCTTGAGGATTTTAAATTTTAAGTTGAGAAAGTATGATATTGATTCTGTATTTTGAGTAATTTGATACGGACTCTATTTATATTGTTTGCGATGTAAAAAACATTAGTGTAGCACACAAAGTTGGTTGGAGGTTTCAGTAGCAACACTTAGAGGTTGTGGATGGTTTGTCTAGATATGAAAAACATAGTACCCTTCTTTTGTTTCAGGTATCATATTATGCCCCATCATATGCCTTATCATGTCAACTGGAAACTCAGGTATCATACTGGTTTACTGGCTTCCACACTGGTTCTGGACCTATAATAGCATTTTGAGGTACTTTCCTATAGCATCCCCATTCTCATGTTCCTTGTCCTTATAGCAAATTCATATCCTCATATTCAACTTCAGTTAATTCTTACTTATTTTTTGGGTTTCTCCTTTGTATTCCCTCTTTAACGTGAACGTGTAGAACTAAAAAACTAGGGCCGGTACTGAAGCTTGTTCTCTGCATATCTATACTACCCGCGGCTTTGATATTGTGGCCTGTGATTGGTATTCTTGGAAGTATTGTGGGTGGAGCTGCTTATGGCTTGCTTTCGCCAATACTAGCTACTTTTGAAGCTGTTGGCGAAGGGAGGACGAACCAATTATATCACTGCTTTTACGTATGTCTTTGACGTCTCAAGTGTTTATTTTTATGTTACCAATCATTATTCTGTTTTTACTTTCCATGAAATGAGATTTACAATGTTTCCAGGATGGAACTGTGAGCACCTTCAAAGGATGCTTTACTGTTGTCAGGGATTTTAAAGATGTTTGTGTCCATTCATACCCCTCAATTTTGGATGATTTACGGCAACAGGGACCTCCTAATGGGAAATATTATGAGATCAGGTTTGTGAGTCTGTCGATTAAAGTCTGCTTCAAGCTTTATTTATTTATTTATTTTTTTCTGAAAATGAAACCATTCCCTGAGTTAAGACTAGAAGATTTTCACAGATAATCCTTCAACAGGACCAGTAGGCATAATAGACTGTAATTCTCCAAGTCACTCAGATGACGAACATCAAGTAGAAAATCACTTCGTTTATCTTACTACCACCTAGATATTTTTTCATTAAAAGGAACCAAAAAAACAAACAGAACTGCACAGATATTCTTTACTTCTCACTAGTTATTTTTAATATGGTGTTCGATTGGAAAGACCATGTGTCAAGTGTCTCAGAATTTTATTTTGCACTAATTACTCTTGTGGTCTTGCAAGTGATCTTTGCATTAATTCTTTTGATGATGGACGTCAATTCTTATGCAAAAGCTTTTTCTTTACTCTTTTGCAGATTGCTTTATCTTCCTGGAGCTCTTATAGCAGGAGTCATCGGTTTCATGGTTGATATGCCAGTGATTTCAATAATCGCCCTATTCAAAAGCATTTACATGCTCTTTAAGGGGTGGCACCGTTTGTTTCATGACCTTATTGGTCGGGAAGGTCCTTTCTTGGAAACGATCTGTGTGCCATTTGCAGGTCTTGCTATCCTACTTTGGCCATTGGCTGTTGTTGGGGCAGTAATAGCCTCCATTGTGGCCAGTATCTTTATTGGTGCTTTTGCCGGGGTTGTTGTTTATCAGGTCAATCTTTTATTTTTTGTATGCTTATTTCAAATGTTAGCCAACTACAGACACTACTCTGATACTTATAAATCCATGATCTCTCTCTCTCGCTCTGATTTTGTATTGATCAATCCATTCGTGTTGGCTTTTCATTTCTGAAACTGAATTGTTTTCTCAAGTGACCTCAAGTCAGATATTGATTAGAATGGAATCATCATATTTCCATGTGATTTTTGTTATTGTTTGTTTTTGTTTCTGTTGTAATCAACCTATAAGTTAGACAATAATTGCTTCTTTTACGAATTTTTGTCTTCTTTGGAACACCAAAGTCTGCTAGTAGAACTCATTTTCAGCAACAGTTTGTAAATCTCCTTTATGAAATTATTATTATGGCAAATAGTCTGAGATCATTACATTTACTAAGGTTTTTGTTTCTATGATTGTTACTGATGTTTTGAACAACATGTTAATTGATTGGATGCATTTTGGAGTGCAGGAGTCCTCTCTTTGGTTTGGGCTTCGCTATATTGTTGCATCTTTGGCCATATACGATGAGTACAGCAATGATATTCTTGATATGCCGGAAGGAACCTGTTTTCCAAGGTTCTAATCAGCACTTGATACTGTGAAGTTTCGGATACATATTTGATTCACTTTACCCTATTTCACAAGTTCTTTATTCTAATAGACCTAGCTACCGAAAAAAGGATCAGTCATCCCAGACCAGCTCCCGGGGGACTTCTTTCTCGAGGCCCAGCTCTTTTAGAAATCCACCCTCCCGAACAGCTTCATTCAATAATCCAATGGTTGATTTGAAACCACTTGAGGTATCTCACATTCATTTATTTTCTCAATTTGATGCTTCTAAATGGAATAAAATTTCATTTTATCTGCATGCGTAAAAAAATAAATGTTTTCTGATTAATTTTCTGATAGCACCCTTAGTGCCCATCTCATGATTTAGGTGCTGAAATCTTTTTTTCGTTTTTTATTTTGGCTTTTGCAGCTTCTTGATAGCCTATTTCAGGAGTGTCAACATCATGGAGAGATATTGGTTTCTGAAGGACTAATAACTCTTAAAGACATTGAAGATGCCGGGAGTAAGGATAGCAGAGTAATTGGCATTGGCCTACCAGCTTATTGCCTTCTTCAGACACTCTTGCGCTCGGCAAAAGCCAATTCTGTCGGTCTTTTGTTAAGTAAGTGAACTTCTTTCTTTGAATAGACTTAGACTGTGTAGTTTGTTATTCTTGGTTTCTTATTCTTAATTTTCAACTGTCTTGACTGGATCAAAACAAGTTACCATTGTATTCTGTTAATAGGTGACAATACTGAGCTAACTAGCACAAACAGACCAAAAGACGTCGTCTTTGATTGGTTTCTCAACCCTTTATTGATCATTAAAGATCAGATTAAAGCTGAAAACCTTTCTGAGGCAGAAGAGAACTACTTCTGCAAATTGGTTCTGTTGAGCGGTGACCCTGCGAGGTTAAGAGATTCAGATATTGGTCCGCCACCCGAATCAGAGCGCAAGCGAGCTGAATTGGATGCTTTAGCTAGAAGGTGAGACTGGAAAACCTCTGAATGAAATCCTTTAAGTTCTAACTAATACTTCTTATTCATTATGGTTCTTCACCATACTATCTTACCATAACAGGCTTCAAGGGATCACAAAATCTATCTCGAGGTATCCAACATTTAGGCGTCGATTTGAGAATTTAGTCAAATCCATATCCAGTGAACTTGACAAGAAGAATGGGACACGTTTAACAATTCAAAGATCAAAGAGTGCCTTTGCACGAATGTTTAGCCAAAAGTCTTTCAAGATCAAAACAAGCAATCACGGATCTGATCAAGAGTCACAAGCAGTTGCCAGAGACGTGGAAATCGCATGACAAGAAACATAAAAAACGATTATTTGTTCATTTCCAAATTTTGTATTAGGTGCTTAGTCGAGTGCTTTTGAATTTATTTTTTTTCTTTATTAGTTATACTGATCAACTTCTTGTTGGCGATACCGGCTAAGAAGAATGTATTTGTATGCATCTTGTACAAAAATCTAATTTGTATTCACAACCATAGAAAGCAGTTTCTTACCCATTTTAGAATATTAACTTTATAAGCGGCACTTTCTTTTATCCAAACTAATAATCCGGGAAAGAGTTTAAGTACTTTAATTTACTTGTCCACGAAGGCATAGCCTAGTAGTGAACACCAATAAAAGACGAACTGCGAATTCAGACATACATTCTGATTTCAAGCCCATCAAAAAAGAATTTAAAAACTCTCCAGTATGTAAGAGTTTATATGGTATGTCACCCTGATTTTTGGTGAAGCAAAAGGCTCCAACCTTGCTTAATTTGCCTCATTTTCACAAAGTCGGTCCTCAACCAAACTAACACTCGAATCGAATCCTACCCAATAAAACATGACATGTCCTTGTGACTTGTGTGAGTTTGTTGAGCGAGCGAGTCGTGACCCCATGATCCCATGATGTTCGCCCAACAGTCCAACACAACGTGCCAAAATGTTTATACTATTACCGAAGTGCCCTTTGACCAAACTAGACCAAGTCATGGGAATTCGTAGCTCACGTAACCTCCCACTACCTCCATATCCATGCCCACCTCTCTCTACAAAACCAACCACTGTAACTAACTCTTCTGCTCTATATAATGCCCAACTACACCAACTCTCCCTCTCGCTTAAACTCACTCACCTCCACTACTACTACTTCTACTACTCCACGCTTCAAGCCAAAACTGCGTCGTTTTTGAGAGCTAAGCTAATATGGCTTTCAATTCAGTCAAAGCGGTTCTGTTCTCCTGTATCCTCTTCTTTTCACTCCAGAGTTTCTCTGTCGTTTCATTCGAGTTCCAAGTTGGTGGAACCAACGGTTGGGTCATACCTCCTTCAAACGACACCAAAGTCTACAATGACTGGGCCTCGGACAACAGGTTCCAACTAGGGGACACCATTCGTAAGTTCCCCCATACGACGTTGTTTTCCTCGTCGTTTTACAATCTTAAATGACTCTGTCCTTTATTTTCTACCTTTGGCACAGGTTTTAGGTACGGGAAAGACTCGGTGATGGAGGTGACAGAGGAGGACTACAAGAAATGCAACTCGAGTCACCCGAACTTCTTCTCCAACACTGGCAACACAGTCTTCAAACTCAACCACACAGGGCCTTTCTACTTCATTAGTGGAGTTTTTGAGCACTGCCAGAAGGGTCAACGGATGATCATAAAAGTCAAAACTCCAGGGGAGGCCCCATCCGGTGGGGCCACCTCCACTGCTTCTCCGACGGTTGCAGTTTCTTCGCTTTTTGGGTTCTCGAAACTCGTCTTTTCAGCTCTGTTTGTTGTGTCGTATGCTGCTTATGTTGTCGTTTAGCTTGCTAAGTAGGACGTTGCTTTTGCTTCTGTTTATTTTTCAGTATTCGACTCTGTGACATTTCTGTTCTAGATTTATTTGTTATTTAAGTTAGACATTTATTTGCTATACGTTTAATGTATTGATTTTTAAATGATCTAGTGTAACTAGGGAACAAATTCAATGTCAGAGTTTGCCATTTCTGAAATTTGATTAAAAGAGAGAGACAGAGAGAGAGAAGTAATCCAGAACTAAAGAGCTTGATCTATATACATAAGAGTAGAACATGATGAGCATACTTTTATATGTATATCATGGCCTTTTTATCCTAGATTAAAACATAGTACTGAAAAAGCTAGGGGAAACATGAGAAGGGTTTCACAATAAATCATTTAAGAGTTCAAAGGGAAACCAAACAAAACAACATAAAGTAATCATCGTACATTCCCTGCTCTCATTTGATTACAACTTTTCTCATTGTTATATGGAGAAGCCCACTTTAGAATCAGAAACAGCAAAACCATTTCTTCTGCATCCAATTAAAAAAAAAAAAAGAAAACAAAAACCCAACAATATATGTTAATTCCTAACATAATACGAAAATAAATTATTGAAAAAACAATGTTGGAAATGTCATAATTAAATAGTGTACCATTGGGGGATAATCATAAGTTTCTCCTGGTTTATTATTAGCTGAATTATTATCATTTTTTTGATTTGTGGTTCCACTCCCAGCAGCCCCATTTGATTTCTTCTCATCTCTAGCTTTGCTAAATATAACAGTAAATCCTTCAGCCGAGGCTGGATTATTCACATCCCACTCTCCAAACTTCGGCAACGGTCGACCCTTTTCCTGCTGCATTCATATACATACATACATACGTTTTTATACATACTATCATAAATCTCGTCTTAATGATATCCTATTTACATTGGAATATCTCATATTCAAAATAAATCACAAACATTGACAATATTGATTTATGACCATATGATATAAGAAAATCAAATCAGCATTGTAACTATGGTTTTACATTACATTTATACCGATATCAATAAGATTTTAACATCATCCTTCTTAAAAACATCTTTGTTAATTGGAGTAAAAAAATACAGGGATTTTAAACATTTGAGCAATAAAAACTAAATGTCATGAAACGAAATTTGCATGAAAAATGTAAAAATGTTACCGATGCCATTACGGAACGTCGCAGGGACTTCTTGGTAGGAAAATGGGAGAGACTCAATTTCAAAGAAAGAAAAACTGAAAGAGAGAGAAAAAGAAAAAAAAAATTATAGAGGGAGAGAGAGAGAGAGGGAAAGAGGGATGAGAACCAGAATGAGAAAAAAAGAAGAAAATTGAGGCGAGTATTAAGGCAGGTCCATAGACATTAGACAATGGTGGCTATAAACAATTGGGTGATTGTTGTAATTAGATGGGTGTGTCCAGGCATTTCTTAGGTGGCATTGTTATGCCTTTGTCCTTATTATATTACACTATTATACATTTTGAATCAAAATCCAATAAACGTTGTGGCACATAATTGAGAAAAAAAAAAAGGGAAGAAAATTAAAATATGGTAACGTGCAATTAGGGAGATTTATGGTTAAATTTTCAAATCATCCACGATCCATCTATTTTTGGTTTTATATTTAATTGTTAGGATTTCATGTCTCCCCTGTCTTTTT
This sequence comes from Trema orientale, assembly GCA_002914845.1. Classification (NCBI taxonomy): domain Eukaryota; kingdom Viridiplantae; phylum Streptophyta; class Magnoliopsida; order Rosales; family Cannabaceae; genus Trema; species Trema orientale. Next base: position 58,708 of record JXTC01000045.1, read on the forward strand.
GTCTCATCCCAGTCTCCTATTAAATTATTGGCTTCTCAGCTAACATTTTTTCTTTTTTTTTTTTTTACTTGTTTTATGGGAGCTTCTCGGCTTACTTTGACACCACTGCAAACCTTATAAAACTCTTGTTAAGTAACGATGAAATAGATAATAACGATGGGAAAACGTCCATGAACGATAATAAAGCCGATTACTCACTTTGTGTATATAAATGTGAATAAAAAGGAAAAGTACTAAAAAAAATGAAGGAATTAGAACAAGTTTCACTGGAATGATTAAAAATAAATAAATAAATAAAGAGGATAACAACAAAATTTCGCTTTGATGAAATGCTCAAAATATCTTGGAAAAAATTCACAAATACCAGTTTTCGAAACTATATTTTCAGAAAATACCTATTTTTTATTTTTATTTCATAAATACTCCTATTTACACCTATTTTTAGAGAAACGTAGACTACTATTATTTTACACATGAAATATATACAATGGTTTACATTTCATGAATAAAAATTGCATTAAAAATTGACTCACATTTTAAAATGTATACCATAGGTCAAATTTATAATAAAAATGTAAATCGTGGTAAACATTTACATTGTAAACATATACCGTTCATATTTTACACATAAAATGTATATCTCATGAATAAAATTTACATTGTAAACGCGGACCACTCATATTTTGGAAATGAAACATGGACTAAAAAAACGGATAATTTTGAAAGAAAAATTAAAAACGGGTATTTATGAATAAATTTTAAAATGGGTATTAGACGTAAATTTCTCATATATCTTATAGACTTTTATTAATAACAAAAATGCCCTTTTAGAATTGAGATTAATAAATTAGTGCAAAAATTTCAACATTCTGTCTAATTGGTCAAAATTAAATAAGATCTTTTTGGAGAAATAACAAAGATACCCTTACCTAATCACAATTAATTAGCAAAAAAAATGAGAAAATTTCTTTGAAAAAAAAACTTTTTTTTCCCACTAAATCTTCTTATTCTTTCACATTTTTTTCTTCCATCTACCACCATTTGTTATTTTTTTAGTTATATCTGTTTAGTTACAAGTTTGGAAGGAGATAATTTTGTCTTTTTGTATGTCAGTTTTGACCCAGTAAGTCAAAATAGTGAAATTTGAATTAGTTTGTCAATTCGAGGGGATATTTTGTTATTTATATTAAGTATTTTATCAAAATTTAAGGAATATATTTATTATTATCTCACAAAATAAAAAAAAAAAAATTATCATACGCATGTAGACAAAAGGAAATTGCATTCCCACTAAATCGGGGAACAAATGCAATTAAACAAAAAGAAACAAAACAAAGAGTTAGAAGAGAAATATTGAATTTATTTTGTTTATCAAATTGGGCCCTCAGTCATCTAATACAGAAAACAGAGTTAAGTAGACAATTACCATTTTTTTCAAATGTTTAATTAAATTTACCACCACTATTAGATTCTACCACTTTTGAGAGGGAATTAGTCAAGAATTCGTCAAGAATTCATGAAGAATCCGTCAAGAATCCATCAAGAATTGGACAAAATTACCACTGACGTCAAGAATCTATCAAGAATCCGTCAAGAATCCATCAAGATTATCAAGAATCCGTTAAGAATTCATCAAGAACCCATCAAGATCGCCATAAATGTCAATAATCCATCAAGAATCCATGAAGATCGTCAAGAATCCATCAAAAATTCATCAAGAATTCATCAAGATCACTGCTAACATCAAGAATCGTTCAAGAATCCATCAAGAATTCATCAAGAATTCATCAAGAATTCATTTTAAAAAAGTGTATAGTGGTAGATTTAATTAATGAGGAAAAAAAAGTGGTATACACCTAATTTATTCCAGAAAACAAGACATGAAAAGACAAAAAATGACACAAATAAATGAGAAAATTAGGTGAATGACCAATTTTTTAAATTGATTTAAGTAGATATCCGTGTTTTAAAAGTTATAACTAAATGTCGATTTCTTTTAAAACTTTAGTTGTGGAATATGTTTTATTTTCATTTTTGTTATTAAGTGAGTTGGACATTTAGTTATAAACTTATGAGCTTTATTAATTGAACTATAAATTTATGAGTTTGGTCATATATTAAATTTTGGGTCAAAAAATAGTCAAATAACTAGTCAACCTAAATGAATAGTAAATAATCACTTATAAAATTTTATTTTATTCATTACATTATCATTTATTTTGAAAAATCTAAAATTTTGACCATAATAAGGGGTTTAGAAGCCATCCCAATTTCCTAGGTTTTGATAGGTAAATGACACTATTAGTTCCTAACATTTTACCTGCTTTGGCACATTTTGGTGCAACATTTGGTTTTGACATTTACGTCTCTATCGTTTCTTTTGTTGGCATTTGTTTGTTTTTCGTATTTTCCATACAAAATTCTGTTGGAGGCCATTTAAAGGGAGAAGCTTTGCACAATTAATCCCTAATGATTTAATTGTTCGATGATTTTGTTTTTAGTTTGTTTAGAAGTTTTGCACAATAGCTAATTTTTTTCTTATTTGACGATTTCGTCTTTAGATTTTTGTAGAAAAAATAAAAAAATAAAAGAAGATTTTCGTCATGAACGCACAATCTATACTTTTGAGTGGTAATAAGATACTATGTCCTACAACTATCTCTTGTAGTTCATATATATGTATATAGCAAACAAAATTGGATTAATTTTCAAATAATTTGTAGAGAATAGATTCTTTTATCATATCATATCTATGCGCATGGTACACACCAAAGTAGTATATGTAGAAATTGAGAAGCAACGTTTGATTGAGCACTAGTACTCTGAATCCCAAATAAAAGTAATAAATAGAACTAAGTTAGATAATTCTGGGGAGTGAAATTGACTGATTAACTCCCTAGCTATACAAGCATTCGGTACAATTAACCAAATCATGATATCACTTCAAAATTTACAAAGGTTAGATATTAAACAAGACCCAGTTTCGCAAATCAAATGCAAAATTGCTCTTCATATCACAATAATTTGGTATATGTTCACATGTGTCAGACAATTTTGACATTATACAAAATCAAAATACATTTTTGAAAACCGAATTATTGTGACATTTATGTTTGATAGTTTAATATCAAATTTTAGATTTGGAATATGTACATAGAATTGATCTGTATTGTCAAACAACTAGGGGTGGCCCACAGTGGGTGGAGCAGGATGGGGATTGGATATTAGGTCGGAAGTTTCATTTATTTATAGTAAGTAGAAGTCATTAGTTAAGCCCCACTTTTTTTATTTAAAAAAAAAATAGGAGTAGCCCAAAAGTAAGGCTATAAGGCGATTTAGGCAATTGTATATAAGGCCTCTTGAAATTCAAAGCATCCATTTTATAACTTTATATATACTCATTATAATAGGTACACTTTTTCTTAATTAAAAATAATAAATCTAAGTCATAGTTAGCATTGTGATACCTTAATTTTTGTCATATTATTTTATTTTTTGTGAATATAATAAATTTATTAACTTGTTTATAGTCCCACATAGGAGAAAAAATTAAATTTTAACCTTTAAAGTCTTATATAAATGACTTTGCGGCTTTATTTTCAGTCGTGTTAGGCCCTTCAAATAACTTTAAATATAGAAAAATTATTCAGATTCAATAACATTCAATATGACATAAATTAAATTAATTAGGGTAGCACATTAATATACCGAGTAAATAATAATTTAGCGTCAATCCAATTTATTAATTTGTTGATTGGATAATGCAAATAACACAATTGATTAGGGTAGTACAATTTATATATTGTACCATTTTTTACCTATCCATAAATTGTTTTGCCAGATTAAAATTTATTACACGAGAGAAAAATATTAAATAATAGATTTTTATTTTTATTTATTTTTCCAACCACCCAAATAATAGTAGCCTAGATAATGATCTAATGGCTAAAAAAACAAATACCTATATATAAGTAAAAAAAATACCTATGAGATTGAGAATCTATATATATATTTAAACCTGTTGAAATGGAAACAAATATTACAGTAAGAATTCGTTTACAAATTATCATTTATCCAAACAAAAATAAATAAATAAAAAGTGTTAATAAGAAATGTCCTTTTTTCACATTAATTTAAAAAATGGCCATGTTTTACACCTACTCAATAAATGGCCATTATTTTATTTTATTTTACTAAATGGTGGTTTATAGTAGATCAATTATATATAAAATATATCAATGTTAATATTTTACGTATACTATATCAATTATCTTATTAGTATATAATTTTATATAAATTATATCAATTTTGATAGTGTGAGATTGATATATTTCTTATTAAACTAATCTATTTCAGTACTTTTTTTTTTTTAAAATTCAGTCATTTATTAATATTATTTGAAAAATGTTGGGCCATTTGGCTAAGAAGCTCATAAATATAAGGATTTGGACACTTATACCTAAGTTCTCAAAAATAGTGTCAAAAATACGACATTTCCATAATAATTGCTTTTCTATACGACATGTAGTGGTAATTTTTTAAATATTTTAGTTACAAGAAACTAAAATGATTTCCAGTCATGAAATTGGTTTCTCGGTTTTCAGTAACCAAATTGGTTTCTGGTTTCTAGCAAACCAAATTAGTTTCAAATAACATTTCTCTAGTTTCCAATGACTTTTATTTTATGGTTTCTGGTAATCAAATTAGTTATAAGAAACTAAATTGCTTTCGAGTAACTAAATTTGTTTCTTGGTTTCTAATAACTAAATTGGTTTATCGTTTTCCAGTAAACAAAATATTTAAAAAAATACCACTGAATGTCATATGAAAAAATAATTATTTTGTAAATGTCATATTTTGATATTATTTTTTTGAAAAGTTGTACGGAATGTCATTTTCCCATAAATAAATCCCTATGGCTTGCTACATTAAGCAAGAGGAGTACTTATAAGAAATGATATTTTTTTAAGATCAACTTAAAAAATGACTATTTTTTACATTTATTTAATAAATGACCATTTTATAATATTATTTTGATAAATTACCATTTTTTATTTGATATGTGTTTTATGTAATAAATCAATTTTTCATAAAGTAAATCAATTTTTTAGAAAATAAATCAACATATTTTGATATGCTAAATATGAAAAAGATTATTTTTTAAATAATTTTTAAAATTTGACTATTTTTTAAAAAATATTTAAAAAACGAACATTTTGTAACTTGTGATCCAAAATTCAGCCATTTAGCTAAAACAAACTCTAGGAAGAGAATGAGATAGTAGGGTCAACAACACCACTCGATAAATAAAGTACTAGAGGGAGTAACTGGGAAAAACTTGAGAGGAATTTTGCATACCATTAAAAGTTAAAAAGGATTATATGAGAATCAAATATGTACCTGGGTAAAAATTAATACAAAATTTAGAGAATTTCGCCGCAGACTCGTAGTTGTTGTTTTTTTTTTTTTTCCGCTAAAAAAAAAAGAACGAGTGTTATAGAACAAGTTAAATATTTAAGCTTTAGACTTACACTTTCAAGGCAAGCATCTATATAAACCGTATCCACTTGCCCATTAACTTCATCTATAACAATTCTGCAATATATATATATATATATAGTGTTATAGAACAAGTTAAATATTTAAGCTTTAGACTTACACTTTCAAGGCAAGCATCTATATAAACCGTATCCACTTGCCCATTAACTTCATCTATAACAATTCTGCAATATATATATATATATATATATATATATGCACTAAATCAGGGCAATCAGCTTCCTGCTCCTCCAGTTAATGAAGTAATGTTTATGGAATTGGCCAAGGGAGAAGTATATACAGTTTGAGCCATCTGCACCATGCATATATCAAATTGTGTTAGATTTCACTTGGCCAATTCCATTTACATTACTTGATTATTTTGAACTTGATTGACAGCCAAAAAAGGATTAGAAGGAAAAAATGACTTTTAGGAGTAAGAATTAGATGGATCAAGAGATTGTCAAAGCTGTGATGGATGAAGATAATGGGCCAGTGGATAGGGTTCATATGGCTGCTTGGCTTCAAAATCATTAGTCTTAAGCTTCCTTTGATTATTTAACTTCTTGTACTAACTCTTTTCTCTTTTAGTTTAGCAAAACAAAACCGCAAGTCTAGAACCCAGCTCTCTAAATTTGGTATTATTCTTGCCAAAAGTACAAGAAGTACACATTTGATTTTCACTTAAATATTTTTTAACTACCATTGTCCATAAGGAAAACGTAAGTTAGTTGCCTAACTCATAAAATTAGTCTATTTCCTTAACCCCCTTTTTTTTTTTTTTTTTCTCTCCTCAGTCCTTACTTCTCCCACTGTCAGACAAAACCCATTGCCATTAATATTTTAAGAGCTCTTAAGTAATTAAGCAGGATATATATATATGTTAAAAAATATTACAAATAATAATAAATCTAGAAATGTAAATGTTATAAAAACAATAATATTATAAGAAATGTTGTAGCAAAATAAATCACAATTAATTCACTACAACTAGGATAATAACAATTACGATAATTATCAAAATAATAAAATAGTTTAAGGAAACCAAACCGAGTCTTGTGTTTCACATAATTTCCTCGAAATAGTTACCACTCCTCACAAAATTGAACTAGAGAGCTCAACCACACCAAAAGACCGTAGAGTTAATCACTCTAAACTCTCACAACTACCAATTAACTTATGTTTATAGTCATCGGGAGAAGAATCAATCATAAAATCTAATCATAATGCCAAAAATATTTGCGACAGTTTTCTAATAAAACTAAACGTTTTTGGGTAGTTTCAGAAACTAAATGGCCCTTGAAAATTGGTTATTACATACGTTTTTGGGCTGCCAAATAAAGGCCCAATGGATTCTGGAGTTACAGATTCCAAAACCTTCAATAAGGCTTTGAGAAAAAGAAAAAATAAAATATTGAAGGAGCAAAAGTAAGTTGAGCCGGTCCATGATTTGCACCTCCCTTGTGTGTGCACGTAAGAGAGAGTCTCTTAACTTACCAAGTTACCAACTAAAAGTTAAGCAACTCTATATATACACATCTTGGTTTGTGCTCCTTTTCTATATGGGACTTTAATAAATTTCCACTCTTATTCCTTCTCATTTAGTTCACTTTGGGTGATAAATTCTCATTCACTTCATTACCATTTGAGCAAGTAAATACTTGAATTTTATATACTCGCGGAGGAGAACACATATCAATAATGACCTTTCACTAATATGTAGTGAATCTCACTCATAAGTTTGTCTTAAAATAACTAATTAAAATAGTATAACACATTAATTTTCCAACAATATATACACATTTGTATGTATAAATTGATGCAAAATTGGCTGAAGAAAGTACATTATGTTAGGTGTAATGTTTGTGTGATTTTTTAAGACTATAACAATGATAATTTTTCATTCCCAATATTGGATGGAGAACTACTAACCACAACAAGCAATCGGTAAAAAAATGAAAATTTTCTGTTAGAAGCCATAATAAATGGTCATCACTGAAACAAAAGTGATGAAACCCAATAAATGGTCAATTATGAGATGTTGACGCGTAAAAATGTGATGTAGTATAGATATTCACTTATTATGCTAGTTTTTATATTTAATTTAGGAGCAATACTATGGAGCACTAATGGTGTCCAATATCATAATGACGTGTTAGTCTCTCATTATGTGGTTTTAATTAATAAACTGAGTCTTACATGGCTTCCACCTGGAATATAATTATAATTAGCCAGTCACGGATTGATACATTATGTGGTGCTAGGCACAATATGGTGCTTCATAGCATTAGTCTTAATTTAGGGATTTTAGATAACGAGTTTAAGATATAAGGTTATAAAAAAGACATATAATATAAGTCGTAACAAAGCTATTTAAAAAAAAAAAAAAAACAAATTCACCATTTCTTGGCAATTGTATTTAGTCGATTTGATCATTTTCATATCTCACCATTAACTAAACCAACTATCAAAGGGCTAATTTAGTATTGCTGTGTTGCGCTGCAGCTATGAGAAAAAAAAGTCTAAGCATTTGGTAAAAATTTAATTCACAAAACTGTTGTGCTATATAAAAGTAGCATCTAAGTATTTGGTAAACTATAATTTATGTGTGCTGTAAAGTGGTATTTTAAATAAATTGTATTATGAAAGCAAAATTAGTTTTGAAAAACAACATTTATTCTGCTTCCCAAATTCCATTTAAATTAGCAGTTACGCAGCAACTTTTAGTTACTATTGGCCAAAAACAGGAACTTACCAAACGCTCCATACTCCTGATTTTTTCACTAACTGTCTTAAAAAACTAAAAAAATAATAACCATAATCAATCCCAAATAAGCCGAAAATATGTTTTCTAAATCAAAATTTGAAAGGAAAAAAAAAAAAAAAACAAAAAAAGCAAAGCCTCCTTGTAAAAAGAGTAGACGAAAAAGACGAGTAACTAATCAACGAATCAAGAATCAAATGACTGATCCAATAATAAACCACGTTTCACCTCTAAAGGACGGTTATAAAATACGCCACATCATCAAAAATTCCAGGGAATGCAACCAATCCACGTCACTCGATGTACAAAAATACCGAGCCAAACAAGGTACCATAAAAATCCTTTTGACATTACTAAACTACCCTTTAACGTCACCTTTCAGTGCTCCCCATATATAAACCCATTTTCGTCCTTTTGTTTCTCGAACTCCCCCAACCTATCGTTCCGCAGCGTCCTTCTTTCTCTTCCATTTTTATCCCTGAAACTTTGGGTTATCGTCCAACGAAGGCGGCGATGGCGACCGGAGTACTGAGAAGAGCCATAGCCGGGGTTAGGGTTTCGTCTTCACCTGCTTCGAAGTTCGTTCCTTTGCGAGCCCTGGCTTCTGAGGCCGAGGCCCAGCAAGTGGAGCCCAAGGCGCGGGCCAGTACGGACCTGAAAACCTTCTCAATCTACCGATGGAACCCGGACAAGCCGTCGAAGCCGGAGCTCCAGGAGTACAAGATCGACCTCAAGGAGTGTGGGCCCATGGTCCTCGACGCTCTGATCAAGATCAAGAACGAGATCGACCCGTCGCTGACGTTCCGGCGATCTTGCCGGGAGGGGATTTGCGGGTCCTGCGCGATGAACATCGACGGCTGTAATGGGCTGGCGTGCCTGACCAAGATCTCATCTGGGCCGTCCACGATGATCACGCCGTTGCCGCACATGTATGTGATTAAGGATTTGGTGGTGGATATGACCAATTTCTATAACCAATACAAGAGCATTGAGCCGTGGCTGAAGCGGAAGAGCCCGCCTCCTGTTCCGGGCAAGGAGATTCTGCAGAGCAAGAAGGATAGGGCTAAGCTTGATGGGATGTACGAGTGCATTCTCTGCGCCTGCTGCAGTACATCCTGCCCCAGTTACTGGTGGAACCCCGAGTCTTATTTGGGACCCGCCGCTTTGCTCCATGCCAATCGGTAATTGCCCTTTTCTTTCTTATTCATTTTTAAGTCATGGGCATTTGTTATTTGATGGGAAGTAGACATTTTAAGCTTTAAGACATGTTATACTTGAATGTTCTTCGTATATGATATTTTTATGGTGTTCTTTTATTTTGTAGTTTTCACTTTTAAGTTGAGGAAAGGCTGTTTTTAAGGCTTATAGATTGTTTTTCCTTAATCCAGCAGAATGAATAATCACAAGTATGCTTTAGGTCTGTATATTTTTGGTTATGGTGATGATTAACTTGGTTGGTTTTGTTGAACTTAGTTCTTATGTTGTTTAGTAGTTTTTATCAAGATTTATTTTTCCTGGATTAATATGTTACAAGATTGGTTCTGCTATGTTGTCGGAAATTCGATGTCTATCTATATTTATTCTGCATCCAAGCATTCTTTGCCATGGTGGATTTATTATCTTTTTTTTTTTTTTTTTTTTTGGTATTTCTTACTCTCAGCTTTCGAGCTAGAATTCCTTTATAAAATCCAGAAATGGAGATTTCTGTTATTTTGAAGCTTGTATGAGGGCAGAGTCTTTGTCTCTTTTCAAGAACGGATTGCTTCATATTGATAGGGCATTGCTCTAGTTTTGTCTTGCGTCGGGGGTGACACTGGTCAACATTTTGTATTGTGATCTTGAGATACTACCATTGCACTTATGATCACAAGGCATGAATTAGAAGCAGACTAAGAAAAACTGTGTTGCTTGAAATATTCAAAACTAAGCTTCAGGGATGCTGCTTATATTACTCTTATGTGTCTCCGCTTTTATATCAATCAAACTATGTCTCAAGTGTGCTTCTACCAACTTCCCTCCCTCTGAAAAGGAAGGCCAAAATGGGAAGTTTGTGTAAATTGGTTTTTTCAGACATTTTGAAAATCTCTTGGATAATCAACGAAATGAGAAATGAGTAAGAATGGTAAATTAATTTGTTTACGCTTACATATGTTTCTATTGGTTAGTGAAAATAATTAAGGTTTGAGCTTATAAAAATTGGGAAATCTCTCTTGATTATAGGTGAGAAGTTACTGTGCAAACTTTAACGGGAAATTTCTTGATGGTGTTGCCTGACTTGTGAACTCGAAACTTATCTTTGTTCTACTGTACTTTTAGGATGGCGTTGCCTGACCTGTGAACTCGAAACTAATCTTTGTTCTACCGTACTTTTAGGCTTTTGCCAATTAATCTAGTTTCATGTTTGCATTTTCATATAGCTCTCATAGGGATAATAACATCAGATGCGGAATCTTATTTGTGGTTGTGCATGCAGGTGGATCATGGACAGTCGTGATGAGTATACACATGAGCGATTGGAATCAATTAATGACGAATACAAGCTCTACCGCTGCCATACCATATTGAATTGTGCTCGAGCCTGTCCTAAGGGCTTGAACCCAGGAAAGCAGATTCAAAACATCAAGAAGCTTGAGATAGGATCTGGGGCCTAAGTTCTTGTATTTGTGAAGCTTGATGATTTGCACATTTCATCCGTTAAGCTGAGATATTTTCTCGAGGATTTTTCGACTGTGTTTGAGATAATAATACAAGCAGCTCTTGTACTTCCCATCCCTTTTGTAGGTCTACAGGAAGCATTCAAGCATGTTATCTTTGTTTTTAAATAAGTGTTAATAGAACCGACGTCTCTTATGTCTCGGGCTGTGCCTGTGATAATCTCGTGTATGCTCTTTTCTATACGGTTTTTGTTATTCCAAAATTTGAAAAATCGTGTTGCTGGGCTTGGAAGAACTTCATGATATTACACACAAAGGTCATAATCTAGGCGGAGGCTCAACGTTACTAAATGAGATTCCTGACAAGTCTTGTACTCTTCTTAGTGTACATTTGTCTACATACCTTAATTCCTTGGAAATAATTAATTTTACAGAGCACTAGTTACAAACATCTAAGATTCTATGGATCGGCCCATTAGCTCCTCAGCAGCTTTACTGACGAGATAGTCATACTTTTATTCAACAATATATAATCTGTCACCGATTTCTGATGATTGTTCATAATTCAATATAGAATCTTTCGTCCACACAGTTAAAGGATGATCCTTGCATAAATTCGTTCTTTGCAAAGAATAGACGTATCTTGAGAATATCAAAATAGGTTAGGTTGTCTTGTTTCCTAAACCTCAACTACCAGGAACCCCCTATATGTAAACTGCTGCCTTGCAAGAAAAATTGTACCGAGTTGCCAAGCTAAACATTGCAACATGAGGAAGCTGTTTGCATCAGCTCGTGTTCTAGTTCTCATGATTATTGTGATTCGGACCAATCTTGTTCTAGCAAGCAGCCGCATTTCATTCATCCCTGAAGATCGCGAACCATTTCGTTACGTGACTGTAACAGGTTTACAAGTTGAATTCCATTAAGCTGTCCAAAAGTCAAAAGACATTCACATTGCTAGGTTAAGAGTTCAAAAATTTGACAAAAGTATGTTATTGAACAATCTTTTTTCTGTAGGGTGCAACAACGATTGCGATACAGCTTGTTGCAATTGTGATATTAAGAAACAGCCACCACTTTGTGTGCAATGCTGTCGCGAAGATCCCTGACTGAAGGTACGTTCGACTACATGCTTTAAAAAATGACTACAAGCTCAGTTTTGTACAAATTACCTTCGCTTTTCTAAACTAACGGTTGCAACTTATCATAACGATCTTTTTCAATATTTTCCTGCAGACCATTTTCAATTGAACTTTTCAGCATGCAATATACCATCTCCGTTTAGGTAAACGACCAGTGTTCTATAAGAAACTAATCGGTGGAGCTTTGAAGTCTCTTGGACAATGATAGCAAAACAAGTCAAGATTAATAATTCTTGATGTTGTGAAATTTACCTCCCGGGTCATTCGACTATTATATACATCATCATCTACTTTCTTCACCATCTAATGTTTCTAAATCCTGACATCATTCGATGTCCTTTCTGCTCACTTATTTATATTTAATAAAAGGAAAAAACGTATTGAGGATGAAGAAAAATAAATGTAACAATCGTATGTTATAACGTCAATCGGCCAAGTAAATGCTTGAACAAATGACCACTCTCAAATACTATAACAAATGACAGATTTCAACTCCGTCAATCTCGAAGATTGATTATTGGATCAGTTGATCGACATCATCTCATCTACAACAGAAAAATTCTACAAAATTTAGAGCATCAAAGCGGGAAGAGTTCTACAGATCTAAAGCAACTATCGACCGAGAATTTTTCTCAAAGATAGGATGATAAGTTGATGAATACATAACTTCGAGTACACAAAATATGCAAATATACATGGATTAAATCCTCCTTGAAAGACCAAGGAATACAGCAGCTGACGATATCTGTACCCTAAGATCAGCAATATCGATATCATGACCGCCTTCAACAAGGCCCCACTTGTCCACCTGGAAAAAAAATAATAAAAAAGATGAGTGCTGCCTTTTTATTCAACAACAGGACACGTTAAAACGAAGGCCATCACCCAGTGTTGATCTCACAAAAGTGGGATCCTTCGGGAGAAAAAAAAATCCAGACGTAGTTTCAACTATTTGCTTGGCATTTTAAAGACTAACTAACATACACAATAATGTGAGACGTCAGTACACATATGCATGACATGTGAGACGTCAGTACATATATGCATGACTTAAGGGTGTCTAATGTCTTTGAAAGCAAAGATGAGAGAGACAAATAAGAGAACCTGTAAATCTTCTTCAAGTCTAATCAACTCAATGGCTTCCTCAATTTGCAATTTCCCACGAAATATTCCAATAGCAATCACAAGAGAATGGGCTGCTGCAGCAATAGCATCAATGGCTGCCAATTCACAGTCATCTGTATTCTTTAGCAGGTTTTCTATGGCAATTACCAGACCATCCTCCTGCTTTCCACCAAAAAAACTGGAGTACACAACAGGCTTAAAGCCAAATTCTGACGCTACCCAATCAAGTAAAGGATCAATTTTCTCCACTTGCTTATCTGCAAAAGGTTTTTAAGGGCATTATGAGTTAATCGGCTAACTATAGTAAGATGCTTTCATTGAAGTAAAAAAAACATAAGAAAATCCATGTTAACACGGTGCTTTTAGAAGAAAGTAATATCCACATGGATGCATAATGAATAGACAAGTTCTCAAATGCGGTCACTTTCTAATTCAAATAGTAAATTCAGAAACCTAGTCAAATGATCGTCGAAACCCCTAAAATGGGAACCGAATACAGTTTGAACGTTTTCTGAAAATGACAAACTGCCTCATGCAAATTATGCAATGAAGCAGAGAAATAAAGAAACAACGTACCATGAACGTCGCTAGTCAGATTATTGTCCTCCGGGGCACGACAGAAGACTAAATCTTGATTAAATTTCCTCATCAAATGCTCTATAATCTTTGGTCTCGTGAGAGGAACTCTTTCCAGAGCAGTACAAGCAAGCTTCATTAGAGGCATGGTAAAAGGTCTGATCCCATCTGTTAGCTAAAACAGATAAAGCTTCATTAGACTATCTCCAAGCAGATGAAACACCGAGTAAGTTTCCACAAACACGAATCCAATTAATGAAGACGTAAGTTTCGTCGGAAACAAATCAAGGGAGATAAATATCTGAGATAAACCCAATTATGCCATGTATAATTAAGAAACAAAACAAAACTCAGTTCTCCACAAACCCCTTGATCCGAGTTAGCATAAACGAGGAAAAACATTGAATTCAACTGAAAATAACAAACCCGAAAAACGACATTGAAGTTGTACACACCCAGAAAACCCAATGCAGACATGAAATGCAAGAAGACGAAGAACAGCATAACAATGGAACAATTTTTAATTTTGAAGGACACCCATTTGAGTAAGTTTCAAAAAGTTCAAAACCCATATAAGCACCACACCTGGTATTCCCACTCGGCAGCTATGGCCTTAGCAAGAGACAAAGTAGGAAGCTTGAGGGGCCTCTTCGAGGGTGTCTTTAGGGTCCGGTAATCAAGCATCACAGACCATCCATTTCCGTCATCGGCCTCCCTCGTGGTCACCTGGTTATAAAACCTCTTCCCCACTATAGAGCCAGTCATGAACGAGGTCGGCATCGTGACCGAGCCCGATCCAGACTCCCGCCTGGAATTCGAACTCGGCGCCTTAAGGTATATGCTTTCGTCTTTGCTCGTTGTTTCATTTCTGGGCTCTTGGCCGTCGGATGAGAACGTGAAGGATGAAGATGGGCCGTCCGATTGGGGCCGCTCCGCGGCGGCGACGGAGCTGAAGTTACGAGCCCATGATGAGAGCGATTTGAGGAGTGAAGGGTTTCTGATCGATGTTAGGGTTCTGTTCATCAGTGGGTTTGCCATTGATATTGATTTATCGGAGTTCTCCGGTTTTGCTTGGAGTTTCTCTGTAACTGAATTGGCTCTGCGATTTTGCTAGGGCTTTGAGTATTCGAGGAAGACGAGTTTTGATTCTGGATCATCTTGGGCCAGCCCAGCCCGTTTCCAAGGTCCACGTTTAGAGAGATTTTTTTATTTATTTTTATTTTTTTTAGAATAGTGAACGGTAGTCATATTATTTTGCGACTAGTAGAGATATAAAGTGGGCCAGGCCGGTACATATTTGATAAGCCTATATTTACTTTGTACCGTGCCTAGGTTCGACCCACTTAAAATATAGACCGAGTCGGACCGGTCCAGCCTATATTCTTATTAAGGGACCTAGCACGGCCGACAGACCTAACCCACATTTTATGCGGGCCTAAGTAGGTTGTGCCTATACGAGCCAAATATAGCCTAATTTCGTTGTTATTTAATGCTTTAAAATATCAAATATGGGCCCAAAACACATTCATATTCTTTTAAAATTTGAATGAATTGAAAATAAACAAAAATTAGTAAATAAATAACATTAAAAACATATAAATGAAAATATTTAATTAAGATTTTTTAAATTTTAATTGAGAAATATATTTAAAATTATATATAGAAGGACTAAATGTGAGCCAATAGAAATGTGGGTCGTATCGGGCTAGGCCTATAACTAAGGTCCAGCCCGGCTCCTACTATATGTTACAGGCTGGCCCAGTCCCACACAGTACCGTACTTTTTCTTCAGAATGTGGGCCGGTCCACATTGACATTTTTAGCAATAGGTCTTAAATATGGTTAATACAGTCTAAATATCTGTCATTAATATCGTGATAAATTGATAATCCTAAGAAAATTATTTTTAAAAATAGTCCTAAAAAAGTTATTTTGACCCCAATTATTCCTACTTTAAGTCCATTTTCTTTAGTACACCTTCACTTAAGCCTTTTGAGTCATGTTGAACAATAAAATGGAAAGGGAAATGGAATTGACTAAGAGTATTTTGGGTTAAAATAACTTCTTCTGCTATAGTTCTAGAACGTGTTGGGTTATTCAGTTTTGAAGGAGGTAGACTTATTGTGCCCTCTCTCGTCTAGATGGCAGGCTCTGCCGCACGATGGTCTAAAAATGAACATTGATGCTTCGATCAGAAATGAAATTGGTTTGGTAGGTCTGAGAGCTGTTTTTCAAGACTGCAAGGGAGTGGTAGCTTGTCTCTCCAAGCAGGTACCGAGTATTTTCTCCTCTGAAACTGCCGAGCTTCTTAGCATACGTGAAGGTTTGTGTTTTGGAACTCCTTTAGGCTCCCAAGTCACCAATTAAGACCAACATTCTTTGGCAGATAATGCACTTCTTTATGCTGATGTTTAGTCTTTATTAAGTATAGTTAATTACGGTTCTTGTCATTACATTCCTTATTCAGGGAATGTGTGGCCCATAAATTAGCTAATCTTGCTTTTAATCAATCCACTAATATATTTTGGATTGACTTTTGTCCTATTTGTATTTCTTCCTCTGTTTTGGAAGATTTGTTTTAATAAAGGATTTATTTTCCCTAAACATAAAAAATCTTCTAAAAACATTTTATAGAATAGAAATGTCACGAGTAGTAGAGTTTAGTTTCACAAAATTTATATATTTATAGTCATGAATATTGTATCAAATGATTACTAATATAATACTACTGTCTACTCGTCACTGATATTGTGACATTCTTAAAATCGTTTTGAAAATAATCTTAAAAAAGTCATTTAGACCCAAATTATTAGTTGGACGCTTTCAAAACCAATGCTCTCTTTTTTTCTTTCTTTTTTTTTCTAAAAATATTTATTTACTTTTATATCTGATTTCTGCTCTAGGTAAAAGATAATACAAAGGAAATTATCACTAAAATACTCTTTGTTTTAAAAAAGTGTGAAAAAAAATCTTGTATTTTTAGAAATTCAAAATAAGTACTTTCTATTTAACGAAAATTATCACTAAAATACCATCTGTTTTAAAAAAGTGTGAAAAAAACCCTTATATTATTAAAAATTCAATATAAATACCTTCTATTTGAATTATCATATCATTTAAAAAAATAGTAAAATTAACATTTTACCCATATTATATTATTTTAAGAAACATACCACACTTGAAAATGAAGGAAGAAAAAATATACATAGTCTAAAACATCTTTAAAAAAAAAAAAAAACTCTTCTCTCTATTGTTGTGGCATAAATCTGGAAGCACAAATCTAGAAAAGAAAAAAGAAATCTAAAATTTTTGAAAATTTTGAAAGTGACAAAAATTTTCAAAAATTTAAATTTTTTTTTCTTATTTAAACTTGTGCTGCAACTATAGAAGGAAGATTTTTTTTTTTAGACCATATGTATTCTCTATTCCTTTATTTTCAAGTATGGTGTGTGCCTTAAATTAATATATTAAAGGGTAAAATATTAATTTTATAAATTTTTTGGAAGTATTTGACTGATCAAAGGTAGTTAATGATGTAATAATTCAAATAGAATTTATTTTTTTAAAATTTTCAATAATATAAGGATTTTTTTTTCACACCTTTTTAAAACAGATGATATTCTAGTAATAATTTTCGTTTAATAAAAGGTATTTATTTTGAATTTTTAAAAATACGATATTTTTTTTTCACAGTTTTTTAAAACAGAAGGTATTTTAGTGATAATTTTCGTAATATAAATGTGCAAATTTATTTGAAGGATTCAAAAATTTGGTGTTTAAGTAATTTTACTACGTAACAATATAATTTTGAAGTCTAATACTTGTCCCTGAGAAAGACGTGGGACTATATATCACATGAAATTGAAGTCCCCTAAGCATTTTTTTCAACGTAATCATGTGCTACATTAGTCAGTCCAATAGTCGTTATACCATAATTTATAGCCATAGTTTCAGGGAGGAAAAAAAAGAAAAAAAAAAAAACACTATAATCACATGTCGTGGGGGCAAAAAAAGGACATCAATACGATGAAGTTAGTGAAGTCAGCAAAAGAAGATAAAGACAAATGTTTTAGAATTGTTACCGAATGAACGTGGCTCTGTACTCGGCCTTCATTCACAATCTGTGTCTTCTAAGTTGTGAACTTTCTATATCCGAGAAACTGACATTTCCACACCCCAAACCAAATTTACCTGCAAACCCCTCTCCAATAACAATATCTTCCTTAAATTCAAATAACTAAAAAATTGGTCAACGTGGGCCACGCCAGAACGTGATCCACTGGATCAGAGAGCCAACCGGGAATAAACGGTGCAGATGCAACTTTTAAGAAAAGCCCACTTTAATACTTTATCCTAAAATTGCCCCCACAAAAATCTGGTTAAAAATTTCTGGGTTCCCAATATTAATATATTGAAAATAACAAAGCTTGGGAGTTTTTCATTGGGATTCTTCTCCGCCCGAGTGGGAAACCGGAATCGGAGAAGAGAGTGAGAAGGAATATGGCAGAATGGAATTCGATTCCGCTGGAAATAACATACGAAGTTCTGGGTTGGATTGCGTTTTTCGCATGGTCCATCAGTTTCTACCCACAAGTCATCTTGAATTTCCGCCGAAAGAGGTACGTAGTATCAGTTTTCGATTCCCCTGAATTCAAAATTTCGTTGATTTTGATTAATTCTGATGAATTTTGTTTCTGGGTTTTCGGTTACGTGTAGCGTTGTGGGGTTGAACTTTGATTTCGTGGTACTGAACTTGACAAAGCACTCCTCCTATCTCATTTACAACGCCACGCTTTACTTTAGTTCAGCTGTCCAGAAACAGTATTTCGAGAAGTATGGCTTCGGGGAGGTTTGTTTGTGTTCCCCCACTTTTCATTTTTGACTAGTCTGCAAGATCAAGTTAAGACTTATAATTGTTCCATATATATACATAAAGATTTTAGTAATTGGGGTGTGTTATTTGTTGTTGCAGATGATACCTGTAGCAGCAAATGATGTTGCTTTTTCAACTCATGCTGTTATCTTGACCGCGATTACCTTATTACAAATTGCAATCTATGAAGTAAGATTAGATATAATATAGGTTGAGGAACCTCATTTTAGTGATTTTTGTTATGTGTTACCAGTTTTGAGTTTGACCTCTTTTTGATGCCCTTAATGCAGCGTGGAGGTCAGACCGTGTCTAAGATTAGTCTTGGGATTGTCTCTGTCGTGTGGTTAGCTGCTGGAGTTTGTTTCTTCATTGCTTTGCCAAACCATTCGTGGCTTTGGTTGATCGGCGTATTTAAGTAAGATTCATTCTTTAACTATTTGTTAATGTCTTTCATTTTCATCTGTTGGGAATCTGGAGTTTCGCATTTTCCGGCCACTGGTGAGAGCAGTTCACTTCGGTCGATTCAAGAAACGTTGAAGATCTAGATGATTAAGTATTTGTTTGCTTCAATTCTGTTTTGGCTTAAACGAGCATAGCCAAATATTTTACTCTTGTTCACTTTATCATGACTCGCTTTTGTGATTTTCAAATTCTGATTGCTATATATTATTGTCATTGAATACTTTCTGACTTCGTACAAATTCACTGCGGTTGCAGCTCAATCCAAGTCTTTATGACACTCATCAAATATATACCTCAGGTCAGAGATGATTCATGATTTGATTCGCACTTTGTTATAAGAGATATGTTGTGTGCAAATTTTCCTCCATTAACAGGCTTTATGCTAGTATTTATAGAGATACATGCCTTTTCTTTTTAGGGAGATTCACATGAAATGAACAAATTGTGTGTTTGAGAGGGAGGGAGACGATATGACTTCCTCCTTTTCTTCACTTAAAGGCTTCCCAATGCTTTGAAAATTCATTTCCCTACTTTTAAATGTGGGTTCAATCCTGCATCAGTCCTGTTAAGGTGAAAAAGTATGACCATTTAGCTACAGAACAAGTAGAAGATGCGTTATTTGTATTTCTGCACTCATTTTATAAGGGGTTTCTGCAGAGGAGGTTTATTATCATATTACTTTTGTGTTTCGTCTATCATTATGATTGTGCAATGCCTTGCTTTTCTCAATGTGGAGAGATGAAATTTTTATCTCAGATGCTTAATTTTCTCTGACAACTCAGTATTTACACATTTTTCTACAATTTTATCTTTTATGGCAAACCAAAATAGTTTCCATGTATGGTTAAAATACTTTATGAAATGTAGGCATTCATGAACTTCAATCGGAAGAGCACCGATGGATTTAGTATTGGCAATATCTTACTTGATTTTTTGGGAGGCGTTGCAAACTATGCGCAGATGGCTGTTCAATCTATAGATCAAAGTTTGTCATCTTTCCTTATCCAAATAGTGTTTGCCACTTGATATAAACTTTCAGTGCTAATGTATTTTTATTTTATTTTCCTTTTCAGATTCGTGGGTGAACTTTTATGGAAATATAGGGAAGACACTGCTATCTTTGGTATGCTATCCATTTCTTAAATTAGTTTGGATCTACATTTGCTCATGCTTGTGCAGTAGTACATGTACTAAAATTTCTGTTTCCTGCTTTAACTTGCTTTGTTTATCTTCTAGGTTAGATTTTTGATATATTTTTGTTAGCACAAAATACTAAGTACTTTTAATTACTACATGTGATGGTTTTATATTAGTGGGTCGTCTAAGTGAAATCCTTGCAAAAGTATCATACGCACATGGATACAGTGGAAAGTGCAGAGTAAAGAAATTACCTTGCTTCCAAAGTGTATTTATTCTTTATAATCATCCATTTAGTATTTATTATCACTGTTCACTTTCCAGTTATAAGGTACTCATCTTTGTTTTCATGTTCGAACTTTTAGCTCAATGCAGCTGACACACGATTTTCTGTGATGAAATGTACTTTTGCAGATATCTATATTCTTTGACCTTCTTTTCATGGTTCAACATTACCTGCTATATCCTGAACGGAGACCGGTCCCTCCCAAAATCAGCAAGGAAAAAGAGGCACTTATTAACGAAAAAGAGTCGGAAGAAAACGTTTGACTGTATGAGGCTTAGCTCAATTCAAAGCGCATGGTACACACTGTCTGCTGTCAGTATAAGAATTAATCCAACTCTTTTGGATCTACTTTCACTTTTTAGGTTGTATACATGAAAAGAAAAATCCTATTTGAAGCTTTGAAAGTTGTACGAGATGTCAACAATTTGTACTTGTTCAGTACCTGTTTT
Organism: Trema orientale; assembly: GCA_002914845.1. Taxonomy (NCBI): domain Eukaryota; kingdom Viridiplantae; phylum Streptophyta; class Magnoliopsida; order Rosales; family Cannabaceae; genus Trema; species Trema orientale. The sequence continues at coordinate 79,713 of JXTC01000045.1, forward strand.
GATTTTAAGCAATTCAAGTGTTTAAACCATTTCTTTAGATGTGGTGATCATGCTATAATTAGCTGCAGACAACTTATTGCTTCCGATGTTGCGAGCAGAACAGAAAGACCTGTGAGTTATGTATAATCTAGGTTATGGATTGTAGTTCAACGTAATACCTTCTTTTGGTCCATCCGATTATATGTAATTCTGAAATCAGTAGTTTCTAACGTAATACTCATAACAGGGCTATATATGAAAAGACACCAAAATAGAATTATATAAGGCCTTGTTATATACGTTATATGCTCTAAAACACAAGGGTCGATTATACTCATCCTCATGATCAGTTATGACAAAGAAAAACAGCAGTTACACACACACAAACGAAGAAACGATGTAAATTTTATCAAATTAAAGCCATAAGCAATATTTTCCAGTTTATACTGGCCATTCCCAATCCTGTAGGAAGTGGGTGTGTGTGTGTTCTTTTTTTTTTTTTTTTGTGGTTATACACATATTTCTTTCTTTATTATATGAAGATGATCTGTCAAGTATTATTATTATTTTTTTCAAGTTTTGGCTTGGTCCCCACGGACATTACCAAGTCAAACACCTTGCTTCGCAAGCATCTTCCTCCAAAGACCAAAACTAGATCTTTTATATAAACAACCCCTTCAAACTCATTACCTCAAGCTCACAACTCAAACTTGGCCAAGCATGAAGAGAGAGGGTCGCCAGCATGGGATGGTCCGGACTTATCAGATCCTACCATCCCCATTGAACCCGAGACCTGAGACCAGATTCGTTAATCGGTTCGATTCGCCTGCCACGGCCGGGTTGTTCACCCGGGTGCCATCCAAGCCCACCAACCACTCCAAGTTCACGGGCAAGTGCGGGCAGCCTCGGTGCAATGGCTGTCACTTGCACCCGGCTTGCAAGGCCAAGGACAAGACTAAAGGCACCCGGAAGCTGAAATCAAACGACGTCGTTTCCAATCAGAGGTTGCTGACCTGGCGAGTCGTGGACGGACGAACCGGGTCGAACTTTTCTGGGTTTTCTGCCACCCGGCTTTTGGATCAACTGTCCAATCACCATATAAATGATAACAATGATGATGAAGAAGAAGTTGGAGATGATGCCTATGATTATTATAGTCCAAGTTGTGCCAATTACAATGACGATCCTACGGAGGATTTTGAGCCTATCAAAACGAGATCATCAGTCGATATAGATGGAGAAGAAATGGGGTTTTGTGACGTGGGTCTTGTGTTGGACCAAGGAGAAGGAGAAGACGGTTGGTGTATGGTGGGAAAAATGTGATGCATTGTTCTAATATTCAATAAACTAAAATAGAAAACCTTTAATATTTCACTTTCAATTGTGCACATTTTTTCCTTTAAATTGTGTAATTTGTCAAGTAGTCTATGGTCTACGTTATCAATGTTGATGTTTTTTCACGTTACGTTTCTTGTTTGCTACTTAATTCAAAATATTATACGCATTAGGCAATAGTAAAATGAGATCAAGTAATTCAATTCATCAGCAGCTCATGAAGATAGGACTTCAACTATTTGGAGCTAGAAAAGTCGTCACAATAACATTTGTCAATTCTTTTTTTTTTTTGGGGGGGGGCTTGAAAAGTAATATTGTACTGTATGAATACAAAATAAAGTGTAATGTGGTTAAGACCATAAGTTCTATGTTTGGACCGTATTGATTACACGAGGGGGCATCCACAAACCACATGATCAACCAAACAGAGAAGATATCAAGGAATGGCATCATGGAATTCGATTCCGCTGGAAATCACATACCAAGTTCTTGGTTGGATTGCTTTTGCTTCGTGGACTATTGCCGGCTACCCACAAGTCATCTTGAATTTCCGTCGAAAAAGGTAAAACAAATATATAACGATAACTGATTTGTTTAATCTGATTAATTAATTAATTAATTAATCGAGTTTTATTCGTTTACTCTATCAATTTGTGGGCTTAATTGTTATGTGTAGCGTTGTGGGATGGAACTTTGATTTTGTGGTACTCAACATAACGAAGCAATCGTTTTATCTCATATACAACGCCACTCTCTACTTCAGTTCCGCTGTCCAAAAGCAGTACTTCGACAAGTACGGTTACGGGGAGGTTTGTCATGTCTTTTTCACTTCGTTTTTTTCCGCTTTTGAATTTTTGGTTCCTACATTTCGGTATTTACATTTTTGTCCCGTGATATTATAAACGTTTGCAGATACACCATTTGATTTTAATGCTACTGAGAAAAAAAAAATAATAAAAAAATAATGTAGTTGCCTATTCATAGTTAATAAGAATAATACCCTGCAATTTCTTTGACGGTAAAATATTCGTTTATTGATACGAAAAGTGTTATAAACATTACATGTATATGGCTAGAAGTTCAAGTCTCAATTAGGCATCTTGAATGTTAATATATAGCATTATTTTAAAACATTGTGCTATTTGTTTGTTGCAGATGATACCCGTAGCAGCAAATGATGTTGCTTTCTCAACACATACTGTTCTGTTAAATTTATTTGGCTTGTTCCAAATTGCAACCTACGAAGTAAGGTTATTCGATTTATCTCACATATATATATACATTGAGGAATCTGATTTCATTTCATTGAGATAAGAATGCATTATACCAATTTTTTAATTTGAACTCGTGTTGATATGGCTTTACATAATGCAGCGCGGAGGTCAGAGTATCTCTAAGATCACAATTGGAATCGTCTCTGTTGTGTACTTAACTGCTGGAGTCTGCTTCTTCATTGCTTTGCCAACTCATTCTTGGCTTTGGATGATCTCTGTGTTTAAGTAAGATGCTTTCTTTGAGTACCAAATTTTAGTTCTGTTGGCTTAAAAAGGCATGCATGGCCCTAAAAAATTTAAAATGTTTCCTTATTCACTTCAACATATACGCTTTCATGGTTTCTAATTCTGATTGTTGCATTGTTGTTCCTTGATATATATTCAAATCATCAATTTGTGATTTAACTAACTTACTCACTACGTAAAATTTTTGTTGTTGCAGCTCAATCCAAGTTTTTCTGGCATCCATCAAATATACACCTCAGGTAAGAAGCTTCGTTCTTTGAGTTGTACTTTATTATAGGACATGTGGGGTAATCAATTTCCCCCCTAAAATATACCCTTTTATCACATAAATCCCTTTCATACAGCATCAAGCAGGAATCAAATCCTGTTAAAATAACGATTATGATTTATGATATTATCCCAACTTCTTTCATTTATCTTTTGAGGCTTGATATTTAACAGGCCTGTAGTTGCTCAATGTATATAAAATTTTATTCTCTATTACGAGCAAAATTAGTTTGAGTGTGCTGATGAAATGTATATTTTATGAAATATAGGTATTCATGAACTTTAAGCGGAAAAGCACTGATGGTTTCAGTATTGGTAATATTTTACTTGATTTTTCCGGGGGAATTGCGAATTGTGCGCAGATGACCGTACAGTCTATCGATCAAAGTTTGTTGTCCTTCCTAAACTCATTAAAATTTTATATTTTCCACCCGAGGCATACTTTGGTAAATCGTTGTAAAATTTTGTCTTTTTACAGATTCTTGGAAGAACTTCTATGGAAATACAGGGAAGATACTGCTAGCCCTGGTATGGGATGTTGCCAAGTTTTAAAAATAAGTTCAGCAATATACACCTTCTAAGGTCTATAAATGAAAATTTCGGTTCATGTCACATTTTGATATTCTTTTACTTGCATGTGGTAGGATTACTGATTCGTGCCGTTGCTTCCTTAATTTATTATTCATTAGTTAGAAATTTATCATCAAGTAGAAATTATTTGACCAAAAAAAAAAAAATGTAGGGGCATTTAAATTGAAATCTGTTCCAGGTTTGTAGAAAACATTTTTATTTATATTAGGTAAAATAGTAACATTAAGCTAGATTATCCTCTATGTATACTTCTAATGAGATATCAAAGTGAGGAATATTAGAGAGGGACAGAAAAACCCAATCCCATGTGTAAGTGGATAAGTAACGTTTGGATGAGTGAGGGTGATTGGATATCCTTCGTACTCTCAATCGTAATGATTGTGATTATCCCCGTTCTTCGCCCTGCTGAACTAGGTGAATCCCTTTTATAGCTGCCGTTAAGTGAACCTAAGTGATTGATCGGATAAGACGTTAAAGGGACCTTAGATACTGATCAGATAGGGATTAAAAAGGCGCGTCTAAAAGGGGCCACGTATTTGTAATTTTAGGGGCCACTAGCCGCAGGGTAATTACCTTACATATTTGCAAGGTTACAAAATTCTTATCCACATCGCTATTATATTGATACAGGTCTGCATTTCGTATCATACACAAGATTATTCGACCTTATCTAGCTAGCAAGGTTGCAAACTAGTATAGTTCAACCTCGTGATAGCGTCATAGTTCTAACAACCTTGTGTGATGATATTAAAACAATATTATTGAGTAAAAAGCGCTCCAATTTATAACTCCAATATTTCCCTTGAAATGTCCAATTTCACCCTCCGAATCAAACCACTCATGAACAAAATCCTTAATGCAAAAGTATCATCTGCATAGAAATGTAGTTGAAGTGCATATATGGTAAATAGGTTATCATATTCTTACATTCCCGCAAATTATTTGTTGCCCCAGATCATATTCCATTAGTATTTAGTATCTATCAGCATTCTATTATTTTCCATCACAAGTTTTTCATAGTATTCATTTATATTGGTGTAATTGTATTTATCTAATGCTGCTGATACATTTTTTCTTTTTGTGATCGTGAAAAATGTCCTACTGCAGATTTGTATATTCTTTGACCTCATTTTGATGTGTCAACGCTTCCTTTTGTATCCTCCCCGGAAAGAATTGATCCCTGCCAACACTACCAAGGAAAAGGAACCACTCACTAAGTCTTGTGATCACCCAGAGTCAGAAAATAATTAATGCTTTACTTACCCAACTGTAAAGTGAAAATTAGTTCAATTTCTCAGCATTATATTTATAAATAGGAAAGCAATACTATTTTGGAGCACTGAAAATTTGTACAGTGTTTGAACATTGTGTCCATTTTCTAATCATTGTATTAAATAATTTAATGCAATTCAAGTACAACTTCTTTCGTTGGCACCCGAAAGATATGTAGTTACTGATTATTAAATAATTTAGTATTATCGATGCTAGAATATAACCGAAGTTTATTTGGAGGGAAGTGGTCACATGGTTACCGATTATTTAATTGATAAAAATATATCACGTGAATATTATTATATTAAGTATTTATGCGAGCGCCGTCCACTTGCCACAGAAAGAGCATTTGTTTATTTCGTTCTAACAGATAGAAATATATAATCTGATTTATATAAAGATTTATGAGCTGTTATTAAAAACTTGATAAAGCCAACTAAGGATATGTTTCACCGGGTTTTGGGAATTGGAAAGGGGGGAAGGAGAAAGAGAAAGAAGAAGGAATATGGCATCATGGAATTCGATTCCGCTGGAAATGACATATCAGATTCTGGGTTGGATTGCTTTCCTTTCTTGGACTACTGCTTACTATCCACAAATCATGTTGAATTTCCGTAGAAAAAGGTAAACAACCAGCCTCTCCTTATTTATTATTCTGATTTTTAACTTTTTCTTTGCTTAATTTAGATATTTATTAATTTATTAATTTATGTTTTTTTGTTAGTGTTGTGGGGATGAATTTTGATTTTGTGGTACTCAACTTAACCAAGCACTCCTCCTATCTCATACACAACGCCATGCTCTACTTTAGTTCAGCTGTCCAAAAACAGTATTTCGAGAAATATGGCTTCAAGGAGGTTCAATATATATGTGTGTGTGTGTATATATATATATCTTGTTTAAGATTCCTGGTCGTCTATGTCTTAACATTTTTATCTGTATGTACCATTTGATTTTGTGAATTTCCTTTTTGGATTATGTAATGGCACAGATAAAATTACATTATTATACTTGCTATACTTTAGTTTAGTAATGAGGCCTCATATTATAGTATTGTCTTTCAACAGTGTAGTTGTGATAAAATTCGGATTCATAGAATACACATTTATTATAATTTTCAACTACAGAAAGGATATTTTTGACCAGATATAAAATCTCAAACACTCTGCAATTTATTTCTTCTTGTACTCGTTTATGGAAGCTTAGTGTATTCGTTTATTGCTGCTATTGGTTGTTGCAGATGATACCAGTAGCAGCAAGTGACGTTGCTTTCTCAGTTCATGCAGTTCTGATAGCATTATTTCTCTTGTTCCAAATAGCAATTTATGAAGTAAGGGTATTCTTTCTCAATACATTTGATTACATTGATGAGTCGGTGGTTTTGTCACGCATTACCCATTTTTGAAATTTAGTTTTTCATTTTTTTTTTTTTTTTTTTAATTGATGGCTTTTATATGCAGCGAGGAAATCAGACCATCTCTAAGATTAGTCATGGAATTGTCTCTTTTGTGTGGTTAACTGCTGGTGTATGTTTCTTTATTGCTTTGCCAACCCATTCCTGGCTATGGTTAACTTCTGTATTTAAGTAAGAAGCCTTCTTTAAACCCCCCCTCTCTCTCTATATATATGCATATATTATTTTCCTCTGTTAGGTTTTGAATTTTAGATGATCTAGTATTCCTCTAGATCTTCTTCAGTTCTGTTGGTTTGAAAGAGCAATTTAAGAATTTTAAACAGTTAAGACTTTCCTTATAATTTTCATTACCATTATTCGCTTACATGCTGAGTTTCTAGATCTTATTTCCAATTTATTGCTCCTTGTATACTCTTAACTCTGTGGTTGATTTCTTCTGACTTGGTACAAGTTTTATTATAATTCAGCTTCATCGCGGTCTCTATGACAATCATCAAATATACACCTCAGGTCAGACAACCCTCTATCTTTGAGTTGTGATGTTTAGTTATAAAGATTATGGAGTATGCAAATTCTTGGGGATTTATAGGGTTATTGTTCCTTTTCAGATTATATACTTCATCTAGCTATCAGACTATCAATGTAATTGTCATTTAAAGTCTTTATGAAATATAGGCATTCATGAACTTCGAGCGGAAGAGTACTGAAGGATTCAGTATCGGCCTTATTTTACTAGATTTTTCCGGAGGAGTTGCCAATTATGCTCAGATGACTGTACAGTCTATAGATCAAAGTTTGTTTTCGTCATTCCTAAACTAAATGGTATTTGTCACCTGATGCATGATTTAGTGCTAATTTGTTTTGAATATTTGGCCTTTTTCCAGATTCTTGGGTGAACTTCTATGGAAATACTGGGAAGATACTCCTAGCAATGGTATGGAATGTTGCACATTCTAATGAACTAGTTTAGCAACATATATGTCTTTTTTTTTAAAAAAAAAAAAAATTAAATTCCCATATCACATTTTATCATGCTTATGAATTAGTACAAGTGCATAGTAAAAAAAGTTAGCCGATGGCTTCCATTGTAGTCCTAAATCTAAATCTTCCCTTAGTACCAATCCTCATTCTTTATTTCCACTGAACTTTTTGATTTTCATTTGTATCAAAAATGTTGCTGATACAAAATTTTATGTGCACTATTGCAGGTAACTATAATATTTGACCTTATTTTCATGTGTCAACATTTCCTTCTGTATCCTACCCGGAGAGGAATGAAACCTTCCGAAACGGGCGAGGAAGAACAACCACTTATTAAGTCTTTAGATGGCCCAGAGACAGAGTCAGAAAACGTGTGAAGCCATACTCGCCCAATTGTAAATGTAAAAATTACTCCAACTCCTCAGCATTTGCTTTGGATTTTTAAGTTGGATATACAAGAAAAGCACCTATGTTTTGGAGCACTGAAAATTGTGAAAGATTTGAACTTTATGTACTATTTCTTATCACAATATTAATTCAAAGCAATTCCATTGTTTGTACAAACTTTGTACCAATTCTTTCGTGGCACTAGTTATCTTCTCTCGACCAAGCTGCAAACGACTCGATTTTATTTTTTTGGCACCAGAAGATTTGTTTGTCTTTGTCCAGAAGATTTGTTTGTAATTTGTCTATCTCTTTACTTTATCCTATATGTCATTATTGTAAAAAAAAGGAAAAAAGAAAGGATGCCATCTTTCTTTCAAGAGGATAAGAAAAGAAAAAACAGAGTCATGCTCTGAGACGCAAGGTTAAAGCACAGAACTTTATTGAAGATCAAGTTGGCGATTGTGTTGGTGATTACAATAGTCCAAATGGAGCCAAGAATGACGATCCATGCGGTTGATTTTCAGGTAACAAGAGTCCATACGAATAATGCTAATTTGAGCAAAGAAGATAAATGATCCTAATAATGATGAAGACATAACGCTGCTTTTGTGACATGGGGTCCCTTTTTTCTATTGGACCAAATAGAAGGAGAACATGTGTTGGTGTTTGGTTGGAGAATTGTGATTTGTTATATGCTTTACTACTCTTTAGTTGTCATATTATTCTTTTTTCTCAAATGTTCATTTAATTGTACATTCTTTTTTTTTTTTAATTAAGAGTAAAATTTTTTAAGAAGTCTATGGTCTATGTATGTTAAATGTTGCTGTTGTACTTAAGATGGTCAGTTTTCAGTAGGGGAATTGTTTATGACTATATGTAAATGTTATAGCTTTGTTTTTTCTTTAGTTGTTATACTATCTTTTATCTCAAGGTTTATTTAATTGTATATTCTTTTTTCTAAATGTGTAATGTGTTAAGAAGTCTATGGTCTAGTACTTAAAATAAATAGTTCTGTGGTACATGATTGATGTTTGGTGGAGGACATGTCTATGAGATACTTTCTGTATTCTTTAGTTGATATATCTTGTGTCCAGATTCTTTTAATTCTATTTTTTAAGACTAAAATTTTGTAAGAAGTCTATGTTCTATAATAAATGTTGGTGTTAATTAATATAATACGGGTAGGCAATACTAAAATGCATCAAGTCATGAAGCAGAGCTGATCATTGCAGGACTTCACTACAATAATATGCTTCAACCCTTCAATCATTAGTAGTATTTGACCATGTAATTAATAAAATTTATAATCTAGTGAAATAAAAACATGTGGTTAAATGGTTTTTATATTATTAAATCCATTTTTGGAAGGTGGGGATTACAATACCGGGGCCATCCACCTGACCAAAACAGAATATTGTGTCTTTTTAACATCTTATATATAATCTGATGGAGTCATAGCTTGATATTGTCAAGCCCGGTTGGGAACTGGAAACGGGAAAGAGAGAAAGAAGGAATGGCATCATGGAATTCGATTCCGCTGGAAATGACATACGAAGTTCTGGGTTGGATTGCTTTTGTTTCTTGGGCTACTGCTCTCTATCCACAAATCATCTTGAATTTCCGTAGGAAAAGGTATATATCCAGCCTCCTTAATAAGTCCTTGATGTTTTTACTTCACTTTGGTTTATGACATTGTTTTTGTGTAGTGTTGTGGGGTTGAACTTTGATTACGCGGTACTGAACTTGACCAAGCACTCGTCGTATCTCATATACAATGCCACACTCTACTTTAGCCCCACAGTCCAAAAGCAGTACTTGGAGAAGTACGGCTTCAAGCAGGTTTGTGTTCCCAACTTTAGATTTCGGGTCATTTTCAGGACCATCCATTGGTGTGAGACTCACTCGATATTAACAGTTCGAGTTTTAGAGTCTGTTTTTCTTAATGCATGCTTGCTGTTTGTTGTTGCAGATGATACCCGTTGCAGCAAATGATGTTGCTTTCTCAACTCATTCTGTTCTACTAATAGCATTTCTCTTGTTCCAAATAGCAACCTATGAAGTAAGGCTATTCTGTCTTAAATGTCAAGTAAACTGATTTCAATGATCTTGTTATGCTCACCACTTTTTCAAATTTTGGCAGCGTGGAGGTCAGACTATCTCTAAGATTAGTATTGGAATTGTCGCTGTTGTGTGGTTAATTGCTGGGATTTGTTTCTTAATTGCTCTGCCAACCCAATCCTGGCTTTGGTTAATCTCTGTATTTAAGTAAGATGCCTAATTAGCTTCTTTAGATATCTATCATTTTTCTTCTGTTGGTTTAAGAAATCTCATCTAATCTTCCCTTATTCACTTTATCATAATTCATTATACGTTTCAGCTTAATCCAAGTTTTCATGACAGCCATTAAATATTCTCCTCAGGTCACACAATCTTCTCTCTCAGTTGTTCTTTTGTTATAAGCCAAATTAGTGTTCATGTTTGATTGAAATAATCTATGAAATGTAGGCATTCATGAACTTCAAGCGGAAGACCACTGACGGATTCAGTATTGACGGCGTGTTATTCGATTTCTCTGGAGGATTTGCAAATTTTGCTCAGATGACTATGCAGTCTATAGATCAAAGTTCGTCAGTCTTTCCTCGACTAAATTGTGTTTCCCCCTCTGCTACATAGTTCAGTGCTAATTCAAACTCAGTTTTTGGCCTTTTTTCCAGATTCTTGGGTGAACTTCTATGGAAATATTGGGAAGACACTTCTAGCCTTGGTATGTCAAGTCTTTCATAATATATGTGATACTGTTATCCAATGCTGATACAATTTTTTTTTTTTTTTTTTTTTTTTTTTTTTTTTGTGAGTGATGAAAAATGCATTAATGTAATGTTGCAGATATCTATATTCTTTGACATTATTTTCATGTGTCAACATTTCCTGCTGTATTCTGCCCGGCGAGCAATGATCACCTCGAAAATCAGTGAGGAAAAAGAACCACTTATCAAGTCTGTTGATCACCCAGAGCTAGAAAACGTTTGAGGCTTAAGTTGAACAATTGTAACGTAACAATTAGTCAAACTCTTCTGTATATGGCTGTCTTTTTCTCTTATTTATGTTTAGATAAATTTTGCACCGTTGCGAAATTTTATCAACAAAACTGGAGCTAGTGCAGTACTAATGATGATAGGAGAAACAGGGACAACAAGAGAGTTTGCAAGAGACCATTGAACTGCGGCTACAGGAACCCAGGAAAAACTAGATTCAGCTAATGACTATGCAATAGCCAAAGTATCTGGACATACATATTTGGAAGAATTGAAAAGTTGTAATTGTGTGCTTTTGGTAGACACGTATTAATCCCAAGCAATTCAAGTGTTAGTACTTGAAAGAAAAATTAAAAAAATTAAAAAGTCAGGTGTTTGGTACTTAATTAGTACCACTTCTTTAATGGTAGGTATAAACTTATAATTCATGCATTTTGGAAAATAGTAAAAGGCACTATACACTAATAGAGCCGACTCACCTATTGCTCCAAGCATTTACTCAAAACGCACTTGTCAAAAAGTATACGTTATGAGACACAACATTGAGTAGTTTAAGCATAGAACTTTACTAAAGAATTAATATATTAAGATGTAAAATTCTAATTTGCATAAACATTTATCACAGAGGATGAAAAGCTTTATGAAGACATTTATTTATTCATATACACTGTTATTATGGCAATCAAATGCAATGACCATTGTCACTCTTCCACCGTGAATGTATTAGTACGATTGAGCTAATTTTAATAAATATTATGTCAAACAGAACATATCATAGAATTGAAACCCCACGAGCACACATTCAGTAATTACGTAAATATGTACCTACTCTAATAATCATGAACCACATTTTAACCATATCGCGTAATAGATTTAATACTAAATTAATTTAAAGGACTGAGAAAGCCAGAGCGCGTTTGGTATAGGATTCGAGTTGTTTTTGGATTTGTTGAATAGGATTCGAATTCTAAAGAGACAATTCTTGATAGTCCGCTAACATCCTATCCAAACACCTTGACATGATCTATGATCTTTTCATCCTTTTCCCCACAATCAACAGCACTGGCACCATCGTCGTCTTCATCAACACTGGTCGTATCCGTCAAACAATCATCATCATCATCATTGTCACAGTTTGTCTCTAACTCTAACTTGTTTATGGGAACAATATCCATAGTGAGACGCTCGTTGGCCCTATTCACTCTCAAGTAGTGGTACCTTTTGTCGTCGTTTATCTCGACAGCTTGAACGACAAGTCGTTTACCGTCGTCCATGCTTCTTCTAACAAGGTGAAATCGCTTGGTCAACATCGGTAAATGTCCGGTCGTCCGTACCAACGACGTCGTTAACGGCGGTGGGAACTCTGTACCCTTGGCGGAATAATTGCGACGGTGCCGCGGGGCCGCCTTCATGGTATTCTCAACGTGTTTGTTCTTTGTTATCGTGTCATCATTAGCCGCATTACCACCACTAGTGATGAAAACACCGGTCTCTGAGTCTATGAAATCGCCATTAGTACTCATCATGAGACCGGCAAATAAGACTAGTGATGATCAACTATATAATACTTACTAGAAGAGTATGAACGAGCTAGAAAGAAAGCAAGATAACGATTTTGACGATCATACAAATATATATAATTGATACGATATCTTAATTAATTTCCGGTTTATTTGCACGCTTTTCGTTGTGTTACATCCTAATATTTGGTAATTTTTCGCATCTTATGCTATCAAAGAAAACTTCTAGGATATAGTTTCCATCAAGATTAGGAGAATAAAATAGGGATGATGATTTTTCGTTTGTATTTTGAAATGAATATTTGAATTTAAATGTACATGATATATATGATGACATAATGCTGCTGAAATTAGTTAACTAGATAATTATAATTATCCTAATTAAATTACTCAAATTCACTTGTGGATCTCGGATGAATTTAGATAAGTAATTCATATTTTCGAAATTCTGTTACGCGTTTCCTAATACTGTACGTAGGTGATTTTAGGGGTTTTGTGCTATGGGTTATCTACTAGCTTTGAGGGGTGAAGCAAGGTTTGACGGCTTCGAGAATAGTTTTTTCTTCTTTTTTTTTTTTAATCTATATGTGATGTAGATTATTAATTTATTTAACTTTCAACGGGATGGATCGAAACTTAAAGGTCTCATTTGTTTCAACCATTTCATTCTATTGGAATAGAAAACCCATTTGAATGGGTGTTTGTTTCAACAACTCCACTTTTTCCATTCAAATGATTTTTTAGAATATGTGTTTGTTTCAACAATTCAATTTTTCCATTCAAATGGTCCATCAGAAAAATCAACCATTGGAATGATTTTTCTGTGTCTTGAATGAGAATGGAGGGGGAGGTGTTTTTGAATGGTCCATTCCAATGCTCACATTCTAATTACAATGCCCCGTTTGTTTCAACCACCATTCCATTGAAATGGAAAATCCATTTGAATATGTGTTTATTTTAACAATTCACTTTTTCTATTCAAATGATCTTTTAGAATGTGTGTTTGTTTCAACAATTCAGTTTTTCTATTCAAATGGTCCATCCGAAAAGTTAACCATTGGAATGGTTTTTTTGTGTCTTGAATGAGAATGGAGGGGGAGAGGTGTTTTTGAATGGTCCATTCCAATGCTCCCATTCTAATTACAACACATTCCACTATTTTTTCCATTCAAATATCTCTCATTCCAACTATAACACATTCCACAATTTCCATTCAAATACACACATTCAAATAGGCGAACCAAACGGACCCAATATATTCCATTATTTTTTTCCATTCAAATGTCTTCCATTCTAATTATAACACATTCCATAATTTTCATTCAAATACACACATTCAAATAGATGAACCAAACGGGGCCAAAACTTGTTGAACCGATGTTGATAAGTTGAAACGTGGTTACCAATCAGCTATGTTATAAATGAACATAATGTATAATTGGGAAGGCTTATAAAAAAAAATTGCCCTGATGGCTGATGTCTCGTACCTACGTTGATGAAAATTAATGGATGAAAGTCATATGTATATGTCTCAGATTCTCAATCGCATTTCACGCGCTTTGCACCTTAAATTTATATCAATGACATAAATTTTTAATGCTTTCAATTTGAAATTTAACGTGCACTAAAGGTCAAATTCAGTCGTGTAAAGGAGACATGCACTCGTTAATGAGCACTTCAATTCATCTCGGGTGTGAGCACAAGCACGATATGACCACGAGCACGACACGAGTACAGCACGAGACGTGTATGTGCTTGTGGGCTGTGCCGAGCCTAAAGTTTTGAAATTTGGGCTAGCATAAGTACAACACGATATTTTGTTGGGTCGTACTAAGCACGACACGAAGCATGAGCGAACCTATTATTCACAGCATGACCCATTTGACATCTCTAAGCTAATACAATACGGAGCCTTAATACGGGCAACCAAACGTGCTCTAAGATCACTAAAGTAGCCACACTCCTAAATATTATATGTCTAGATTTATCCTAGAGTTTCGTCCCACTAATAGGGGCTTATTTGGATTCACTTCCAGATATTCAGTTTAAATAAATTGAAAATAGAAGTAAAAATTTTGCTTTAGTTTTCAATTTTGAAAAACAAAAAACATACTTGGCAAACTTTATTTCACTCCTTGTTTTCAAAAACAAAAAAATGCAAGTGAGAAAGTCCTATAGACTTGCATTTATGTATGTATATACATATATATATATATGTACACACTTGTATACAAATATTTGTATGTTCCTTTATTTTTTAAATTTGTTTAAAAAAAATAAAGGTAGTAGAAATTTTTTGTTACCATTTTTTTTGAAATTTTTGGTAACAATTTTTAAAAACAAAAAACAAAAACAAGGTTGCCGAGCAAATTTCTAAAAAAAAATTCTATTTTTTGTTTAAAAAAACAAAAAATATAAAACGAAAGTGAATCCAATCAAGTCCTAAGGTTTTCAAAAATTGAGTAAAATAATCGTTAAAATTATAATTCCGGATTATAAACTAATTTGAAAAATCCCATATTTGAATTAAGAAAATACTAGTTTTAAAGGTATTTAGAAAAATATCACTTTTTATTAATTGATGAGATACTTGAAGTAACTAATCAAGTTCTCAAGTAACTTGACTGGTTACCTCAAGTACCATTGAAAAATACCAATTTTGAAGAAAAATAATATTTATCTAAATATTTATTTAAAATGTTATTTTTCTAAATTTTTTTTTAAAAAGTGATATTTTTCTAAATCGATCTAGAATTTTCAAAAAAATTGGCCTAGGATTTTTTAATTCTCGGTACTTTGGGCCTAAAATTTTGAAAGAAGCCGAAAAAAAGACTGATACTGAGCCCATGTGGCTTGAGTTGGGCTAAAAACTCAGGATAAACAATCATTTTGCGAGAAATTTAGGTGGATGACTAAGTTTTTAAATTTTATTAAGTAAATATCTACTTTTAAAATTTAATAGCTAAATTTCCAAGTATATATATATATATTTTTTTACAATTGATAGACACACTTATCTACCAATTTCAGTTAATGAACTAAAATGTACTGGGTATATAAATTTTTATGCTTAGTATATAATATTTTATACTTGGTATATAAACATATATATCGGACATTTTGATATAACATTTGAAAAACGGACATTTACTTAAATTGAGCCCATAATTCGGTCATTTTGCTATAAGACCTTTTTTTTGCTCATGAATACTTATCAACCCATAAATAAATATTAATCCACTTGAAAATAATTTGAGGCTTAATTTGAAAATTCCCAAACCAATAACGGCCCTGTTTTCAAAAGTAACTTTTGGGAGTATTTGTGGATAAATTTTCAAAAGATTTTCTTTTAATTAGAAAATTTTTTCATGGAAGCATAGATCATTAACTTATTTAGGAAGATCTTCCAAAAGTTTTACTTCAAGAGGTAAAAGTTATCCAAAATGAGTACGGAAAGAACATTAAAGATTCCAAAACGTAAGAGCCTATTTAACATAGCTTTCAAAGATGTTTTAAGGCTCAAAAGTTAGTATTTAGATAGATTTTCAAAAGATATCTTTTATTTAAAAGATATTTTTGGAGAAACATGAACCGACTATCTTTAGAAAATATCTTCTAATTCTAGGTGAAAATTATCCAAAAAGAGTCCTATATACTTTTATATTATCTTTTGACCGTATTTATTATCAAATTTACTTGTGGTAACTTTAATCATAAATATATATATAGGACACCAATCCAGTAGGTAATTTTTTTTACTTATACATAGGTATCGTTTTGGCCAATTAAAATTTATCATACACATTTTTTATAGTAAAAGGTAAGAGAGAAAAATAGCATTAATGATGCACGTCCTTTCATGGATATCATTATAGTCGTTGGATTATTGTTAGATGATGATTCAATGGCTAGAAAAAAAAACCTACACATAGGTTAAAAAGAAATACTTGCTGGATTGGCAACCATATATATATATCATATGTATGTATATAATAACTCACACGCTATATTACCGAAAATAAAATTAAAAAAAAAACAGTCTAACGTGGTATTAAAATTTTAATACACAGAGTACTTTATGTATTAAGTTTTTCGATCCATCCAAAACTATTCGACTCATAATTTTCTTTTTCTTAATTCTTGAGCCACACATCAACAAGGTAAACATTCTCTTTCTTTACGGGCTTTTTTTTCTTTTTTTTTTAGAAAAAAAAAAAAGAAAAAGAGGTGGGGCTAAACTAATGACCTCTACTTAGTACCAAAAAAAATAAATAAATAAATAACTTACACACTCTGAGAGTCGAACTACTCTCAACCTAATATCCAATCCTCACCCCGCCCCACCACACCCACTGAACTAGCCCATATGGGCTCTCTTTTTTATGACTTATAAATGTTGTTTGTACTACTTGTAATTTCAATTTTCAACTATATTATATTTATAAAATATAAATTAAAGAAAAAGTTATTATCTTTATAAATCTATCTTGTAATTATTTAGAGAACGAAAAACAAATAACTTGAAATACAATTTAGTCCTTATCAAAAAGGAAAAAAAAAAAAAAAAAGACATCACAGTTTTTTTTTTTCTAGCTAGTTAACAAATACTAGAAATATATAGTAGTCTAACTCTCTCAATATATTAAAAAAAATCAACATTCATCCTTCGAACTAGAGGTGTCTAACGTATCATATCGTGCTGGCACGACTCATTTAAGTTAAGCATAAAAGTACTTTCGTGTTGTACTATGTCGTGCCCATTTTTAAATCGTGTCATGCCGGCTCAAAGTATAAAATCACTGACCTGACATGACCTATTAGCTCATGTTCTAAAGTGACGTGCCGCACCAACTCATGTGCCTGAATATACCAGTCTTTTTGGGCCAAAATTAGCCCATCTAATTAGTAAATTTTTATTAGTCTTGGTGTCCCTTTTATCAATTTTTTCTTTCAAATAATTCGAATTTATATATAAAAAAAAAAAAACAAAGGTTAATTTAATGTAAAATTTTATCTTAACTAGGCTTTGCATTGCACATACTTAATCGTAAATTCATTTTCCTTGTCGTTGTTTGACTCTAAGTTTATAAAATCTTCTTCCCATATTGTATGATATGTTCTTTGCATTCTTTTTTTCTATATGATCCTCTTAATCTTAAATAACCTACCTAATAATTCAACTTGAGGTGCTAATTAAAATAGAAAAAAAAAATTTTAAAGACATGTATAAAGGAAAAACAAAATAATATTAATATATATGTTTAATGTGCTAATGTACCATGCATATCGGGATAGCATGTCGTGCCGTGCTTGTATATGTTTCTTGCCGTGCTTAGTCCATTGTGCCTAATTTATTGGCCCGGTACAGCCTACATGATCATGACGTGTCTGACATGGCCCATGATTTAATGCGCCATGCTTTAGTCATGCCGTGCTATGTCATTGTGCTAATAGGCCGACCCGACCCTCTTGACAGCTCTACTTCGAACTAAAGCAAAGTCCTCTGCGAATGATCATTTAGAATCTTCCATGGAACATTAATTACAACTAAGGATTCACTCTGCAACCACAAATTAGACCTTCCAAATTGCCATGCAAAATAAATGGCGTGAATCACCGCCCAAAGTTCAACCTCTATAGCAAACATCTCGCCAAGAAAAACACAAAACTACATTTAACTTGCCCATGATAATTATGAAAAATAGGCCCACAAGTAGCCAAACCTATACAACCAGCACAGAGCCATCAATGTTTGTCTTTACCCATTCCAGCATAGGTAAAATCCAATAAGTTGGAATAATCTAGGTAGACATACGCAAAGTAATATAGAACTTTCAAGAAATCTAATATCTGTTTGTCAACAGAATTCCTATAACAGTACCCCAGATTATGCTTGCTTGAGAAAATTACAGCTTTTTTGATCAAAACAATAATAGAGCTAGTACAAAAAGAAAATTCCTCAAATAAAATTACATTTCTAGAGTACCAAATGACCCAAAAACCAGTATAAACGACCATCAACCAAAGAATGCATGACTTCTCTTAGTGTTAGAAATTGAAATAGGATGTGGTGGAGTTCAGTCCTAGACTTTGTTTTTCCTTGGATTAATAGGGGCTAATCTTTTGTTATTATTTATGTTTCTTTGTCTCTTCTATTAATAAAATTGTAGCTGGTGGGAGGCGCATTCAATGAAAAAAAATAGAAAAATAAAAAATATCTAATATTAACAGCCTTATTCATATCCAATCAATAAATTAATTCCACATCATATCAAAAATTTAGATTAAAAAAAGTTCAAAAAATGAAAATAAAAATTGAATTTCTAATTTTAAATAATGTGACATCATTTATTAATTGGGTGTAAATTGGAATATTAAATTACACAAATGATACACTTCAATTTCTTTTTTTTAAATAGGAAATTTAACCTAGGGTAGAAAATGATAATCCCCTTTTTCTATTGATTTTTTTTCGTTGAATTTTATTTCCTGGTTGATGGATTTTTTTCTTCGGGGATTTCTACAATAAGGTGCAGATTTTTAGGTTTATGCATGGGGTATAGGAAGTTGACTTTGATTGGTTGGTTTCAAAATTGGGCCCCACTAAAGGATTGTGAGTTGTAGACCACGGTGTGAGAGATTCGGATAGAAAAAAAATAAAAAATAAAAAATAAAAAGATGAAGATGAATATGATCAACAATAGAGACGACTTCAATATATACATATATAAGTTGCCAATTCAGTAGGTATCTTTTTTTTTTTATCTATGTGTAGATATTTTTTTTCTAACAGTTGGATCATCATCTAATAGTGATCCAACGGTTATAATGAGGTGTATGAAAAAACGTGTATTATTAATAATATTAAAAAATATGCATAATAAATTTTTATTGATCAAATTGATATTTATGTATAAATAAAAAAAAAATATATTTATTGAATTGGCGCCCATATATATATTCATTTTTTATTTTGAACAAAAAAAATATTGTCATATCTACTCTTTTTGTGTTGAATCTCTCTCCCACGCAATAGAAGCACCATTAATGGTAATTGGCAAGCTTCCACCAAGAGTATTTTTTTTCCCATTAAATTCATGTTGATTCAAATCACCATCTGCAAGTCTCGCCTCTGTTTTAATTGGCGTTTAGATTTTCGGTAAGCTTATTTGAGCATGGGGTTTCAATCAGCACAAACTTAAGTCCAGATCAATTATTTTTTTTTCTCCCCAGGCTCTGATGCATACCCAAGCACACTACGGATCTATTGTGTAACCTCTATATCTAGCACCACAATCGCTCCAGTAAGTACATCTCCGACGAAGCTCATCAAAAATTCCCCAAACTAGACCTTCAAACTCAAATCCTGGCAAATTTCTAAAATAGCTAAGCCAATATCTTGAGTTCAATATAAACCAATGTGAAAATTAGGCTTGTACAACAATTTTAGAAAAAATAAAAATAAAAATATGGTGGTCTCTGTCTTTTAAGTTCCGATATAGTTTTTATTAGAAATGTCATTTTCTAAAAATATTTAGACAAATGTCATTTTTTAAAAATATTTAGAAAAATACTATTTTAAAAATAATAATAACTAATCGATAACCAGTTTTTGAGTAATAATAGCTAGTAACTAAAAGTATTTATAATTGGTAACTGGTAATCATTTTTCAGAAACTGATAATTAGTAACTATTTTAAAAGTAGTATTTTTCTAGAACTTTTTGAAAAATGATATTTTCCAAATAAAAACCGAACGAAAAATAGGAAAAAAAATCCGACCTCTGCATTATCGTTGAGCTGGTCATTTATTACAACCTCATAAGTGGTCCTTCATGGTGATGTGCAGATTTTTTTTTCCCCGTAAATTAAGCTCGATGAAAAAAGGATGACCCATGAAAATAATCCACCGTTTGCAATTGCTTCAATGATTGATTGATTTGGGCAAAATCCTCTTCTGAGTTTTGAGGATGCAAATCATCTTTTGAATTTTTCTTTTTAATTAAAAAAAAAGAAAAAAAAAATCTAAGGTAGAACACATGCTTCATAACCCTTTCATCACACCGCTTCTAAGTTCTAACGCTTTTTGAGCTATTTTTTTAGTGTGTAATGGTCCAAAAAGATAAACATAGCTAACATGTAAACTTAACTATTGGATCAATGTCCTACGGTCCCGAGTAACGCCCCATCAATAAATAGAGAGACTTATACCCTATTCTAGAAACACCCTCCTTTTTTATATATAGTTTTTTTGTCGACATTTTTTTTTTGTTTGTTTCTTTTTTTTTTCCTCTTTTTATTTGCAACTTTTTTCCTTTTAGAATTGGCACAATGCGCGACAGCCGACATGATGTAGGGCCAGTTTGGTTTAGCTTCTTAATAAGCTAAAAGTACTTTTCGAACAATCTGTGAGTTAAAAGGTATTTAGTAAAAACTTGAAAAATCAGATTATTCAATAATTTTTAACAAAATTATAGCCAAGCTAAAGCTGGCCTAAGACAGTATCGGCTTTTAGATTATGCATGAATATATATACTATCTTTTAATGAATAAAGCTAAAATACTCTAACTTAAAAGTAAAAATGCAACATATTTTATTAAATTTATCTTCATATGAATTTTTTTTTTAAAAAGTATTAATATATTTAAATCATAATTGACTAAAATACTCTTCATATTAATTATTTTAAAGTAACCAAATTGATTCTTTATTGAAATTTTAAATTCAGATGAAAATAAAATAAAATAAAATAAAATAAATTAAGTAACTAATTTAATTAAATTTATTTTCATATAATTTTTTTAAAAAAAGTATTAATATCTTTGGTATGTACAAATATGCATAATTGTAAAAAATATTAATAAGCTCTTTCTATAAATATGTATAATTGTATAATGATGTTTATTTTGGTCATTTTATATTTGCACAACAATTCAGTCATACAGTTTACCAAATACTTTAATACAGGTTTTTCAAGTCACAGCACTTTAAAATTACAGTTTACCAAACACTCTGCTACTTTACACTATGGCGGGTTTTCCTTCAGCACAGCTAAAAGTGTTTTATTTAAAATCTACAGCTCTACCAAACTGGTCCGTAGTTCATTGAAGACCTATTTAGTTATATAAATATTATTTTATTTTCATATATAGCTATTGCTATTTTTTTATGGGGATGACTACGGTAGGGGCGTCCCTACGTAGGGTCATGCCTTAATTATCGTTGGATGGGAATTTGTGGGGAATAACAGGAATCTGTGGAGAATCTATTTATATACAGATTCCCATCCAACGGTGAATAGACAGGGCCCTACGTAGGGGCGCCCCTACTGTAGACGCGCCCTTTTTTTATATATAATTATTGCTATTTTTTTGTTTGAAAGAATTAAATGTAGTGGCTAACAATTTCACAATCATTTAAATTAGAGATGTCAATATGGATCGGGCTTTGTAAGCCAGCCCACATTCCGGAAAAAAAAAAAAAAAAAAAAAAAAAGCACGGTAACGGGTCGGCCCAGGCCCACATTATGTGGGCCTCGGTCGGCCCGTTACATATAGTAGGGGCCGGGCTGGGCCTTAGTCATAGGCCCGCAGGCACGGCCTGTATTTCTATCGGCCCACATTTAGTCTTTCTATATGTAATTTTAAATATATTTTTTAATTAAAATTTTAAAAAATCTTAGTTAAATATTTTCATTTATATACTTTTAATGTTATTTATTTACTAATTTTTGTTCATTTTTAATTTATTCAAATTTTAAAAGAATATCAATAGGTTTTAGACTTATATTTGATATTTTAAAATATAGAATAACAATAAAATTAGGCCCAAATTGTGGCCCATATTCGGCCCGCATAGGCACAGCCCACTTAGGCCCGCATAAAATGGGCCGTGCCGGGCCCCTTAATAAGAATATGGGCCAGCCGCCGAGCCTAAGTATGGTACAAAGCCCATATAGGCTTATCAAATAGGTCCAGCCCACTTTACATCTATAATTTAAATAGTAAAATTCGACTAAATGTTTAAACAAATAAATTTGACAAAAAAAAAGGGTCATATTCTCGATTAAGCACCAAAATTTGTAAATAATTAAGATAGTGACACAAAAGCAAATAAGCTCAAAAATTGGCATGATTAAGCACAAAGTATAGGCAAACACCATTATAGCACCATTATATTCTATTGGCAAAGCTTATACTTATAGAATAATGGTATCGGTGGTACTAGCACCATAATAATGTATCTGTCTATCATTGGATGAATCTAATTAATAAATTGGATCTCACATGGGTCTTACTTAAATTATAATTATGATTAACTAATGACAGAATAACACATCATGTTGTGCTCGGCACCGCTGATATTCTATAGTATTATTCTTGGGCGCGTCTACAGTAGGGGCGCCCCTACGTAGGGTCCTGTCTATTCACCGTTGGATGAGAATCTGTATATAAATAGATTATCCACAGATTCTCGTTATTTCCCACAGATTCCCATCCAACAATAATTAAGGCATGACCCTACGTAGGGACGCCCCTACCGTAGCCATCCCCATTATTCTTATAGAATTTAAAAATGCTTCTTATTTCTTTTTTAAAAATCTCAATATTAACCAAAAAGAACGTTATTGTCATATATTGATTAATTTAAGGACATTTTTGGACGTGTAATTAGTTGAGGATTAAATAGTGACTATCTAAAGAATTCAGAGCCTTCAGTCACAATTTTTTTTTTTTGTTTTTTTTGTTCCCGCAGGTCAAATCCTTTCTCAAATCCTTTGTTTTTTAATCAAAGCTTTGTAGCCATTTTTCGCAATACACTTGCAATTCCATCAAAATACCAAAAAAAAAAAAAAAAAAAAAAACTAAAAGACTGTTGACTTATAAATGAGTAGTATTGTTATTATTTATTTATTTAACATCTACAATATTATTTCTTTCTCCGAGAGTTACAATCACATTCCCCCCATTCCACCCGCGGGTGGGATCTGGAATAGAGAAAGAGAAGAAGAAGGAAAAGATGGAAGGAAAAGGAATGGCATCATGGAATTGGATTCCGCTGGAAATCACATACGAACTTCTGGGTTGGATTGCTTTCGCTTCGTGGGCTATTGCCCTTTACCCACAAATCATTTTGAATTTCCGAAGAAAAAGGTCTCGTCTTTTCTTCATCCCTCGATCTGTTTCTTTTCTTTTCTTTTTTTTTTTTTTTAAATTTAATTTTTTCTGTGTTTTGATTCTTTGGTTTCTTCTTCTGGGTCTTTTGTTACGTGTAGCGTAGTGGGGTTGAATTTTGACTTCGTGGTACTCAACTTAACAAAGCACTCATCGTATCTCATTTACAATGCAACCCTTTACTTTAGCTCCTCCGTCCAAAACCAGTATCTTAACAAGTTCGGCTTTGGACAGGTTTGTTTTTATCCCGTGATCTTTAATAATTTATGCAAAAATACCACTTTGTCAATTTCCTTTATTTGTTTATTTATTTTTTGCAACGAGAGATCTGCAAATAAAAAAGGGTTTTTGTTCTAATTAATTTATTTATTTATTAGTGTGTGGTATTTGTGGTTGCAGATGATACCTGTAGCTGCAAATGATGTTGCTTTTTCAATTCATGCTGTTCTCTTGACTGCATTTCTCTTGTTCCAAATAGCAGCCTATGAAGTAAGTTTATTCTATTCTGTCTTATATACATATTAAAAGATATATATATATATATATATTTATATATGTATAATATATGTATATGTTGAGTAAATTGTTGCTAGTGATTTTGTTATGCATTTTACCAGTTTTTGAATTTTGGCCTTTGGTTGATGACAGCGGGGAGGTCAGACCATCTCTAAGATTAGTCTTCTAATTCTCTCTGTTGTGTGGTTAATTGCTGGAGTCTCTACTTTTAATGCTTTGCCAACCCATTCCTGGCTTTGGTTGATCTCTGTTTTTAAGTAAGATGCCTTCTTTAAGCACCATATCTATCATTTTCTTCTGTTGGGTTTTTTCGGTTTTTCGAATTTTAGATTATTAACTGCATTAGCCTGCTTCAGTTATCTGAGCTTATGAGAGCAAAACCTTTAGTCTTTCTTTGCCTACTTTTTCATGATTTGCTTTTCTGGTTTCTAATTCTGATTGCCGGTTTTTCATTCCTTGATATGAAAATCTGTGGTTGATTTACTTTCTGAGTTTGAACAATTTCATTTATATTTCAGCTACATTGCAGTCTTTCTGACAGCCATCAAATATACTCCTCAGGTTAGACCAGTCTCCCTCTTTGAGTTCTTCTTTGTTACAATCCATACCGAAAGCTTAAGCTAATTTGGAGGTGGGTCGACGATAGTATTATGCTTTAACAGTCAGATAAAACGTTATACTTCTTTTATTAGACTATACCTATGATAGAGAAATTTCCTTCTCTGCTACACTTGCAAGATGGTGAAATCTTTTATTTATCTTTTGATTGTTTAGTCATTACCTGTGCTTAATTCGTTTCAGCAGTCCTCTATTGTTTAGTGATACACGACTTCTATTCTTAT
Source organism: Trema orientale (assembly GCA_002914845.1). Taxonomy (NCBI): domain Eukaryota; kingdom Viridiplantae; phylum Streptophyta; class Magnoliopsida; order Rosales; family Cannabaceae; genus Trema; species Trema orientale. The sequence continues at coordinate 104,546 of JXTC01000045.1, forward strand.
ATTACAAGCCAAATTAGTTTTGATGTGTGATTGAAATACTATAGGCATTCATGAACTTCAAGCGGAAGAGCACCGATGGATTCAGTATTGAATTTGTTTTATTTGATTTTTCTGGAGGAGTTGCAAATTATGCTCAGATGACTGTGCAGTCTATTGATCAAAGTTTGTTATCTTTCCTCGACTAAAATTGCATTTGTCACATGATGCATACTTCAGTGATAATTTACTTTAACTTTGTTGTCATTTTCCAGATTCCTGGGTGAACTTCCATGGAAATATAGGGAAGATACTTCTATCACTGGTATGGAATATTGCTCACTTTTCTGAATTAGTTTAGCAACATAAAGATTTTCCTTAAATGAAAATTTCACGACACCTTGTCACATTTTCTCATGCTTCTGTTGCATTTGGACTTAAAAGTAGTGTGGTTCTTGCTTCTTGGAGTAACTTGCTTAATCTATGTATTCTGTGACTTTTATCTTTCACTCGAGTTGTTTGACTACAAATGGGATAGTTAAGTTGAAAACCTTGCAAAAGTAGAATTTGCATAAGAATATAGTTGAAGTGCTGAGTAAAGAAGTTACCTTGTGTTTGCAATTTATTTGATACCCTAAATCATCTGTTAATGTTTTTAATCGATCATCTTTATTTTAAATTTTCCCACTATAATTCATTTATGTAAATGAAATTGTATATAAATGATACTGATACATAACTTTTTTGTGATTAAAACTCATTACTGCAGATATCTATTTTCTTTGACCTTATTTTCATGTGTCAACGTTTCCTTCTATATCCTCCCCGGAGAGCTATGATCTCCTCTGAAACTGGCAAGGAAAAAGAATTATTTATCAAGTCTGTTGACCACCCAATGATCCCTTTAAAAACCATCAAGGAAAAGGAATCACTTATCAAGTCTCATGATCACCCTGAGTCAGAAAATCATGTTTGAGGCTTGATTTGCCCAATTTTAATGTAATACTTACTTGGTCCAACCCCTTTAGCGTCTGCTTTGGCTTTTTGAGTTGGATCATTCAAAAGTTGTACAAGTTTTGTAACATTATGCATTTTTTTCTGGTCATTGTATTAATTAATTGTAGTTCAAGCTTGTTGTACTTTTTACCACTTTTTTTCAGACGACTTGTGTTTATGAGTGCTCCGACTTTGAGGGTGAAATCGAAAATTTTGTGAGAAATATTAGGTTCCGTTTGGAACCTAGATTTTTAGAGGGAAAGAAAAAAAATTTCAAAGGATTTTATTTTTTCTTGTTTGGATTGAAACAAAAGACGATTGAAATTTTTTGTCAAGAAAAGGAAAAATTTGATTTGATGTTATTTTTTAGTACATAGAATATTGACATATTAATTAGTAAAACTAAAGGTGTGAAAATGAAGTTGAGAAATTTAGGTGGATGACTAATATTTTAAACTTGATTAAGTAAATGTTCACTTTTTAAATTTTATAGCTAAATGTCCAAGTATATATATTTTTACACTTGGTAGATATGTTTATCTACCAATTTCAGTTACTGTATTGAAGTTTACTTGGTATATAATTTTTTATATTTGGTATATAAAATTTTACACTTAATATATAAACATATATACGGGACATTTTATAATAACATTTAACAAAGAGATATCTACTTAAATAAGGTCTAAAATTGGGTCATATTTTTTTATACTTCTAGGAAAATTATTTTCCTTTTTATTTTTTCATGAATTTTTTCCTGTAAAACTTTTTCCTTTAAAATCAGGATTCCAAATGGAACCTTGTGGATACGTACTGGCGCGATTTTAACTCAATGTTGCTGCAAGATTCTTATCACTTTGATTCCATCACGCAAGACTGTTGTTACGTTCTACAGACAAGGTTACACGCAAATAACTGGATTAAAACCTTGCAAATCACAAATTTACCGTTCTAACACTGCAAACCCCTAAATTATTATTCTAACATTGCAAATTTGCAAGTTGATTACCGTGCAACTAGTGCCCCTAGATTAAGATAGGCGACTCTTCATACTGGGTCAATCCCTAGGTAGCTCCTATGTGATCAGTCACTTACTTGGTGATCACTTAAAACCATCCATAAAAAGGGGTCACTTTCACTCGTCTGAACGTCGGAATTGGTTTTTCCCTTCAGTCTATCTCCAATAATTTTTTGATATCACATTAAAAATGTAAGGGATAATGGTACTACTTAATCCATCATAAATAAAATGTTCCCTCCGAACTTGGAACAATGTGTTTTATTTCGTTGGTGTTAGGCTTAAAGTCGCAGAAAATTGCATGTCAAGCTAATCTGAGGAGAACTTTATCAAAGAAATCTTTCACATGAACAACTCAGTAACAAGAAGCAATCCGATCGGAAAACTAAACGAGATCGAAACAACAGAAATTAACATGGTTCGCTTCATGAACAAATCTACTTCTAAGGGATGAGGTAAGCCATAAGATGCACTAGGCAATTGAACAAAGTTTATAAATAAAAGAAACCACTTCGTCTGGCCATTTTCTTCGTGTGAGCCCTAATTTTTTGTCCTAAAAAAACGGGTTAAGCAGACAATTATCATTTTTTTAAAATGTTTAACTAAATTTACCACCACTATTAGATTCTACTATTTTTGGGAGAGAATTAGTCAAGAATCTGTCAAGAATTCATCAAAAATCCGTCAAGAATCCATCAGGAATCTGTCAAGATTATCACTGACGTCAAGAATTTGTCAAGAATCCGTCAAGATCGCCAAGAATTCGTCAAAAATTTATCAAGAATTTATTTAAAAAGTGGTATAGTGGTAGATTTAATTAACGAGGAAAAAAAATGGTATTCAACTAATTTATTCTAAAAAAACTTGTTAATGAACGTGATCACAAAAAAGTCAAAATGGCCCAAATTGGTGCTATCCATGTCCTTTTCTCTACATGTAAACAAAGGCTCTCGTTTCTAACGAAAAATATATGGGCTTTGATGGAGATATCAAATGGGTTGGGTTTGACCCTCGAGTAAAGTCGATAGATGCCACTTTTTGAAGGGATCTTTAGATATATAAGCACCATATTTGGAGGTTTACATTTTGAATTAGAGAGTTTCTAACACTTATACCTACAAAAACCCAAAAAAATACAAAAATATGGAAGTCAGGCATTTTTCTAATTTTCGTATGGATTTTTAGGAAAATATCACTTTTTTAAAAAATATTTAGAGAAGTACTATTTTTAAAATAGTTACCGTTATCAGTCTCTGGAAGTTAGTTATTGGTTACTCATTACTAGTTATATATCAGTTATAAATATCTTTGGTTATTAGTTACCAGTTTCTGAAAACTGGTTACCAGAAACTAGTTACTATTTTAAAAAATAGTTCTTTCTAAATACTTTTTAGAAAACGGTATTTTTCTAATAAAAACGGTGCCGCACCTCAAAAATTACAAAATCACCGTATTGTTCAAAGTGTTTTCTGAAATACCATATATTGTCTAATTTCCTCTTACAAAAATAATTTCATTTGTAGCCCATATGATGGTTTATATTTTTACATATATATAAAAGGCGAATTATTTATTTGGTTTACATTTTTTCACATAGAAATTAAATTTGTTCTCTCTCTCAAAAATGTAAATAATCATAAAAGTAGTGACAACTGAAACTAAGAAAAGGTAAAGGTGGTATGTTCTAAAAACCACACAATTAAATTTGGTTTGCAGCCTAATTGTCACTCAATTTTGGGGAAAGTTGATAAATACCCGTTTTCTTAAGCATTTGTTCATAAATACCGTTTTTATTTTTATTTCATAACTGCCATTGTTTTTGGAGAAATGTATACCACATGTATTTTATACATTTCATGAATATAAATTACACCTAAAAATCGGTCTATATTTCAATATGTGTACTTTAAGTATAAATTTACACTGTAAATATAAACTATAGACAAAAATATATATTATAAATATATATTACACATATTTTATGCGCAAAATATATACCTAAAAAGTGAGTATTTCTCGAAGAAAAATAAAAAAATGTATTTTTGAAATATAAGGCACAAAAATGGGAACTGGGTGTAAATTTCTCCTAAATTTTGAGGTGAGGAGTGGGCTTGAACTTTAAGGATATGGTCCTTCACGGACTAAGTCAAAGCCTTAGAAAAGCGGATCTAATATATCTAGTATATAATGATTTTACTCGGTATAAAATATGATACCTGGAATAAAAAGCGGATCCAATACAGTTGCTATATTCCTTCTGAAAAAATGAAATACACATTAATAGAAATTGATATATAGTATATATGAGTATATAAATTGGATCCGTTATATGAGTTGATATGCCCTTGCTTATGAAAAGGGGAAAAAAAGGACTATTAATAAAATGAACTAATGAAGTTTAAATTGGAAAAGTACATAAATAGTTATTTTAAAGTATTTTTGCTCAAATACACGTTTATAAATAATTTTATTCTTAACTTTATTTATATCCATTTTTTTAAGGGAATTTATACCCATTTTTGGAGAAGTATATATAAAAGTATTCTGTACATGAAATAAATACCATTTATACCTAAAAATAAATGTAAAACCATAGGTGTAAATTTACACCGTAAATGTAAATCACAGGATTGTAAATATTTACTACACATATTTACGCATAAAATATATACCTTAAAAGAGAGTATTGGTGAAAGAAAATGAAAAAGCGAGTATTGATGAAAAGTTGGGAAAAAAAAGTACTGTGAGCATAAATTTCAGTGTATATAAGAACATGATATTTTCTCTATTGAATATAAAGACAGGGTTACTCCTGGTCCACAGTCCCTTTGACAATTAAGTCTGCTTTTCTAACGTGGGAACCTGGATGGTTTTGGTGTAGGTAGAGGAAATGTAATATTTTGTTTATTATTTAATTTGTTATATTTTATGTCAGGGTTTATTTAATTGTACATTCTAATTATTTCTTTAAGAGTGTAATATTTTGTTAAAATTTTGTGGTCTACATATACTAAATGTCATTGTTGTCAAGACTCAATAATATGGTTTATCCAATCTATAATGCTTTTTCAAAAAGATTTGGAAAGAAAATAATTTCTATAAATATATACGTCATACACAATAAATCTATTCTTTGATCACTATTCTATTTTTAAAATTTTTAGAAAATTCCTAATTTTTTCATGATATGATTGGTCCTATCATTATTTTTCTTTGTTATAATTAGTTGTAATATATATATGTATTATATAATATTATATTTAATTTAATATTAATGATACCTTATAATAAATTTAGTTCATCGAATCAAATTGAACAAATGATTGTACTACATTCGTCTCATCAAAATAAATATAGAGAAAGATAAATACATAATTTAATTTTTTTATATAATATTAATGATTCTTTATATTAAATTTAGTTCATCGAACGTCAAAAAGTTGTGTTACATTCATCTCATCAAAATAAATAAAGAGATAAATATATTTTTTGATGTTTAAATATATTGAACCTAACTATATTTTTTATCACTATTCTATTTTTAGAAAAATTCTAATTTTTCCATGATATGATTGGTCCTAACATTATTTTTCTTTGCTATGATTGGTTGTAATATATACATGTATTATATAATATTATATTTAAGGGTGTTTGGTATGATTAGTCCCTGAATTTTTCGATGATTTGCAATGTATCCCCTGAACTTTTTTTTTTTGGCAATTAGAACCCTGAATTTAGAATTTTTGGCATGATTAGCCCCTGAATTTTTCGTAGATTTGCAATGTATCCCCTGAACTTTTTTTTTAGCAATTAGGACCCTGAATTTAGGATTTTTGGCATGATTAGTCCCTGAATTTTTCGCTGATTTGTAATATATCCCCTGAGTTATATGCAAATTTTTAAATAATTAAAAAATAAATTGCAAATCAACGAAAAATTCAGGGACTAATCATGCCAAAAACTCTAAATTCAGGGTCCTAATTGCCAAAAAAAAAGTTCAGGGGATACATTGCCAAAAATTCTAAATTCAGGGTCCTAATTGCCCAAAAAAAAAGTTCAGGGGATAAATTGCAAATCATCGAAAAATTCAGGGACTAATCATGCCAAAAACCCTATATTTAATTTAATATTAATGATATCTTATAATAAATTTAGTTCATTGAACAAATGGTTATGCTAAATTCGTCTCATCAAAATAAATATAGAGATAAATATATTTTTTAATATTGAAATACATTGAACCTAACTATAAATTAGGCTTAAGGTATGCAATATTAATACAACTCGCGCAAAGCGCGGTATAACTACTAGTTTATATAATACGCGCAAGACAAAATAAGAATATTTGTATATTATTTCTATAATCTCATCTTAGCGTTCTCTTTAGAATTTGTATATATTTATAAAGATACATTTATATTATACCTTTTTCTCATTCTCCACTGCTTCAAACTTGGATATTCACTATATGATCACTTATTTGGAGCAAAATAAATAAATAAACACTAAGCCATCAAATAAAAGAATAAAAATCATTAAGTACTATTTACAAACCAAAAATAATCTTTTAATAAAACTACTATTTCCATTGCTAATAATAGGTATCATTCATCTTTATGTTCACACATTGACGAACGATGAACTTGAGTTGTTTCTATGCTTGCTTTGGAGTAACTGGAATGAAAGAAATAAAATGGTGCATCGCTCTAAACTCAAACCGCCTGATGTCATTATTAGTTGGACTACTAATTATGCTGAAACTAAAAAAGCAAAGACTTAGTTCAATAGCAATAGTTCTTTGTTGGACGTAGGAAGGAGAGAGACTCATTGGTCTCCCTCTTCAGAAGACTGCTTCAGATTAAATATTGATATGAGAATTAATAAGGACATGCGTATGGTAAGTTTTGGTATTATCATACGAAATTCCAAGGGTAAGATCATGACAATTTTTCCGAAGAAGATGGTTAGTGCCCTTATCCCAAAGGTGGTAGAAGCCAAAGCTATGGGGGTTTACTCTCTCTTGGGCCACGTATGTTGGTCTAAATCTCCAAATTTTAGAGTCGAATACATTAACAGTGGTCAAAGTTTTTAATGATGGCATTGTCTGCCATTTAGAATTTGAAGATCTCTTGTTGGATGCATTTAGTTTATTGTCTTAATTTCCTGGTATTTTAGTTAAACATATATACCGTGAGCTAATGAAATACATGGCTTAATTAAGTTCGCTTTAAAATGGGACAATGAGCTAATTTGATTGAAAGAATTTCCTCTTTCAATATAAGCTATAGCTGTAAAGGATATGACTTTCTTATAATAACAAATTTGTTCTTTTTAAAAAAAAATTTTAAAAATAAATAAAAGAATATGGTTGATCCTTGGTGAGGGAAATGTGATGCTTTGCCTAATCTTTAGATCTTGTATCTTTTTTTTTTCTTTTAAAAATAATAATAAAAAAGCTGTTTAGTTGTCATATCTTATGTCAAAGGTACTTTGAAATCTTTTTTTTTTTTTTTTTTCAAAATAAAAATTCTTTAAAGTGTACATTCTTTTCTCCAAAGAGTAATTTATCAAGAAGTCTAAAACCATTTCACGTGACAACTCGAGTAACGGCCATTACCAATTTTAGTTTAATTCCAATTAACGGTTAATTCCCAGACTAATTGGTAAATATTAAAAAACTAAGGACAACATTGTAAAATTAGCTAAGGTAAAATGATAAAAGAATACTAAAATGATGTATCCAAAATCCAAATAATCATTACATTAACCAGCTAACGTCAGAATCTTTATTATCTGGGCAAAATCGCACGTCACATATACTTATTGTTAATAATAAAAATTTTGTCATGTGACCATAAAAGGTGTGGTTTATTGGTTTCACATCCTTAACGAGATCCATGCACCTTAAGCAAAATATTCCTTTGTGATTTAATACATCTAAAATAAAATATGATCAAGGGTCGTGTGTGTGTTTGTGTGCATATATATATATATATACACCATAACGGTTGATACTTACAAGCCAAGGCAACTGAAAACGGGGAAGAGAGTGAGCTAGAAAGGGAAGAATGGCATCATGGAATTCACATCCGATGGAAATTACATATGAAGTTTCTGGTTGGATTGCGTTGTTTTCTTGGTCGATTTGTTTGTACCCACAAGCCATATTGAATTTTCGTCGAAAAAGGTACGTAATTTTGTGAAGAGTACTGCTAGCGACGTTCTCTCTTTAATTCTTGGTGTCTTTTTATGCCCTCATTTTGTTTGGTTAATTATATTTTCGTTTATGTGCAGCGTTGTGGGGTTGAACTTCGATACCATGCTACTAAACTTTACAAGGCACTCGTGCTATCTCATATACAACGCCACGCTCTACTTTAGTTCAGCTGTCCAAAAACAATATTTCAAGGAGTATGGCCTCGGGCAGGTATGTGTGTCCTGCTCGGATATAATATTTTATAGTAGTCTTCATTTTGATATAATTACGTTTTTTATGCAGAAATACCATTTGACTCTATTCTAAAAATTACACTGGAATCCTATGTGACAGGGATGGAGCTATTTTAGTTCATAGTGTAGCAATTTTTAAATACCCTCTTTATTCATTTATTAGTTACTAAATATGCCTTCACTAAAATCTATTTTCTATATATGTCTCGACTAAAATTTAAGTTCTTGTATACGCCCCATTCTTATATTCTTTACTCACATATTGTTATTATTATCCTCCAATTAAAATTTTTATAATATTTAAGTACGTACCTAATTAAAGAAGGGTGGGAAAAACGGGGTTTATCATACTTCTCATAATTTTCTAAAAATTATTACATTTTACGTTTTTGTTTTGTCTTGTTTTAATATGTACTATTTGTTGTTGCAGATCATACCAGTAGCAGCAAACGATGTTGCTTCCTCAATTCATTTTGCTGTCGTAATTATATTTATCTTGTTCCAAATAGCAATTTATGAAGTGAGTTTACATATTATGTCTCATATATATATATATATATATATATATGTTGAATAGTTTGATGTAATTAATCATTTTGTTATGCATTCCAAAATTTTGAGTTCCGACCTTTTGTTGATGGCTTTATGCAGCGTGGAGATCAGAAATTCTCTAAGATTACTCTTTTAATTCTGGCTGTTGTGTTGTCAATTGCTGGAGTTTGTTTTTTTATTGCTCTGCGAAACCATTCCTGGCTTTGGTTGATCTCGATACTCAAGTAAGAATAAGATCATGCCCTTCTTTAAACATGATCTAATATCACTTTCGAGTTTCAAATCCTTAGATGATTACGTATTTTTCTTCTTTCCTTTTGTTGCCTTAAAAAGCTTAAGTTCATGATTAATTTTAAATTTTCCTTCGTTACATTATCAAGATATCCTTTTATGGTGTCTAATTCTAGTTCCTGTATTTATTGTTACTTCATACGCAAATTTTAGGTTAGCTTAATTACTTTCTAACTTTGTACGAATTCATTTTATTTCAGCTTTATCCAGGTCTCTATGGCAGCCATTAAATACGCTCCTCAGGTTATATAAGTATATATCCCGCTTAGATTTCTATATCACTGTGTTTGAAATTGTGAAACTATATTTAAGGCGTATCTTTTTTACCGGACCTGTACTTGTAATTCGTACGTGGTACATGTACAACTTTGTCCTTCTACGTAGATTACATACCAAATTATTCATATGTGACTGAATTATTCTATATATGGAACACAGGTATTCTTGAACTTTAAGCGGAAGAGCACCGAGGGATTTAGTATTGGCTATACTCTATTTGATTTTTCCGGAGGAGTTGCAAATTATGCACAAATGACTGTACAATCAATAGATCAACGTTTGTCATCTTTTCTCAACTAAATAGTACCATTTGCCACTTGATACATACTTCAGTGCTAATTCTTTTCAAAATGTGGCCTTTTTGCCAGATTCTTGGGTTAACTTCTATGGAAATATAGGGAAGCTACTCCTATCATTGGTACGGAATATTTGCCCACTTTTCTGAATTAGTTTCGACATAACACGCCTTTTCTTTAAAGGAGGCGGCTATAGTAGGGGCACCCCTACGTAAGGCCCATGTTTATACACCGTTTGATGGGAATCTGTGGGGAATCTGTTTATACACAGATTCCCATCAAACGGTGTATAAACAGGGCCTTACGTAGGGACGCTCCTACTGTAGGCGCGCCCTTCTTTAAAATGAAAAATATTTTAGTCTCATCTCACATTTTCTCATGCTTGTATTTGTCAATTTCCTGCTGGAGTAATATGTCCTTTAAGGTTGAATTTTCTGACTACTAGTGGGGCACCTAATCAATCGAAATCTTTACAAACCCATTTCCATAAATAAGTACATATATATATATATAGCAGAAGTGGATTGTAAAAAGGTTAGCTTGCCTCCAAAGTTTATTTACTGCCCTCAATCTAAATCGGATCTATTAATAGTATCTAACATCATTCTTTTGCTTCGATGAGTTGTTCATATTCATTTGATGTCTGTGAAACTGTTATTTATAATTTGTGCTGATACAAAATTTTCTGTGATGAAAAATGCACTACTGCAGATGACTATATTCTTTGACATCTTTTTCATGGTTCAACATTACGTGTTGTATTCTACCAAGAGACAAATTATCCCTTCTAGAACCAGACACGAAGAAGAACCACATATTCATCGGTCTAGTGATAACCAAGTCTGAGAGCTTAACTTGCCCAATTATATATAGTACTCATGTTAAATTAGTCCAACTCTTCAGTATATACATGGAATTAATTAGGGAAAGCACTAAATTTGGAGCACTCAAAAGTTGTACGAGATTTGAACATTGTATTCACTTTCTACTCACCCTGTTGGCTGTGATTTCAGCTTAGAAACAATGTGAAAATGGTGTTTTAAGGCACTCAAAAGACATTGATAACTGCTATATTTTTTTTGTGAAAAATAGGGGAATATGGGGCAGAGCTTTTCACCAAAAGGAGCTGATATTCATTCACTACTTGTCTGATTTTTTTAGATCCTGAAACGTAAAAGGAAGTACTAGAAGCTTCCTTGATACATATTGTGTTTTTAATCTCCGCCTTACATTTGTTTACACCATAACCATTGATTTACATATAAACTAAACTAGAGTAAAATAACTTAACCAAGGTAATCAAAAATAAGTTACAGCAGTACAATAAAATATATTAACATTCTCCCTTTTTAGTGTACTGCTCTTGAACTCCAAGTGCTCCCCTGAGTTGCTGAAACTTTGCTGTAGGAAGTGCCTTGGTCAAGATATCTGCCACTTGTTCTTCAGACTTGCAATAGTTGAGCTGAACCTCTTCATCTTCGATGGCTTCTCTTATAAAGTGATACTTGATCGCAATGTGTCTGGTTCTGCTGTGAAAACAAGGATTCTTTGCCATGGAAATTGCTGATTTGTTGTCACAAAGCATCTCTGTAGGAGCTGGTTGCTTTTCTCCAATATCTTCTAAGATTCTCCTAAGCCAAATTGCTTGAGAAGTTGCTATAGAAGCTGACATATACTCTGCTTCAGCTCAGGATTGAGCAACTGATTGTTGCTTCTTTGATAGCCAAGAGAACACTCCTGAGCCAAGAGAAAAAGCATAACCTGAGGTGCTCTTCATATCATCTGTACATCCTTCCCAGTCACTATCACATAAGCCAACTAGCTTCATATCAAGATTTTTTCCAAATCTGATTCCATAATTCATTGTGCCTTAAATGTATCTCAAGATTCTTTTTCCAAAACCAAAATGAACTTGGCTAGGACTATTCATGAACCTCGACAAGAAACTAGCAGCAAATATAATATCTGGTCTAGTGGCAGTAAGATACAACAAGTTTCCAACCAAACTTCTATAAAGTGTTTCGTCAACCTTCTTTTCACCATCTTCTTTTATTAACTTTTCATTACAAACAAGTGGAGTGGTCACTGATTTGCAACCAAACATTCTGAATTTTTTCAAAAAATTTTCAACTTCTTTTGGCAAATAAAAACTCCATTATTATCTTGATGAATCTCCATGCCAAGAAAATGATGCAACAACCCCAAATCACTCATTTCATACTTTTTCATCATTTCCATTTTGAAATCATCAATCATTTTCTCATTATTTCCAGTAAACACCAAATCATCAACATGCAAGGCAACAATAAGAATATTAGACTCACCTTGTTGCTTCACATACAGTGTTGGCTCACTTTTGCTTTTGCTAAATCCTTTTTCAAGGAAATAACTATCAATCTGGCTGTACCATGCTCTTGGTGCTTGCTTAAGTCCATACAAAGCCTTTTTTAGCTTGTAGACTTTTTCTTCTTCTCCCACAACTCTATAGCCTTGAGGTTGTTCGACATACACCTCTTCTTTTAATTCTCCATTCAGAAAAGCTGATTTGACATCAAGTTGGTATAATAACCAACCCTTTTGAGCAGCAAGAGTAATAAGAATTCTCACGGTGTCTAAACGAGCAACTAGAGCAAATGTTTCATGAAAGTCAACACCTGGCTGTTGTGCATAACCTTTAGCGACTAGCCTTGCTTTGTTTCTTTGAACTGAGCCATCAGAATTGTATTTCACTTTGTAAATCCATTTCACCCCAATAACTTCTTTGATTTTTGGCCTAGGAACAAGTTCCCAAGTCTGATTCTTTTGGATAACATCAATCTCCTCTTGCAGAGCCTTCTTCTAACGTTCTTCTTTCACAGCTTCTTCAAAACTTTCTGGTTCAACAATACAAAAATTGCATCTTTCATATACGTCACTCAAACTTCTCATTTTTCTTGGGGTTGAGCTTGGTGAGGATGAATTTGAGCTTGAGGGACTACTTGATGACGATGGTGAGTTTGGTGGAGTCGAATCTTCCAAATGTTCTTCTTCTTCAACAGCCGATTCTTGGGGTAAAATGATTGGAACAACAATATCTTTCTCTGTTTCTTCTTTCTTCCAATTCCATGTAGAACTCTCATCAAACAAAACATCACGGCTGATAATGACTTTCTTGTTCTTCAAACTGTACAATCTATAGCCTTTTGATTGTGAGCTATAACCAACAAAGATACACTTTTCACTAGCTTCATCAAGCTTGTACCTTTTTTCTTTTGGAACCTGAGCATAGCATACACAACCAAAGACTTTCAGATGCTTCACAGATGGTTTTCTCCCATTCCAAGCTTCTATGGGAGTTTGGTTCCATACTGCTTTAGTTGGACACCTGTTAATTAGATACACAGCCGTATAAACAGCTTCAGCCCAGAAAGTCTTAGGAAGTTTCTTCTCATGCAATATGGACTTTGCTATTTCCATAACAGTTTGATTCTTCTTTTCTAATACGCCATTTTGTTGTGGAGTATAACCAACAGTGAGTTGTCTTTTTACTCCTTCATCTTCACAAAACTGATCGAACTCCCTTGAAGTATACTCCTTACCTCTGTCACTTCTCAAAATCTTTATAAAATGGCCACTTTGTTTTTCAACAAAAATTTTGAACTTTTTGAATATGGTAAAAACTTTAGATCGTTGCCTCATAAAGTAAACCCATGTCATTCTTGTAAAATCATCAATAAAGAGAATAAAGTACCTATTTTGTGAATGAGACGGAGTCTGTATTGGTCCACAAATATCTGTATGTACCAATTCAAGTGGTACTTTGGCTCTCCAAGCTACTTCTTTTGGGAATGGCTGCCAGTGATGCTTCCCAAGTGCACATCCTTCACAAACTTCATTTTTTTCTTCAATTCTTGGAAGCCCTTGCACCATATTTTTCTGATGTAGCAGCTTGAGACCTTGAAAATTGAGATGCCCAAGCCTTCGGTGCCATAGCCATGAATCATTACTAACTTGTGCCTTCAATGCTCCTTCATTTCCATGCTTGAAATTGAATAGGAAGCTTCGGTTCTCCATTTTTAGCTTTGCCAACAACAATCTCTCATTTCCCTTGTCATAAATGGTACAACAATTATCTTCAAAATTCAATGAGTAGCCATTCTCAACTAGTAGCCCAACACTCAACAAATTTTGGTCTAGCTCAAGAACATAAAGAACATCTCTAATGCATCTTGAGCCTTTCTTCGTTTGAACTCCGATGGTTCCCTTGCCTTTCACATCCACCAAAGAACCATTTCCAAGGATTACTTTAGAAGTTGCTGCACTATCCATGTCAAGAAAAATATTCTTGTTTGCTGTCATATGGTTAGTGCAACTATTATCTAAGAACCATTTTGTTTCACCATCATTGGAGAGCTGCCACTTGCAAGACACACCTCATTATTTGATTCAGAACTGCGTTGATGAGCATAAAACAAGCTTGTTTCACCATCCTTTTCTATTGCAGCACCTGCTTGTTGCATATTTTTAAATCTACAATCTTTTTGCACATGCCCAAATTTCTTACAGTTATAACATTACGGCTTTCCTTTGAACCAACAATCATCTTCAGTATGACTACTTCGTTTGCAAATCTTACATCATGGACCTAATCCTTCTTCGTTAAATCTTCTATCAAAGTTGCCTCTACCTCTTTCTCTTGAATTTCTTCCTCTTCCTCTACTTTGTCTTCCAACTCTAGATAACATTTTCCGTTTTTGTTTATTATTTTTTGACTGTCTTTCATTACTTTTGGGTCCAGTATTAAGCTTAGATTGAAACGCACTCTCTACTGATTTTTCAGAGTGTCGTAACATTCTTTGCTCAAATGACTTTAAAGAACCCATTAATTCTTGGAGACTCAACTTTGATGTGTCTTTTGTTTCTTCAATAACAGAAACTTTTGAGTCAAATTTTTCAGGCAAACTAATCAAAATCTTATCTACAATTTTCTTGTCAGGAACATCTTCACCATATATCTTCATTTGATTAACAAGTTCTGTAAATCTAGAAGAGTAGTCTTTTATACTTTCATTATCCTTCATTCTCATATTTTCAAAATCTTTTCTCAAAGCTTGAAGTTTGATATCTCTTACCTTTGAATCTCCCAAGAATTCTTCTTGTAAAATTTCCCAAGCATCTTTAGCTTTAGTTGCCCTCAAGATTCTTGGAAAAATATGGTCAGCAATAGCCTTGTGCAGCAGTGAGAGTGCACTTGCATTCCGTTGCTTATCTTCCCTCAACTTCTTTTGTTGAGCTTCCGACAAAGTTGTCCCTGGACTAGCTTCTGTATACCCATCTTCGACTATATCCCACAAATCAGCTGCTATTAGCGAAGTCTTCATCTTCACACACCAGAAATCATAGTTTTCTCCATCAAAAATTGGTACATATGGCTGTTGGACATTCATGCTTGAACCACTTGTGCTGGCCATGGTTCTTCCTCTTCAAACCCATTTTTTTCTTCTCTTTTTGGAGCCCAAACTTTGCTGCAACTCCAGCTCTGATACCACAAATGTTGGCTGTGATTTCAGCTAAAAAACAATGCGAAAAAGGTGTTTTAAGGCACTCAAAAGATATTGATAACTGCTGTATTTTTTTGTGAAAAACAGGGGAATATGGGGCAGAGCTTTTCACCAAAAGGAGCTGATATTCATTCACTGCTTGTTTGATTTTTTCAGATCCTGAAACGTTAAAGGAAGTGCTAGATGCTTTCTTGATACATATTGTGTTTTTAATCTCAGCCTTACATTTATTTACACCATAACCATTGATTTACATGTAAACTAAACTAGAGTAAAATAACTTAACCAAGGTAATCAAAAATAAGTTACAGCAGTACAATAAAATATATTAACACACCCTATTAAATCAAAGCAATTCGAGAGTTTTGTAATTTGTACTTCTATTGGGACAGTTACATTCTTTTTAGAATAAAGACAAATTTTTCGAGTCTTCCTCTTTTATATACTTGTACTTAAGTTAAAATTAAAACGTAGTTGCATGCATAGTTTGGTATTAATTACTCAAAATTTCCACATTCTCTTTAATTACATGGAGGGTCTTGAGTTCATATTAATTAATCTTTGCTTATCAACGATTATGATAGTCAAATGGTGCTGATCATCATGATGCTCCTAAATTTGATTTTCAGCCTATCAAACTGATGCTTAATTAATAATACTATGATGAAGAAAAACGGGCTTTAGTGACGTCAACTACTTTTGAAACAAAAGTTGGTGTCTTCTTCTTGTCCTGAATTACTTATGGTGACTATAGTCAAAACTTTCAACGACTGCCATGTAAGGATTAAGGATTAAGTATGAGTTAATGACATCATTGGTCCCCAACCTTTACTTAGTTTGGCATATTAGTCCCCAACTTTTTTTTAGTGGCAAAAATGTCCTAAACTTTTTATTTTGCTTGCATCTATTAGTACTCTTATATTTAATGTCTACAAAACTGTTAAGTAATCATGTGAGTCTCACATGACCAGAATAGCAGGGGTATTTGATAGAAAAAAAATCTCTATATGATACAAATCCAGGCACAGTTACATTGGAGCTAATTCATGTTCCAATTGGACCAATTACAAGAGTTCAAGCTAAAAGGTTCAAGGAGTCTCTCAATAGACTGATTCAAAGCATTTGAACAAAGATAAATTCTTGGAGGCCCAATGATGATGTTATATATGGTCCACAAGGTTGGATTTTCATTATTCAAGCTTTGGAATATTTTAGAAAAGGCTCTCCAAGGGGAACAACTCAAGGAGTGCGTGAATTACAAGCTTGGTTTCCTGATTTTGGTGATTTACTCGATTTTGACTCATCAAGGAGAATGGCTGGTAGCAATTAAATAAATTATCTTTCTTATTTATTTATCAAGTTTTATTGTTAAGTTGTAAGGCTTGCATGCTAATTAAGATATTTTCATTTTTGATTGTGAAGTAGGTGTGTTTAGGGTAACTGTAGCAAATCAATTCTCAGAATTGAATTAGGTTATTTTAGTTTCTTTTTCTTGTTTTGGGCAGTTTCTTAGATTTTTTTTAGCCAATTTTCATGACTTTATGTATATAAATAGTCATTAGCTTAATGAAAAAATAAGACTATAATTCATTAAAATTGAGAGCAATTTCTTTTTGGTTCTATGAGAACTTATTCGAACTTATCAGAATTCTCTGTAGTGTTCATCCCTTGACTTATCAATCGAGTTTTCCATCCTTGATTGTGGCGTCTTCCTTTATACCAAGGTTCACATCTCTTTATAGGTATTGGGTCGAGGTTTTCCATACGAATCTGATTGTAGAACGGTCCTAGACATCATCCTTGTTTCGAATTTGGTCACAAGTTAGCGGAGTTCCTATCACTATAGCACTAATATTTCCCACCAGCATTATTTTATTTTGAAAATAGAAAAAATGAATGAATGACATCTTCCAAAGTAGACACGCATCAATAAATAAGAAACCAACATTACACTCATATCATAAGTTTTGGACAATATTTAGTATCAAAAAAACATGAGCTAAAACTGTCTACCTCTAAAATAACCAAAATGATCCTTTTAATCTCAAATAGAGCCTAAAATAACTCTGTCTATCATGTAATTAGCACCATAACAACAAGCTGTCAATTTATCAAACTCCAAAATACCCAGCTCCTAAATTATAGATAATATCATATGACTCATATTGCTTGTTTACTGCTATTGCCTGCTTCATTAGATGCTCTTCTTGCCTTAGATGATGTTCCCTTCGTCTTTATCTTGACTTCTTTCCTCTACACAAAATAGTTATTTTTTTTTTATATACAAAAGGATTTTGTTAGAAAACGACCAAAGAAAACATGCGGGGCCAATAAAGCAAGTGGTTCTCAAAAGAAAAATAAAAGGGTCTACCCATTCCAAAGATAAACAAATCAATAGGATAAGTCTAATCGTTATAATAAATAGTAGGAGGAATCTTGGATAACAAAATTAAAACTAAACTCAAAATATTGTTATAGGAACACCATCAGTGTGCTTTTTTTTTTTTTTAATGGCACCAGTAAGCTAATTTATGGACTACAACAAGTGAAAAGGAATGAAAATACCTTTTGTTTTTACAATTTCTCCTTATACTTTCCCTCTTGTTCACGTGTCAAAGCAACACAACACTTTCTCTTGTTGTGACCTGATAGTCCACAACGAATACAGTGCACTGCCATGCCAAATCTTCTAACTTTTTTTCACCAGGAGCAGGAGGTTCACTAGCTTCTCTTCTTCTAGCCTTCTTTGGCCTGCCAGGTTGATTCTTGGATTTAGGAGGCACAAGTGGATTTTGACCTGGATTAGGCCACTCTTCAGGCCCAATCATACCATTAATCTCAGGAGCATAGGCTCGAATGTAAGCTTCTTTCTTGTAGCAATTGTCCAGAAAGTCAAATGCATTATAGTTCTTACTCTCTATGCATGATAATGCATGGGAGCAATGAATGCCAGATAAAGCCTATTTCCTGCAAGTATAAGTTTTGGCATCCAAATCAATAACCATTTGTTCCCCATCATGTGTCTCAACTTGAAATTTCAGAGATCCACTCCATATAGGAAAATGGTATTGAGATATGTTGGACCTGTTCTTTTCAAGAATCTTGAATATTCGCGGCCCTATAGGATGTTTTCATTTTTTAAGCCCTTCTCTTTTATCAACCATTCTTGCCATCAAGTACAACCTAATCTTTTCCAACAAAGTAATTATAGGCCTATTCTGTGCATTTAGAATTATGCTATTGAATGACTCGCATATATTATTAAGTAAAATATCACACTTTGGGAATGTCCTAAAGTGTGATCTACTCTATTGTTCAGCTGGTTTACCAACTAGCCATCTCTAAGCATCGTTGTCATCCTTCTTAATTTCCTCCATACAACGTTGAAATTGAGGCATAATATGATCTAACTGCATTCCATAGCTTTTGCTTTAGTGCCAATCCTTTATGTTCTTTTTGGAAGTTGTTATACATATGGCGTACACAAACCAGGGCAAATTACTTTCACAACCTCAATTAGTCCTTTTTGCCTGTCACTCATCACTGTCTAACCGGTAGAATTGTCCATCTCAATATCATCAATAAACAATTTCAAAAACCATTCCCACAAGCTCCTGCATTCAGCTTTAATAACGGCATAAGCCACTGGATAAATGGCATTGTTACCATCCACTGCAACAGCGGTTAATAGTTGCCCTTTATATTTTCCCTTTAGAAAGCACCTGTCTAACCTAAATAATGGCCTACATCCTTCCTTGAAACCTTTCTTGCTAGACATATATAAACCTTTCTAAATTCCTTTTTACCATTACTAAGCAGCTCTGAACTTAATTTTGCACTGGTCCCTGGGTTTGAACGTATCAACTCTTTGCAATAATCTTCTAATATTGCATACTACTCCTTAGCCTTATCATCTATGATCTTGAATGCCATTTTCCTTATCCGATAATACGTCCATTTAGAAATGTCAATTGAAAAATCGTTCTTCAATGTATCCAGAAAGCCATTCAAAGTTTTCTCAGGTTTCGACCTAATCTTGTTCATATACTTCTTAGCCAACCAACGATAATCTGCCTTTTTGGTATTGAAAACCAAGGAACATCGATGCTCATCTACTAATGTTGTTATCTTAAAAACAATTAGTACTCTTATCCAGAGATGCATACAACGACCAGGGGCAGTCTTCTTGGCACTTCACATTCACCCTTTGATTGTCATTTTTCAAGTACTTGATCTGCCTACTATTTGTTATGGAGTACTCTCTGATTGCATCCTTTAGCACAAACTTGCTAGGGAATTTCATACCAAGCAAAAACACAGGCTTGTTGAAGTCAGTTTTAGGATTAAATTCTGAGTGAACACCAACTTTGCTCATTGGGATAGAATCATTATTAGTATCACATTCCCATAAATCTTTACTATCATAACTATCTGAACTCATTTCGTCATCATTGTTTGCTTTTAACTGCACATCATCAATACCAAGATCAGATATATTAGCCCACCTAGCAGAGCTCCCCATAAGTTTATCAAGCTGCAAATCACCTTCCTCATTTTGCTCATAATCAGAATCCTCATTGATATGGATCTCAATTTGGCCTTCAACTTAGGTTGTATTTGTATCCTTATGAGATTCATATGGTTGAGGACCATAATGCATTTCAAAATCTCCAATATTGAAATCATCGTATTCCAAACTATACTTTTCAAATGGATCTTGGGTTTCAATTTGGGGTTCATAAAGAATATCATGGTCTAATTTTGGAGTTTTAGTTTGGGTTTGGACCTCTGTTTGATCTTCAGGCTGATTTTCAGGATCATTTGGTCCTACAAATTAATAAAGGAGTACAATTTAAAAAGTAAAATAAGTCATATATTATAAAATGCCAAAAAATACCCATAGTCCAGTGACAATTATTCTACACAATTCTTTAAATAACTAAAAGACAAAGAAGACCCATAGGCCAAGACCACCACTGAAAGGAGCAAGGAAAGAGAATAAGAAATGCTTGCTTACATCATTTCAAAAAAAAAAAAAAAATCTTGCTTACATAATACATACCATAAGTTTAAGGAGAATTTTCCTCACAAAAGATGACCATTCTTGCCTTGGATGAGTGCGAAAATCCTATCAAAATCCAAAAAAGTTCCTACTGTATGAATGTTTTGTAAAATAAAAAATAAAATAAGAAACTCCAGTATGAGGTAAGTTTTCAATAGGTATTACCAAAATTCATAAATTAAATAAGAAATCTAAGAAATTCATAAATGAATTATTACTAACCTGGAGAAATATTTTGGAAAAGAGAGTGAACTTTCTAAGTTAGAAAAAAAGAGAAACCATAATTTCTCTCTCCTAGAAGACTTTTTGGAAGAAGCTATTCATTTCTTCTTCTTCTTTCTTTTTCTTCCAAAGTGTGGGAAATATTGGAGCTATAGGGAATTTATTTTCCCATTCAATACCCCTACTATTCTGATGATGTGAGACTTAACGGTTTTGTAAACTTTAATATAAGAAGACTAACAGATGCAAGTAAAATAAAAAATTTAGGACGTTTTTGTTACTGAAAAAAGAAAAGGTTGGAGACCAATTGTGCCATCAACCCATTAAATATTGTGTAGTCACAAAAGACTTCCTACGACTACAGGGTGGGTGACTAAGGAACTGTTTGGCATCATAACTAAGAGACAGTTTTTTGTTTTTAAAAACAGAAAACTGTTTTCTGAGAACAAGTAAGGGTGTTTGGCATTGTTTTCTGAGAACAGTTTTTAAAAACAGAGTTAAAGAAAACAGAAAATTCAGAGAACAACAAAATGTTATTTTTAAGGTGTTTTCTTAACTTTTTCTTTTTCTAAAAAAAATAAAAATTCTTTCATATGACTTTCATATACACATTTTCTTGTAATTTTCTCTCTCATAGTTCTCTCTCATCACTTTCTCTAACCATTTTTTCTCCTCACTCTCTATTATCACTTTCTCTCTCTTCATTCTCTCAATCCTCATACTCTCTCACCACTTTCTCTCTCCTCATTCTCTCTCACCATTTTCTTTCTCCTCATTCTCTCTCATCATTTTCTCTCTCCTTATGTTATTCTATCACTTTCTCTCTCATTAGTTTCTATCTCTTCATTTTTTTTAATCACATTGTGGGAATATGCAGATTCACGTCGCAGAGAAGAAGAAGGAGAGAGGCACTTACACTTGTCGTACACCATTGTCGTCCTTGCTCTGATTCTTCTTCTCTTCTACTAATAAAATGTTTTCCGTGACTAAATTTTGGGTTTCTACAAGTAAAAGTGAAAAAAAAAAAATTCTCGTAGAATTAGTATTCATTTTTTTTAGGTCAGGGTTTATTTAATTGTACCTTATTTTTCTAAGATTGCAATATTAATGTTGCTATTGTTAAGCAAGTTGGTCTTCAGGGTGTGGGAAATCCGTATATGTGATGCTTTCTTTATTAAAGTAGAGGAAAAAGAAAGTGAAATTTCTTTACTTTATATCTAGTTTGCTTTGTTTTATTTTTTAATTCATTTTCCAATACTTTGTATTTCATTTTCTCATATTAATTGTTTGATTCTCTCATAGTTTTTTGTTCAATGATTCAATCTTATTATCTTAAAAATTAAAATTACTAATTTATTTTAGTTCATAGATTTGCAGGGAAAAAAAGTTAACTTTAGATAGTGTTTGGGGTGCCTTTAACATGGCTTTTGATTTGTTATCCTAACTTGTCTTTTTATTTATTTTAAGAGTGCCTTAATAATTATGTGGGATATAAATATAGCTCCCATTTCCTTAATTTCCCAGATGGAGGGGCGTATCACATGATGAATTAATTAAAAACCTGTTATTAATTTTAGTTTAATTCCCAATGACAAGTTAATTTAGACAATAATAGTACCTACCAGTACATGACGTGTCTGTTTATTTTATTAATACTGACGGATTATAATTACGGGTCGAGTAAGACCCTTGTAGGACCTATTCTATTAATTATATCAACCGATAATAGACAAAGACGTCATAATATAGTGTTAAACATTAATGGTACTCTTTATAGAGCTCTTATTTTACAACACTCGTTCCTATTGAAGTGTTAATCGGCTTTAATGTAAAGATGTCATCCTTGGGTAAACTTAATAAGTGCCACTTTGTGATGGCTGTTTGAGATATATACCCACCATCTTTTGACGGTTACATTGTAAACTTAAAAATGAAAACATAAAATAATTTATATAGCCCATAGATGATTTTTATTTTCCACATAAATGTAAATCATTTATAGTAATGATTCACATTTTTCCACATATAAAATAAATACTATCTTACGAAATGTAAACAATCATAAAAGGTGGTAATAAACTAAGAAAGGATTGATATTTGAGGAAATTTGATTTTTTTATGATAATTTTTCAAAAAATTTTAAAAAATCCTGGATTTTAAAATTGTTTGAAAAATCACAGATTCTAATTATAAAAATACTATTTTTAAAAGGATTTAGAAAAATATCATTTTTATAAGTGATGAAATCCTTGAAGTAACGAATCAAATAATTTGACCGGTTATCTTAAGTAACTAGATTGGCTATTCTAACTATCCCAACCGGTTACCTCAGGTACCATTAAAAAAATACCAAAAGTGATATTTTTCTATATATTTACTAAAAATGTTATTTTTCTAAAAAACTTTTACAACGTGATTTCTTTTAAATCAATTTGGGATTTTTCAAAAAATTTGAGTACTATTGAAAATTACCAAAAGAAATATTTTTCTATACATTTATTAAAAATGTTATTTTTCTAAAAAATATTTATTACGTGAGTCCTTTTAAATCAATCCGGGATTTTTCTAAAATTCAGTCCATCTAGAGTTTTTCAATTTTTAGTACTTTAGTCATGGAATTTAATAAGAAGCTCAAATTTAATTAATACATATAAACCGTATTGACAGGATCCAAATTTACTATAATTACAACTTATCAAAGCCCATATTTGATATATTATAAATCACAACTTAAATACTCATATTATTCTTAGAGTATACTCGTTTTTGGACTTAGGATATTATAACAGTATTATTGGGCACCATGCTTACCATTAGTACTAGCATCACATAATATGTTATTCTGTTATTTGATGAGTATAATGGAGCACTATCGGTGACAGCAGCACATGATTTCTCATTCTATTATTTGATAGACCAAAGCATTACTCGATAATAAGTATATATGGACAAAGTCGCAGAAAATGTGGCCCTTATTTGCTAAAATAATATGAGCAAGGAAATACTAAAACGAGGTCCAAGTCTTCTCTTTAAAAAAAAAAAGAAAAAAAGTCCAAGGCATTGTTTCATTGAGCAGCTAACGGCCAGAATTTTCATTATTATCTAGAGCAAACACATCACATATACTAATCATATAAATATACAATAAGCTATCATATGAACAAAAAAGGAAGCGATTTAACACTTACGTGATCCAAGCACCTTATGCAAATTATTGTTTCTCTTTTTAACATCTAATAAAATAAAATATAATGAAGAGATTTTTAACTTATATATATATATAGGTTGTCAATCCAGTAGGTATTTTTTTTATTTATGTGTATTTTTTTTTTAGCCGTTAGATCATCATCTAATGGTGATCTAACGGTTATAATGAGGTACATGAAAAGATGTGCATCATTAATGCTATTTCTTTCTTTTATTTTTTACTATAAAAAAATTTGTATGATAAATTTTCATTGACTAAATTGATACCTATGCATAGGTTAAAAGAAAAAAAAAAACCTACTAGATTGGTGCCCATATATATTATGATGTCCTTCTATTGAGAGACCAGTCTCGTTATAATTTAGTCAACATATAGATCATACTTAATATAGTATTGAACAAATGTGATTAAAACACGTACGAAACCGATCCCTTTAAGAGTATTATGTTCATCCGTACACTATAATATATATGGCCAATCTATATATACATACATACATCACAGGCTACAGATGTAGTCCTCTTAAGGAGGGGCCAATCCCGTTTATGTTTTGACCAACACAAGTCATATTTTAGTCAATTTGTGTTGGTCAGAACATCACTTGTGTTAATCAAAATGGGATTGGTCCCTTCAACGGGACTACATCCATGTCCTACATCACACTAGATGATATTTACAAGCCTAATAAGTATTTTTCATCACTGGGTTGGGTTTCTTCTCGGGCCAAGAGTACAGAAGGAGAGACGGAGAGTGAGAAAGAATATGGTACCATGGAATTCGATTCCGCTGGAAATAATATATCAAGTTCTGGGTTGGATTGCGTTTTTCTGTTGGTCGATTGCTTTATACCCGCAAATCATCTTGAATTTTCGTCGAAAAAGGTAATAATTAAGTAAATAAAATGATGAATACATTATTCTATTCTGTCTCATAATCCCATACATATATGTATTGTTTCTTTTCAATAAAAAAATTATCGTCCTTTTGTTATTGAAATTTTTGTTTATGTGCAGCGTTGTTGGGTTTAATTTTGATTTTGCGGTGCTCAACTTGACAAAGCACTCCTCCTATCTCATATACAACGCCACCCTCTACTTTAGTTCAGCCGTTCAAAAACAGTATTTCGAGAAGTACGGCTTCAGCGAGGTATGATAAATTATGCAAAATGCATTTTGACGTAATGCTGACATAACGTACATATGCCTCTTTATTTTATTATTTATTTTTATTTTACATATATATAAAAAAAAAAAGCCCAGAAAAACAGTGGTTCTAACTTCTAATTTCTCAGAAACCCTTATCTTATCTCTGCAGTCTGTATTCTAATATTTTCTCTTAAAATTACTTTATTCCCATTAATTACTAATTAATTACTAGAATTGTTTTTTGCTCTCTCGCTGGAAGACTTTGTGATGTGACGTGTTATAGATCATACTTGGTCTAAGAAAATTACATCTATTTTTATCTGTACGAAAAGAATTGAAAAAAAAAAAAAAAAGCAAAACGTTAGATATTAATTTATGGACGCCATAGTTTTTTCACTTTTTTTTTTAATTATTACTCATCTATTAATCGGACTGAAAAATTAAAAAAAAGTGCATATATAGATACCTTGGTCAACAATCCCTTTCCCTGAATCTTTAGGGGAAACTAAGTTGAGTTCCTGCTTTGTTTGGTGTGGATCTCCCTTTAATTAGCCCAGACCAAAAAATTATGTATAGTTCGTTTATTTGAGTAAAAGTAGGTATAATAAATTGATTGTTGAGCAACCGGAATATTACTAAGATGGAAAGTATCCGAAATCTATATTTAATTAATTGTGATTGACTGTAATATAATTAGGTGTAGTTGAAAATGTATAATAAAGTGTTAGTTGTGTATTTATATTACTTTGCTTTTTGTTATATTTAACGCTAGAAAATTATTCAGTCGGAACTATTATGAGAAATTTGGAATTACCAATTACATCTCTAGTTCTCCATATGGTCATGTAACCTTCTTAGCTTCCTGCTTTAACTTTCCATAGCTATTTTTTTTTTTCCTTTCATATTTAGATTACTGAATCAAATGGACTGTAAAAAAAAGAGAAATTATTTTGAATCAATCTAACAAAATATATATTTTCAAAAAATAAAATAAAATAAAGAAAATAAAATGGGTCAATGAGGTGGGGCTGTTTACCTGTTACCCACTTGGTGATGCCCCATCCCACCTGATAAACAGGAGCGAGTTTGTTTGCGGGCATGGTGGGGTGGAGGAAAAAACCACCTAAGTGTCACTGTTATGGTAGTTCAAGAAATGTGACTGTAATTTTGATATAATCAATTAAATCATACTTATTCCTAACTTTTTATAAGTTGTTAGTAATTTTCCCCTTAAATGTTGGTATTTATTGTTGCAGATGATACCGGTAGCAGCAAATGATGTGGCTTTCTCAATTCATGTTGTTCTCTTAGCAATATTTCTCTTGTTCCAAATAGCAATCTATGATGTAAGTAAATTTGATGTAATTGATGATCTTTTATTGTTATGCGTTACAAATTTTTGAATGTCGACCTTAATTTCGTTGATGGGATTATTATTATGCAGCGGGGAGACCAGAAAATCTCTAAGATTAGTTTTGTAATTGTGGCTCTTGTGTGGTCAATTGCTGGAGTCTGCTTTCTTATTGCTCTGCCAACCCATTCTTGGCTTTGGTTGATCTCTGTATTTAAGTAAGATGTCTTCTTTAAACATCTATCATTTTCGATTAGTTAGATGATTAAGTATTTAATCTTCTTCACTTCTATTATTAGCTTAAAATAGCCAAGTTTAAAAATTATGATCTTTCCTTTTTTTAATTATAGAGATTTCTTTTTATTATATATATGCAAATTTAAGGTTAATTTACTTTCTGACTTCGTACAAATAAATTCATTGTGTATACATATATATATATATATATTATATAATTGCAGCTTAATCCAAGTCTGTATGACAGCCATCAAATATACTCCTCAGGTTAGACAAATACCCTCTATGAATTTTTCTTTGTTAAAAATGTGCGGTATTCAAATTCTTATCATTTATAGGCCTTCTATATATATCTATTACATGCGAAAATTTTCTCATGTAATTTAAATACTCTATGGAATATAGGCATTTATGAACTTCAAGCGTAAGAGCACTGAGGGATTCAGTATTGTCTACATTCTATGTGATTTTTCTGGAGGATTTGCAAATTATGGACAAATGACTGTACAATCTATGGATCAAAGTTTGTCGTTATCCTCAACTTAATTAATTGTAATTGCTACATGATACATATACAATAAAGCTAATTTATTTTAAAATTTGGCTTTTTCAGATTCTTGGGTGAACTTCTATGGAAACATAGGGAAGTTACTTCTAGCGTTGGTATGAAAATTTCAGTTCATCTACTAGTATCTTATATCTAGCATTATTCTTTTANGATGAAATCTTGATAAATCAAGAGTATAGGGCTTGGCTTGGTGGTTGGGTATCAGCCATCACCCTTCCTCAAGAACGGGCTTAAGTGCTGATAAGAGAGGGGGAGGAGAAAGATCGACAAAAAGAATCCAGCAGCCCCCAAATTTTTGCAGTAACATGATGCAAATAACTTGTAAACATACCCAGCAGAAAGAAAAAGAAAATAACTAAATAAACAAATCAATAATAATCAAATCAACTGTTTGGCAACATTGTGAGAACAAAGTCTGATACAGCTGTTGGCTCATATAAGATATATGGAAAACTGAAGATGGCCATGCTCCACTTGGCCAAATATACTCCAATATGAACTCAATGGAGTCAACCACATTCAATTTAAGTCGAACAAAAAATCACGTACCTATGCATGATGACTCTAGAAAAAACAGAAGCAAATAACTCATCAACAATTTTTTTTTTTTTTTTTTTATAATTCTATTTGATGCCTATGAAATAGCTACAAATTATCTATGATAAAAAAAAATACTTTTTTTTTTTTTTTTCAGATATCTATATTCTTTGACATTATTTTCATATGTCAACATTTCCTACTCTATTCTACCAAGAGAGTAATGATACCTTCTAAAACCAGCAAAGAAGAAGAAGAACCACTTATTCGGTCTTGTGGTCATCATGCAGAGTCAGAAAATGTTGAATGAGGCTTGATTTGCCCAATTACAGTGTTGAAACTAGTCCAAGTCCTCAATGTACATGAGAAGCTCTTTTTTTTTTTTCCTTTAATAATAATAATAAAAATTATAGAGTTAGAGGGTAGCGTACCTCTACAACCTTATGTGATAGATCCACCACATCTATTATAATGAATTCATCTCGAAGTGAATTGCCCATAAACCTCCGATTACTACGGCGGTGGCAACTCAAACCCAAAAATTATTTGTCAAAGGAACGAGTGCCTTATCGCCCTGCCTGTTAGCACTCCTATTGCACTCCTATTTTAGAATGAAAAGTTCTATAAGATTTGAACAATATTTTGTCAACATTTTCTAGTCATTGTGTTTGTACTTCTTTGATGGGCAATTACATTCTTTCAAAGATTCTTTTTTTTTTTTTTTTTGGGAGAAGAAAGGAATAGTATCACTTTTATACTTTGTATTTTGATACTTTATTCAATTTATATATTGTGTTTTAGTGATTATTAACATTGACTTTTCGATTTTAAATATGATAAAAATTTATATCCTGACACCAATTTAGAACAGTTTATTTACTAAAATGATTTAATAAACTTATTCTCGTATCAATTTTTGTACAATTTATTTTTAATTTTTTTAAACGACATTTTGGTAAATTAACTGCTTTAAATTGGTATTAGGGTATAAATTTATAACAGATTTTAAATCTAAGATCAATGTTGATAATAACCAAAATATAAAATATAATTTGAAAGTACAAAGTATAAAAATGATAATATTCGAGAAGAATTAAATTGTGATCTCGGATTAATTCATGGGACTTCTTTCATTATTTTTATACTTAACTTTAGTATTAGATTAAGTGGTTCTTGATTCATCGGAGTACAACTCTTGTGACTACAACACACTTCAGTTAGTAGCTTCTGAGTCTATCAATCCCCTACACTTTTGGAGGTGAGACAGTTGAAGCTCGCTTACTGTACTCTGAATCTGAGGTGGAGGAATTGATTGATTTTTGACTAAATAATGGCTGACGTGGCTACAGTTGGTTAATGTTGGCTTATCAATGTGTCAATGTCCCTATGATAGTCCAAAAGTTGCTGTCATTGACATGTCCTACGTTGGATTTTCAGCCTATGAAAACAAGAGTCGTATCCGTATGAGAGTCGTAATGCTTCAGAATATTAATCATGATTCATGAGGGAAAAAATGGGCTTTTGTGAATTGTGATGTTCCACCCACCCAAGTGGACGTAGATAATTCAATGCCTTTTGGGGACCAAATTTAATATTCGAGTGAATGTTTGGGGCATTGGTCAGTAATTTTTTTTTTTTTTTTTCAAAAATGAAGACAACTCATCAATATGTACCTATGATAAACTTTTAACATATTTTTTTAGCAAAAAGTTAAAACTGAGTGGGGGCTGATTTTAATGTCGCTCTATTCTCTTTCAATATGTACCTATAAAAAAACTATTAATATATTTTTACTTTCAAATGAAAAAACAGAGAAGTTTTTTTTTTTTTTTTTGAGTACAATAGAAAAAAAAATAATAAAACGTATATAATTTGTGTGTCCTAGCATTGCTGTGTGACGTGTGTATATACTTGTTGTACTCTGTCCTCTTATAAGCAACGCCGGAAATTTACTTGGCTTGCTATTTCAGGTATAATTTTTTTTTTTTTGGACGGGCATGAATAGACCAGGTACCCCACCGTGACCTAACAAAAGATTCGTTTTTATTATTTTTATTTTAACACACAAAATAAATGAGTTTGACAACTTATCAAAATATAAAAGTAAAAATATGATAAAGTCTTATTAGTTGATAACTTGACAAACAATTAGTTCTGGTCCGCCCAATTTCTGAGAAAGTGTGTTAGAACAGCGCGTTAATTTGGTTGAAACTGGAAAAGAATCAACTTGGAAGTGGAAAGATAATTCTAATAGAAAGTACACATAAATTGTCGTTCCAAAGGAATCGCAATTTAATCAAATGATAAATTCTTATTCCATTTTATTACTAAAGGAATTATAATTTCATCATAGCTCAAATTTTGAAATATCTAATTTTTTCTTTTTTGTTCTATCAAAACATCTAAAAATCAGAATATTTTCGTCAATAAAATATTTTTCTCATTGTATTTCAAGATTATTCCAAATTTCAACTAGACAATGGAATATTATTTTATTCATTTTCCAATTCCATTTCGTTATAGTTCTCATTTTTATTCTCATTTCATTCCATGAAATCACATACTAGAAGTAGGAAAGCTAAAGGGAAAGAGAAAGAGAAATGAGGAGAATGGCAGTATGGAATTTGATTTCGCTATAAATCACATACGAGGTTCTAGGTTGAATTGAATTGGATTTCTGGCCTGATCGATCAACTTTTACTCACAAGTCATATCAGAAATATCTAGAGGAGTGAAGAGAATTTCTCTTTCATTGAGGATTCCTCATCATTGGGCACAAAAATATATAAAAAAGAGAGGTGTGGTCTGGTACATGTCACAAACTTCCAACTCACCAAAAGGATAAAAAACGGTCTAACTAATTACAATGAACTAATTATATACAAAGTTATTTAGCTAGTTTTAATACTCCCCTCAAGATTGAGAATGAATATTGAGAATTCCTATCTCACTGAGAAGATAGCAAAACTGAGTAGGGAACAACGCTTTGGTCAACAAGTCGGCAATCTGATGTTGGCTGGAAACGTGTAAAGTTTTTAGGTTGCCATTTTGAATTTGCTCCCTTAAAATGTGGCAGTCAATCTCTATGTGCTTTGTGCGCTCATGAGATACTGGATTAGCTACAATATGCATAGCTGACTGATTGCATAGAATAATAAGGTCGGTTGAGTGACAATTATCCCGAGATCCTTTAATAAGGATCGTAGCCACATCAATTCACAAGTGACATTTGCTATAGCTCGATACTCAAGCCACTTATTGATCTTTGAGTATCAGGATAAGCAGCCCAATCTAAATCTGCAAAAGCTTTCAAGGCAATCGAAGACGAGGTAGAGAAGAAAAGACCTTGTCCTGCAGTTGCTTTAACATATTGCAAAATGTGATAAGCAGCTGTATATGTGGAACACGAGGCTTGGCAAGAAATTAACTTAATCGATTCACTGTATATGACAAATCTGGTCGAGTAATGGTCAAGTACAATAACTTGGCAATCATCCTCCTATAAGGCAATAGATCTTCAAGCAAGTCACCATCATCTTGTGAGAGCTTAAGATTGGGATCCATAGGAATTTTTCTTGATTTGCAACCAAGATAACCAACATCTTCAAGAAGTTCCAAGGCATAATAACGTTGACTAACTGAAATGCCCTTAGAGGATCGAATAACCTCAAGGCCGAGAAAATATTTCAAACACTACCAAATCTTTCAGCTGAAAATAATCATTAAGATATTGGTTATTATTTACCAAAATGCAACAAAATCAAAGACGAGTGGAAGCATGAAAAATAAAAAAAATTTCGGATTATAACTTTTCATAAAACTTCTTAGGATTATTATTATGGTCTAAATACATACAAGAGATTATGTACCTCAACCAGTGAGTCTTCCTTCCTATGCACAAAGTTTATAACTGCAGATATGAGTGGGCACCTTGATCTTGATTAATCTCTAAGTGAGAATCTAAGAATTCTAATAGCCTCCAATAGTAGTTCCAAAAATTTCTCTCTCTCTCTCACTTTTCTCTCAGTATTCTATGCAGTCGCCAAATTAATGTTTCAGTCAAAACTGAATTACCACACAACAAGGAGGAGGAGCCTTTTATAGGCTCCTCCCTATAGAGGAATTCGGCCAGCCTTAGTGAGCCTAGGGCTAGCCTAAATTTATCTGCTCTAGGGAGCAGATGGTGGGCCTAGGAGTCCACCATGTTGCCCAGAAAACTGTTTGAACCCAATTAATCTCACGCAGCCCAAGATGTTGATGTAGGTTGAGAGACCCAAATAGACCTATTTAATTCAAGTTTCAATAGACAAAGGCCCAGTTACAATTAACTCTTAATATAAGTGGGCTTGTACTATTAGTTATGGACTTATTCCAATAAAGGTCTAAACTGCACTCTTGAATTAAAAAAATATCACAAGATACTTTATAATTAAATTATGTCTCCTAAATAATTGACATGTGCATGTATATCCTCACATAAATACTGATAATTAGAGTTAGGCAAAATTATCGTTTTGCCCCTCCTATTATATCTTTTAATTCCTTGATATAAGACTATATCTAATAGATGACCAGACTTATAGAAAGTCTTTAATTTTATTAATTACTTAGCCAAGATTTAAATTATTCAAGCTCTTATAGCTCCTCAAAATGGTATTCACTTCTTTATATAATAGAGTTGTGGATTTCATATCTATAAGCATATATTCCTAATACTTATAATAATACATTATTAAAATGTCAGGGTCTAGATCGTCAATTTCTTGATCTGTACTTTTTAACATCTCAAATAATACAAGTTATGAACATGAGTTCATCACCTATTTTTGGATTAAAAGAGACATGCGTTAATTATCAAGTTTGTGAGAATATGTTCTTGTCAACGATACTTACTACAAGAATATATTTCATATGGTCCATGTTCAATGTTTATACACTAAGAAGGTTTGCATATGATCACACCAATATAGATTAAAATACACTATAAATGCACAATGTCTTGCAACACGATCCAAGAGAAGTAGTTGTGAACAAACTTATTTGATTTAATTAGAGAAAATATGTCTTAATTTTAATAAATAACTTTATTAAAATATTTCTCTAATGAATAAATCATGGAACCTTTTACATTTACTATTGTACCAATAATCAAAGTATTATACCAAATACTATGCATGGCATATCCTTTATTAAATATCTAAAATATATATTCAATAAATATCTATGATTAATAAATATTTTTTGGGTATAATCCTAAATTCAACAGTTTGACGATCATCATTACTTGATATGATGATGTCATCTAAATAAACTAGCAGAGCTAGAAAAGAATTGCCTTAAATCTTGACAAATAGAAAATTATCATATGGAGATTGCTTGAAACCAACATCAAGTAAAGTGGTAGAAAACTTGAAAAATCACTGACGAGAGGCTTGTTTAAGCCCATACAGTGACTTGTGAGGCTTGCACATGGGATTAGGAGGTAAAGACTCCCCATCACGGTGATAGCAAGGGGCAATGTCATGTATACTTCTTCATGGAGATCACTGTGGAGAAATACATTATTGACAATTGAGTCAATGACCAGCCATGAATACCAGCTAGAGCAATAAGCACTTTAACAGTGACGAGTTTGGCCACAGGAGAAAAGTATCAAGATAGTCAATGCTTTCTTGTTGTGTGTAGCCTTTAACCACCAACCGAGCTTTATAATGCTCAATAAAACTATCGGTATGATATTTTATACAATAAAACCATTTGCAGCCAACAACATGCTTATAAGGAGGTAAGGTAGTGAGAGACCAAGTGCCATTGCTCTCAAGAGCTTGTAGTTCTGTGGACATAGCTTCCTTGGGAGTAGGAAGTGGGAATGGTGTGAGAAGAGATGGCACAAACCAAGGATTTACGAGAAGGAGATAGACAAGAATAGCTAAGAAAATTAGAGAGGGGATAAGAAGTAGAAGAAGCAGAAGAAGAGGATAAAGAGGGACAGTGATAATCTTGGAGATAAGAAGGTGGTTTGCGAGAGCGAGGTGGAGGCATGGAAGCAGGCGTAGTGAATTTAATAATGGAGGAAGTTGAGGAAGTAGAAGAATAAGGAATAGGCAGGACACAATCAGAGAATATATCAGATGGGGAAGAAGAAGGTTGAGTAGTGTAAGGAAAGATAGACTTGTGAAAGATGACATAACAGGAAATAAAGATGGTACTTGTGCAAAGATCAAGCAATTTATAGCCTTTGTAGCTTGGTGGATAACCAAGAAAAATGCAACGAATGGCAAGGAGAGAAACTTTGTGGCGAGTACGGTTTAAAGTAGATGCATAACAAAGACAACCAAACTTTTCCAGATGAGTGTAAGAGGGGATTTTTTTGTATAACAACTCAAAGGGAGACTCGTTGATTAAAAGAGGTGATGAAATGCGATTGATGAGGTACACAGCAGTGGAAATGCAGTCATTCCAATATACTAAAGGAACATTAGACTGACAAAGAAGAGCTAGAGCCACATTGGGGATATGTTGGTGCTTTCTCCGTATTTACTATTTAGGTAAGATGCCTTCTTTTTATATCTATCGGTTTTTCTTCTCTTGGGTTTTTGAGTTTCAAATCTTAGATGATTAAGTATTCGTCTGCTCAACTTCTGTTGCCTTGAACGAGTGAAAGTGCAAGAGTATTAATCTTCTTTTTATGCTAACTAGTAACTGCCATTCTATTTTTCATTGATATGCAAATTTTTGTTTCGTTTACTTTCTGAATTGGTAAAACTTCATTACTATCAAATATTTTCCTCAGGTCAGACAAGCCTCCGTCTTTGAATTGTTCATTTCTATAAGAGATGTTAGTGATAACTTTAAGAATTGAATTGGAGAAAAATAAATAACTAGGGTTTCTTATTGTAAAGCTCTCAGAAAATACATTAGAAAAAAGAGTTTATATAGACTAACAAACAGATAATAAAAAGACTAAAATACCCTCACTAAAGATAAATAATAAAAACCATAAAAACCTAAATATAATCTAACAGTTAGGTATGCAACTTCTTTGCCATTCAAAGGCTGTATATCATTAATCATAAAGATCCTTAATCGAGGATCAGTCCTGTTCTGTTTCTATGGTAGCGGGTTATTGTGTTAAAGTTTTGCTTCTTATCTCATACTATCACTGTACGTGTTATTGTTACTATCGTAATTATTACTTGAGGCTTTAATTTTTTTTAGCAGGCCTATAATTGTTCAGTGGTAACACAACTTTGTGGTACTCAAATTTATTCTTCTATTACAAAAGCCAAGTTAGTTTTCACGCATGACTGAGATATTTTTAATGAAGTACAGGCATACCTGAACTTCAAGCGGAAGAGCACTGAATGATTCAGTATGATTTTACTTGAGGAATTTCCAATTATGCTCAGATAATTGTGCAGTCTATTAGATCAATGTTTCTTGTCTTTCATGAACTAAATAGTATTTTCCACCTGATACACACTTCAGTGCTTATTTATTTTAAATTGTTTCGAACTTTTCAGGGTCTTGGGCGCACTTCAGTGGAAATTTGGGGATCCTTGGTATGGAATGTTGCTCACTTTTCTGAATTGTTTAAACAGAATATGCGTTTTATTTTAGGATGCATGGTCTTCTGTGTTTAGCAAATGTTGATTTACCGGCTACAACAGCTAGTTCAAATCCGTACCAAAGTACTAATTCCATAAAAATATAGCATAAATACAGTAAAGAAGTTACCTGGCTCCACTGTTTGTATACTTCCCTCTATATCATCTATTGGTATCTGTCATCATTCTTTTTTAGGAGTATCATCAATTTTTTTCTTTTTTTCAACTTATTGTTCATGTTAGTTTTATGTTTTGTGGAACTGTTATTGAAATGCTGCTGATACTAAGTTTTTTGTGATGAAAAATGCACCACTGCAGATATCTATGTTCTTTGACCTTAGTTTCATGTGTCAACACTTCCTATTGTATTCTACCGATGATGCAATGAATCCTAAAACCGTCGAGGAGGAAGAAGAACCACTTCTTAAGCCTTATGAGCACCCACAGTTAGAAAATGTGTGAGTGTCGAGGAGGAAGAAGAACTATTTCTTAAGCCTTGTGAGCACCCATAGATAGAAAGTGTGTGAGGGCTTAACTCGCCCAATTCGTTTGTGAATAAATTTTTTTTAAAAAAAAAATTATTTGATGCTTATGAATAGCTGTTATTTAATGCTGCTGACACAAATTTTCTAAGATAAAAAATGTTCCTTTTTTTTTTTTTTTTTTTGGAGATATCTATATTCTCTGACCTTATTTTCATGTGTCAACATTTCCTACCCTCACTAGCAAGGATGAAGAAGAACCACTTTCAATGTCATCATGCAGTGTCGAAAAATGTTGTTTGAGGCTGAACTTGCCCAATTATTACAGTGTTATAATTACTAGTCCCTTCCAAGTCCTCAATATGCATGAAAAGGCCGTGTTTTGGATTGAAAAGTTGTACAAGAGAATTTGAATAATATTGTGCGTACATATTTCAGTCACTGTGTTTGTACTTTGTACTTCTTTGATGGGAAATTACATTCTTTCAAGGAAAAAAAAAAAAAAAACTTTTTTGAGAAGAAATTAACTTGTGGTCTCAGATTAATTCTATGGGGAGTTTAGTGTTACATTCCAGTAGTCCTTGATGCATTGCGTTACAACTCGTGACTACAACTCAGTGAGTTGCTTTCTAATGATGCCATGAACTCCTGGAGATACAGTTGAAGATGCCTCAACTGTAATCTGAATATGAGGTGGAGATTTGAGTGAGCTTTGACTAATTAACTACTGACGTAGTTCAAATTATTATTATTTATTTTAAATATGGCTCAACTAATCACCATTATCTAGGTTTAAATGAGCTCTCATTAATGAGCTCTCATTAATTAATTGCTGACGTGGCTTAAATTATTTATTTTTTTAAAGTATAATTTAACTAATAATTACTATTTACTATAAATTTAAAAAAAAATATCAGATACGTACTATCAAAATTTGAACCATAACTACTAAATTCACACACATATCTCTATAATTTTAAACCAAAATTTGAACCATAACTACTAAATTCACACACATATCTCTATAATTTTAAACCAACGCCCGGTTAAGTTAATTAACTTTTGCTGGCTTATCAATGACTATGATAGTGCAACTGTGCAAATGGTGCCGCCAATTTTGGATTTTCAGCCTGTCAAAATAAGTGCCGTATCAAACAAGAGCCGTGATACTTCATAAAACCAATGATGAAGAAAAAATGGGCTTTTGTGTTCGATCCAAGTAGATATGGATTTTTTTCAACGTTTTTGTTGTGCCAAGTATTGAGGTTTCGGCATTGTTTGGTAATAATTTAGAAAAAGATAAATATAGGTGTCATCTCATTAATATGTTACTATAAAAGAAAACCATTTAACATATTTTTTTTTAACTTATTATAACGAAAAAAGAAAACAATAAAATAAAATGGACCTAATAGGCCATGTTTTTAGTTGTTATACGTATCTTATCTCAGGATTCTTTTAACTATACATTATTTTGTTTAGTAGTGTGCTCTGTTTTCTTTTTCTTTTTTTATTTAATTTCTTTTTTAAATGAAATATAAGTGAATGGACTATGCATAACAATAATAAACAATACTCTTGTCTTCTTGATAAGCAACGTGGGTTATTTGCTTTGCTTGCTATATTTAAGATATTTTCATTTTTTCAACGGCCATGATCATACGAGAGCTTCCCCACCTGACCTAACCCAAAATACTTTTCTCTTTTTCTTTTTTTTTTTGGGTTTATGGTCCCTAAATTTATTTATTTTTTTTAAAAAAACGAAATACTTTCAAATGATCCTCGATATGAATTATCCAATTTGAGACAATTTGGTCCTAAAGTTTTAATTTTGACAATTAAACTCCTAAAATTTCTGATTCCATGCAATTTAGTCCTTATATTGTTCAAATTATAATATAATGTTAAATTTCTGACAAAAGTAGTGGTAGTATCTAAAATATATTAGAGAGGTATTTTAGGAGTTTTGAGCATAAAAATGAATAATTATAATTTTTCTAAATTTACAACTCTAAGAATTCCGAAAAGTGCAAATAATACATCATTTTTCTTTTCAAATCTTTTATTCAATTCAAAATTCCTTCAAATACCCTTTCAGATGCTAGCACATACTCTTGAAGTATTTTTTCAGTAAGAAATTTAATAGCAAATTGATATTTAGACAGTTTAAGGACTAAATTATATAAAATTAGAAAATTTAGAGGCTTAATTGCAAAAATCAAAACTTTTAAGGATCGAATTGTAACTATTTGGATAGTTTAGGAACCATGTGTGCCATACACCCATTTTTTCTTTTGACACAGAAATAAATTCGATAAGTTATCAAATTAATAATTGATATATGATCAATAATAAGCCTTCAGCATATGTTTCATTGGTTCTGGTCCGCCTAGTTTGGAGCTGAGAGAAAAGTGTTAGAACTGGGAAGTGGGAAAGAGGGAAAGAGAAAGAGAAGAAGGAATGGCATCATGGAATTCGATTCCGCTAGAAATAACATACGAAGTTCTGGGTTGGATTGCGTTTCTTGCTTGGTCAATCAGCTTCTACCCACAAGTCATAATGAATTTCCGTAGGAAAAGGTAAAACAACCCAGATCTCCTTTCACCTTTATCATTCCCTTTCCCTCAATCTGTTTCTGATTCCGGGTTTTTATTCTTCTTTGCCTAATTTTGTTTCTGGGTTTTCTTTGTTTTGTTTTGTTTTTGTGTTGTGTTGTTGACTAGCGTTGTGGGGTTGAACTTGGATTTCTTGGTTCTCAACTTGACAAAGCACTCTTCCTATCTCATATACAACGCCACCCTCTACTTTAGTTCCGAGGTCCAAAAGCAGTATTTCCAGAAGTACGGCTTCTGGGAGGTATGTGTTCACAATTTCTGTAATTACCTTTTTGATCCCCTGATGTTTGAAGTTTTATGCAGAAATACCAATTGAGTCTAGACTTTTTGTTTTTTTTGGCCAATTTCTTTGCTTCTGTGCCTAAACACCAGCTGATTGATTTCAAGTATCAGAATTTATTCTAACAATTCAGTTTGAGTACGTTTGTTAATATTTTCAGATCTTGGGGGATATATTTGTCTTTTTGGCAAAAAAAGAATCAAATGTTCTTGCACAATTTATTGTTATTATTATTATTATTATTATTTCTTTAAACGTATGGCATATTGGTATTTGTTGTCACAGATGATACCCGTAGCAGCAAATGATGTTGCTTTCTCAGTTCATTCTGTTTTTGTGACTCTACTTCTCTTGTTCCAAACAGGAATCTATGAAGTAAGTTTATTCTGTCTAATGTGCTGACTAAATTGATGTTAGTGATCATTTTGTTATGCCTTTTGTAATTTTCGAATTCGGCCTCATGCAGAGGGGAGGTCAGACCGTTTCTAAGATTACTTTGGCAATTGTTGCTGTTGTGTGGTTAGCTGCTGGAGTTTGTTTTTTCATTGCTTTGCCAACCCATTCCTGGCTTTGGTTGATCTCTGTATTTAAGTAAGATGCCTTCTTTTTATATCTATCGATTTTTCTTCTCTTGGATATTTGAGTTTCGAATCTTAGATGATTAAGTATTCATCTGCTCAACGTCTGTTGCCCTGAACGAGTGAAAGTGTAAGAGTTTTAATCTTTTCTTATTCTGCTATGTCATGATGGCTTTTTTTGGTTTCTTATACCAACTGCCATATTATTTTTCATTAATATGCAAAATTTTGGTTCATCTACTTTCTGACTTCGCAAAACTTCGTTATACTTCAGCTTAATCCAAGTCACTATGACAACCATCAAATATACTCCTCAGGTCAGAGAAGCCTCCGTCTTTGAATTGTTCTTTTTAATCATGGAGATCCTTAATCGAGGATCAGTCCTGTTCTGTTTCTATGTAGCAGGTTATTGTTATTGTTACAGTTGTGCTTCTTGCTTCATACTATCACTCTATGTGCAATTGTTACTATCTTAATTATTACTTGAGGCTTAAATTTTTTTTTTTAGCAGGCCTATAATTGTTCAGTGGTAACACAACTTTGTGGTACTCAATTTTATTCTTATATTACAGAGCCAAATTAGTTTTCACGCATGACTGAAATACTTTAATGAAATACAGGCATACCTGAACTTCAAGAGGAAAAGCACTGAAGGATTCAGTATTCAGTATATCTTGTGTGATTTTACAGGAGGAGTTTCCAATTATGCTCAGATGACTGTGGAGTCTATAGATCAAAGTTCGTTGTCTTTCCCAACTAAATAGTACTTGCCACCTGATACACACACTTCAGTGCTAATTTATTTTAAATTTTTCGAATTTTCCAGGGTCTTGGGTGAACTTCTATGGAAATATGGGGAAGATACTTCTATCCTTGGTATGGAATGTTGCCCATTTTTCTGAATTGTTTTAACAACACAAGCGTTTTTCTTTAGGATGTTTCGTTTAATGTTTTGTGGAACTGTTATTTAAATGCTGCTGATACTAAATTTTTTGTGATGAAAAATGCACCACTGCAGATATCTATGTTCTTTGACCTTATTTTCATGTGTCAACACTTCCTGCTGTATTCTAACGACAGTGCAATGAATCCTAAAACTGTCGAGGAGGAAGAAGAACCAC
The DNA here is from genome assembly GCA_002914845.1 of Trema orientale. Lineage (NCBI taxonomy): Eukaryota > Viridiplantae > Streptophyta > Magnoliopsida > Rosales > Cannabaceae > Trema > Trema orientale. The sequence goes on from JXTC01000045.1 coordinate 144,957, forward strand.
TTCTTAAGCCTTCTGAGCATCCACAGTTAGAAAATGTGTGAGCGTCGAGGAGGAAGATGAACCACTTCTTAAGCCTTGTGAGCACCCACAGTTAGAAGATGTGTGTGGGATTAACTTTGCCCAATTATTACGTGAAAATTGGTCCAACTCCTCAGTATTTGCCTCGGCCTATTAAGTGGCTCCTAATTTGGAGCGTTGTAAAAAATGTAAAAATGGTTGAAATGTTGTACAACGATTGAAAGGATGTACAATATTTGAACATTGTGTGCATTGTTAACATTATGTGCTTGTTATAGTCACTATATTAATTCAAATCAATTAAAGAGTGTTTGTACTGTACTTCGATGGTGGTTATCATGCTTCTTTAATCAGGCTGCAATGGATCTTATTTCTTTCGTTATTGTCATGTTTACTAATCCCTACTAGAGGGCTTTTATTAGGGTCATATTTTACTAATCCATAACAGAGAGCAAAGGAAATAAGGAAAGCAAAAGTATTTCTCTTTCATGTGTATAAGTGCCAATTAGAAACACACGAAAGGGAAATCCTATTAACTTTTCCAATCTATTGTTTCTAAACTCTCCTTCATTTTCTTTTTACTCATTTCCTTTAAGATTCATTTGATTATGGATTAGTAAACATAACGTTGATGATTTGAGACCGTTCTTTTAACATAGGGAAGGATGGCTTGAACGTAGGACCTCCATGATGGTAAAAGATGTGGTTACTATACTAGACCATGCGGACAACCAATACACTGAAAGTTTCGGTTAATACCGACACGTCACCATTCTTTCAAGAAGACAGTTCTAACAGACCTAAGTAAATGGTCTGAGACACAAGGTTGGACATATATTAACAGTAGAGGCACAAGTACTCTAATAACGGAGAATATGCTTCAACCCTAAAATCCATTTCAGTTTTTGTAATATGTTACACTGACACATCAAGAATACAGTCAAACACTACACATTTTTTTATTATAAAAGCAAGTATCCATTTTGGACAGTAATGACATCATACAAGGGCCACCTAACGAAACCAACAAGATTTTTTTTTTTTTTTTTCATTTCTTAAACAATTAAAAAACATCTGATGAAGGTTTATGATTTGATAATAAACAAACAAGTCAAAAGATCTAATTTTCCATCACGTTTCTCATCGAACGGCCTGAACTGGAAACGAGAAAGAGAGAAGGAAGGAAGGAATGGCATCCTGGAATTCGATTCCGCTTGAAATCACATACCAAGTTCTTGGTTGGATTGCTTTCCTTTCTTGGACTATTTCCAGCTATCCACAAATCATCTTAAATTTTCGCAGAAGGAGGTGATAAAACCTGCTTTCCTTTTCTTGTTATTACTAATATCTGCTCTGTATTTCTAGTGAATATTGATTCTGGTGGTATTATTTCTGTTTTCTCTTTCATTTAACTTGGTTTTGTGGCTTTTGTTTTGTGTAGCGTAGTGGGGTTGAACTTTGACTACGTGGTACTCAACATAACAAAGCAGTCCTCTTATCTCATCTACAACGCCACGCTCTACTTTAGTTCTGCTGTCCAAAAACAATATTATGAGAAGTACGGCTTCGATCAGGTTTGTGTGTGCTCCCCGGGTTCTAGATTTCTGGTCGTTTTCATTTTTTGATAATCATGTTTTCATCCCCTGATGTTTAAAGATTTTGGCAGAAATACCATTGAATTTACAATTTGTCCATTGATTTTTAAAGTTAAGCATAACAACTAGCTAATTGAGTGTTCCCAAATTTAGTAACAAGATTACTAACAGCACAGCTCTGATGTATTCGCATTCAAAGTATACATTTGTTAAGTTTTTTAAAACATGAAAGGACTGTTGTGACAGAAAATGAAATCAAGTGGCAAATCTGGATTATGTANTGTGCTCATTTGTTGCAGATGATACCCGTAGCAGCAAACGATGTTGCTTTCTCAACTCATTCTGTTATCCTAAAATTAGTTCTCTTGTTCCAAATTGCAATGTACGAAGTAAGGTTATTCTGTCTCTCATAGAGTCATAGGTTGAGAAATAATATTCCAATGTCATATTTTTCATAATGCATTACCAATTTTTTGAAAATTTGGACTTATGTTTATATTAGGCTATATTGTAATGCAGCGTGGAGATCAGACTGTTTCTAAGATTAGTCTTGCAATTGTTGCTGTTGTGTGGTCAATTGCTGGAATTTGTTTTTTCATTGCGTTGCCAACCCATTCCTGGCTTTGGTTAATCGACGTATTTAAGTAAGATTCCTTTCTTTAAATATCTCTCATTTTCCTCTTTTGGGTTTTTTGATGATTAATATTGTCTGCTTCATGGTTTACTTTCTCACCCCATTATATTTCCAGCTTAATCCAAGTCTTTATGACAGTAATCAAATATACTCCTCAGGTTAGAAAATCCTCTTTATTGAATTGTTCTTTGTTAGAAGAGATGTGGACATGCTATTCTAATTGAATTCTTTCACATGCTATAAACCATTAGTTATAGAGATCCTTGTACAACCACTAATTTACTGTCAAATTTCAAGAATAGGGTTGCTTTTATTCTCACCATTAGAGATGTCAAATGAACCGGGACCGCCGTGGATAGCCAGACACGGCCATGCCTAGACTAGTAGCCTTACTTATAGGGTCAGAGTTGAGCCAAAAGTTCAAGCCTTTGGCTCTGGCCTAAGGCTCAAGCCTTCAAATTTTTTAAACTACAATTGAAAAGATGGTGATATCTTTTATCTACCTTTCGATTATTTAGACTACATCTTCAGATTTTTTTAGCAGTCCTACAAATCATGTACATAAAAGATACATATTGTACCAAATAATCTTTGGGCACAACCAAAAATTGTTGTTGACCGAGTATAAAGTCTAAAAATTATTCAGTTAACTACAAATATGTAAAATACACTTATTCCCTAGAATGATATAAATGAGAGGGAAAAAAAAAAAATGGATCCAAATTCTTGAACAATATGATCAAATTTGCCAAGTAAAAATATTAGACTGGACGGTGAAATTTTCTTTGCGAATTGGATTTGATACATTCCAATGGAACTAATCTTTTGTGTGGATTGGTTGAAATATGTATGAGACATGAAATGTGTGGAATGGAATTGATGAATACCCCTCCTTACCTGTATGCTCAATGGTATTACAACTATTAATTTGTTACAAGGAAAATTAGTTTTCTTGTTTGATTGAAATACTTTGTGAAGTACAGGCATTCATGAACTTCAAGCGGAAGAACACCGACGGATACAGTATTGGCGGTGTTTTGCTTGATTTTTCTGGAGGAGTTGCAAATTATGCTCAGATGACTGTACAATCTATAGATCAAAGTTTGTCATCTTTTCTCAACTAAGTTGTATTTTCTTCCAGCATACATATTACATGCTTGAATGCTAATCTATTTCGGAGTTCTTGCTTTTTCCAGATTCTTGGGCGAACTTCTCTGGAAATATAGGGAAGCTACTTCTAGCCTTCGTATGGACTTCTGCCCACTTTTCTACATTGATTATTAGCTTAATTTTTCTCGGGACGAAAATTTCAGTCCCATGTCACATTTTTCTGATGCTTGTGATGATGTATTATTACATGTTATAGGACCTGTTGTCATTTGATTAAGGTTTGATTTTCTGACTATAAATGGGGCAGCTATGACTACTAATCCTTAAAAAATGCATCTTTTGCATGAAAAGTATAGTAGAAGTACTGCAGAGTAAACAAGTTACCTTACCTCCAAAATTTATTTGTTATCCACAAAATCAAAATCATCCATAAGTATATGTTTCATCATTCTTTTGTTCTCCACTGTAAGTTTTAATTTTATATTCTTATAACATGAAATTATTATCTAAATGCTGCTTATAAATTAATTTCTTGTGATTAAAATTGCTTGCATTATTGCAGGTATCTATATTCTTTGACCTTATTTTCATGAGTCAACATTTCTTGCTTTACGGTGCTCGGAGAGTAATGATCCCTTCTAAAACCATCAAGGAAAAAGAACCACTTATTAAGTCTGATGATCAACCAGAGTTAGAAAATGTATGAGGCTTAACTTGCCCAATTGTAATGTATCAATTAGTCCAACTCCTCTGTATAATGTGTATGTATATATAACATGCCTTTGCCTGTCAAATTTGTGTATTCAGGAATTGTAAATTGTACAATATATACGAACATTGTGTACATGTTCTCAAATAATTATTACGGAGGATATATTTGCTTCAAGCCATAATTTTTTATGGCGGTCAACATGCTTTAATGAGGATGCAATCGTCCTCATTTCTTTCGTTAGATGATTTGTGACCCTTCTTTTGACATAGGGGAGGATGGACTGAACTCAGAAACTCCGCGTTGGTAAAAGATGTGGTTACTAGTAGACAATATGTACAACCATGACATTAATGCATATTTGGTTTAAAGGAATTTACTTTGGAATCCAAAGTGAAAAGTACATTTCATTGTACGTGCTTGGTTTACATTTTTAGCAAAATAATAACTTTTTTGATAGAATCACAATTCCATTAAATGATAGAATTATTATTCCTCTCCACGACGTAAGGAATAATAATTATTCAATTCTAACTCAAATTTTAAATCCCTTAACTTTTATCTCCATTTCAGAAAATTTGCCAAAATAGTATACCCCATTTAGCAATTTATGTAAGAGGTCTGGTATTTTAAATTGTAAAATAATTGATGACATAGCTATAAGTAATTATATTCTATTACCCTCTCTTGAGCATCTTCGAACTATGAAACCCTGACTTAACAGCATTGACGAGCAGCATTACATTGTACTCGACCACGCTGTTGAGTTATATTCGACATAAATGATTCTAGCCTTTAAAATAAGCTCATAACTCAAGGCTTACAATATTTAAAAAAAAAAAAAAAAAGAAACTAGTTCCTAAAGAGGCTATTTAAAGTAGGCTCTTTTGCAAATAATTTCTTTTATTTTTTTATTTTTCATATGAAAATATTAAGGCTCCATTTAGAACTTGAATTTTGAAAGAAAAAAAAAAATGCAAGGAAAATGCCACAGAAAAAAAAATATTTTTTCTAAAAGTTTATAAAGCTTTATTTTCACACTTTCGATTTTACTAATCAATATGTCAACATTTTATATCTTAAAAAATAATATCAAATCAAACTCTTGCTTTTTTTGAAAAAACTTTCTATCGTTTTTTGTATATATATTTCTATTTAAGTACTATAGTTTCAACCTTTCAGCAATTAAAAAAAAAGTACTATAGTTTCAACCAAACAAAAAAAAAAATCATTAAATTCCTTTCCCAATTTCCTTTCATTACCGTTTTCATTATTGTTCTAACTCCATTTCAGGAACTAAACACCACCTGAGAGTTTCAGTTAGCACTGTCATCATTCTTTCGAAAGGACATTTACGACGAACCTGAGTAGACACAAAGTTGCATATAGAGTATCGGCACAAAACTGTACTTTAATAACGAAGAATATGCTTCAAGCCTTTAATCCATTTCGGTCTTTGTAATACGTCACACTGACACATCAATAATACCGTCAATCATTATCAATTTTTAAGTATGAAAATATATAGTCCATTTTGGACAGTAATGAATATATATACAAGGGCCACCCAAACGTAACCAAAAGGAATCCTTTTTTTTTCTTTTAACCCTTTTCTTAAACGGCTACAGAATATCTGGTAAAGTTTTATGACTTGATAATAGACAAGTCAAAAAGTTCATTTTTTTCATCACGTTTCTCATAGATCGTCCTGAACTGATCAAACGAGAAAGAGAGAAGGAAGGAAGGAATGGCATCCTGGAATTCGATTCCGCTTGAAATCACATACCAAGTTTTTGGTTGGATTGCTTTTCTTTCTTGGGCCATCGCTGGATATCCACAAATCATCTTGAATTTTCGTAGAAAAAGGTAATTAAATACTGCTCTCCCCGATTTATTAATATCATTATTATTATTATAATTATTATTTTCTGCTCTGTTTTTTTCTAGTGATATTTTTAAATTTGGTGACCATTTTTTTTTATTTTTTTTTGGGGGGTTTTATGGTTTTGTTGCGGTGTAGCGTTGTGGGGTTGAACTTTGATTTTGTGGTACTCAACATAACAAAGCACTCCTCTTATCTCATATACAACGCCACGCTCTATTTTAGTTCTACTGTCCAAAAGCAGTATTATGAGAAGTACGGCTTCGATGAGGTTTGTGCGCTCCCCCTGGTTTTAGATTTCCAGTCGTTTTCATTTTTCTTGATAATTATGTTTTCATCCCCCGATGTTTAGAATTTATGGCAGAAATACCATTCACTTTACTCTTTGTCGATCGCTTTCACAAGTTATGCAGAACAACTAGCTTGAGTGTTTCTGAAGTTTAGTAACAAGATTATTAACAGTATAATTCTGCTCAATTCGGATTCATAAAGAATACATTTGTTAGATTCTTTGAACGTGACAGGACTTTTGTGACAAAAAAATAAAATCGTGGCATTTCTACTAATAATTTTCTTTTTTAAAAAGTGAATGTACTGGTAAAGTATTCGTTTGTTAATTCTTAGGGGTTAGAATTACATTTACCGCTACAAATTCTAATATGGATTATGTATCTTGGATGTACATAGTACAAGAAGTTTTGTTTTTTTTTTTTTTCCCTCTCTTTTCTTTTTCTTTGGGATTTGTGTAACAAAATATGTGCTCATTGTTGCAGATGATACCCGTGGCAGCAAATGACGTTGCTTTCTCTACTCATGCTGTTATCTTAACGTTAGTTGTCTTGTGCCAAATTGCAATATACGAAGTAAAGTTATTATGTCTCTCATTAGTTGAGGAATCTAATGTCATATTTTTGTTATGTATTACCAATATTTCTTAATTTGAACTAGTATTACTGGCTTTATCTAATGCAGCGTGGAGATCAGACCGTCTCTAAGATTAGTCTTTCGATTGTGGCTGTTGTGTGGTCAATTGCTGGAGTTTGTTTTTTCATTGCTTTGCCAACCCATTCCTGGCTTTGGTTAATCTCTGTATTTAAGTAAGATAACTTCTTAAAATTTCTATCATTTTCTCCTGTGGGGGTTTTTTTTTTAGATTTAATGTATATGATCTTTGCTTCAATTTTCCTTGATATGCAATTTTTAACAAATTTGTGGTTAGTTTACTTTCTGACTTTCTGCAAATTCATTATATTTCAGCTTAATCCAAGTCTCTATGACAATCATCAAATATACTCCTCAGGTTAGAAATTCCTCTTTATTGAATTGTAATTCTCTGTTAGAAGAAATGTGGGGTAGGCAATTCTAATTGAATTCTTCAGATGCTTCACATGCTTTAATCCAAGCACGAATACTAATAGTGTCGTGCTATGCCTGGCCCATTATGTACTTGTGCTGTATCGTGCCTATACCCAATTTTGCGCTGTAATCATGTCGTTAACATGTCATTATCGTGCTTATTTTCCATACTGAATCATGCTCGTTTTCGATATCGTACAATTTTCGTGCTTAATCATACATGTTTCCGATATTATGCTATTTTCGTACTAATTGCACCTGTTTAGATACTATGCTATTTTCATCCCTAATCGTGCTTGTTTTTTATTTCATTATTCTTATGTCTAACCTTGTCCAATTTTATATCATATATGATTTCAAGTCTAATTATTTCTATTTTTAAACTTTTATTGTTCTTGTTGTATAGTTGTGCTCATTAGTTCTTTTTTTTTTTTTTTTCAAATTTAGCTGTTTTAATACTATTAGATATATTTCCTTTTAAGTAATTATGAACTATAAATTGTTAATCGTTATGTAATAGAAAGAAATTATTTGAAAATTGAGATAACTTTTATATAAAAATAAATCTAAATTAAAATATTAGAATGTACGTGAGAAATGATAATTAATTTAAATTTTTATAATTAAAGTGTATTCTAATTAAATTGGTATCTATTCAAATTATATCAAAATGTATAACTCAAAAATTATGATTGGCACCTGCTTAAACTGTATTTTTCTTTCTTAACCTGTTAAGAATTTTTTATTAGAGATGAGTTTTGTCTTAGATTCTTAGTATTTTGAAACTCTTAGTTCCAAACTTAATTAATTTTGAAATTTTTTCCATAAAAAAATTAGAAATTGATGCAACATTTCTCATATATATTATTTTTACATAAAAAAATATTTTAATTTTAATTTTTTCTATTTTTTTACATTGAAATTATGCCCAAAAAATTAAAATAAATTTAATTTAAGTATATTTTTTGTAAACTAATTATTTTTCTTAATCGTGTCTACAGTGACTATTTTTAGTGTTTATCGTGTCACGTATTGTGCATGTGTCATGCTAGCCCGTGCACATTTACTTATCATGTTGTGTCGGCTCAAGCACAATTATTAATCGTGTTGTGCCGTGTCAGGCACGGTTACTAGTCATGCCGTACCGACTTATAATCGTGTTGTATCCGCGCCGGCCCGTTTTGACACCAGTTAGTCTAGTAGTAACCCCACCACCTTCCAATTTGGAGGGTCCTAGCTTCGAATCCCTACTCTCTCACCGAGTATATATAAAGTGCGAAAAATATTCTGCTTAAATGTAGATATGTAATTTACTCTGTTTCCCTACATTGATATAAAAGAAAAAAGAAATTTTGGTAGCTCAAAATCCTGGAAAAATATGATCAAATTTGCCAACTCAAAAACAAAGCAATATTTAGTTATTCAGCTGCACTTATGCGGGTTAGATAGGATGGTTAAATTTTCTTTTGCGTATTGGATTTCATGCATTTCAATGAACTTATTTTTTTGCGCGGATTGGTTGAAATTTGTGTTTGACAAAAAAAAGTACCGGATGGAACTGATGAATATACTTACGTGTTTCTCAATGGCGTATAAAATTTTATTATATCTGTTACAAATAAACTTTACTTTTCATGTGTGATTGAAATATTTCATGAAGTTTAGGCGTTCATGAACTTCAAGCGGAAGAACACTGACGGATACAGCATTGGTGGTGTTTTACTTGATTTTTCTGGAGGAATCGCAAATTATGCTCAGATGACTGTACAATCTATAGATCAAAGTTTGTCATCTTTCCTCAACCAAATTGTATTATCCATCATACATAATTCAAAGCTAATTTTTTTTTTTTTTTTTCCATTTTCCAGATTCTTGGGTGAACTTCTCTGGAAATATAGGGAAGCTACTTCTAGCATTTGTATGGAATTCTGCCCACTTTTCTACATTAATTAGCTTAATTCTTCTTTGGATGAAAATTTCAGTCCCACATGTTAACATTTTTTCCTCATGTTTGTGTTGTCAATATTTGATAAAAGTTTGATTTTCTGAAAACAAATGGATAAAAATATAGAACTGTAGAGTAAAGAAGTTGCCTTTCCACCAGAGGTTATTTGTTACCCTAAATCAAAATCATCCATTATTATTTTTCAAAATTTTCTTGTTTCGTTTCCACTATACGTTCTTCATATTGGTCTTGTAGTCATGCCCCTGAAATTGTTATCTAAATGCGGCTTATACACAGTTTATTGTGATTAAAAATGCATTAATTATTTGCTTAATTTGCAGGTATCTATATTATTTGACCTCATTTTCATGAGTCAACATTTCTTGCTGTACGGTGCTGGGAGAGCAATAATTCCTTCTAAAACCAGCGAAGAAAAAGAAGCACTTATTAAGTCTGATAATCACCCAGTCTTAGAAAACGTTTGAGGGTTGCCTCGCCCAATTAGTTCAACTCCCCTGCATAATGTGTATATACACACACACATATATATATATATATATATCATGCCTTTGCTCATCAAAAATTTGTGTATACCAGAATTGTAAATTGTACAATTTATGAACATTGTGTACATTTTCTCGAATAATTAGTTAGTTCCACTTGCACCAAATTATTACGGAGAATATGCTTCAAGCTTTTAATATCCATTTTTTTTAATAAATAAAACAAAATACCGTCAATCATTACCCATTTTTATTATAAGAATACGTTATCTCTTTTGGACAGTATTGATCATACAAGGGCCACCCAAACGCGCAACCCAAAAAATACTCTCTTTTTTTTTTTTCCTTTTGTTAAATGACCAAAAAAATACATGATATTGGTTTATGACCCGATATATATCAACACATCAAAAGTTGTACTTTTCCGTAGCGTTTGTCATCGACCAAGGAATGGCATCATGGAATTCGATTCCGCTCGAAATCACATACCAAGTTCTGGGTTGGATTGCGTTTCTCTCTTGGGAGAGCAGTTTCTATCCACAGGTCATCTTGAATTTTCGTCGAAAAAGGTGACAAACCCGCCTCTTTCCTTTTTTGTTAGCAATAATTTTATGCCCTGTTTTTTTTTTTTTTTTCAATGAATATTCAGTTAATATTGGTGATTTTGTTTAGTTTTCTATTTTCTTGAATGTGGTTTTTTCGGTGTTGTTTGGTTTGGTGTAGCGTAGTGGGGTATAACTTTGATTACGCGGTACTTAACGTGACCAAGCACTCTGCCTATCTCATACACAACGCCGCGCTTTACTTTAGCTCTACTGTCCAAAAGCAGTATTTTGATAAGTACGGCTTCGATCAGGTTCTGTGGTCGTTTTCATTTTCTTGATATTTATATTTTCGTCCCGTGATGTCTCAAATTTATGCAGAAATACCATTTGACTTTACTCTTTACTTCTTAAAGTTTTGACGAAGAAGAGGAATAACTAGTTCGAGTGTTCTGATCACATTTAGTAACAAGAACATTAACAGTACAATTCTTATTCAAACAATAAATTTGTTAAATTATTTAAACATCAAAGGGTATTTTATTTATGACCAAAAAATAAAACAAAATCAAGCAGCATGCTCCACATTTTTTTTTCTTTTAAGTATCAAGAGCTTTTATGCGGTTTTTTTTTCTAATATAAAAAGAATGTGCTTTTTGTTGCAGATGATACCTGTAGCAGCAAATGATGTTGTTTCCTCAACTCATTCTGTTATCTTGACCTTAGTTATCTTGTTTCAAATTGCAATATACGAAGTAAAGTTTCTCTGTCTCTCATAGGTTTGAGGAATATCCTAATGTCATATTTTTTGTTATGCATTAATTACCAATTTTTATTTTAATTTGAATTTGTGTTAATGGCTTTATCTAATGCAGCGTGGAGATCAGACTGTGTCTAAGACTAGTCTTGCAATTGTGGTTGTTGTGTGGTCAATTGCTGGAGTTTGTTTCTTTATTGCTTTGCCAACCCATTCATGGCTTTGGTTGATCGATGTATTTAAGTAAGATTCCTTCTTTAACAATATATCTCTCATTTTCTTTTGTTGGGTTTTTCTAAGTTTTTAATAATGTCCGATCCATGGTTTCTAATTCTAATAATTCTAATTGTACATGTATTGCTTTTCTTCGATATGCAATACATGTGAATGGTTTACTTTCTAATTATATTTCAGCTTAATCCAAGTCTCTATGACAGTCATCAAATACACTCCCCAGGTCAGAAAATCCTCCTTATTGAATTGTTCTTTGTTGAAAGATATGGGGGCTATGCAATTATGATTTAATTCTTCACAATGTTCACATGCTTTATACCCTTAGTTACAGAGATCCTTGTATATACTACTAATCCGCTATCAAGTTTTACGTTGGTTGATTGCTTTTATTGTTATCATTAGAAATGTCAAGTGAACTAGAACGGTCAAACATGGCCATGCGTAGCCTAATTACTCACTTATAGGGAGCCTAAATTTCAAGCTTTTGTCTCTAGCCTGGCTGAAGCCTTATTCAGCCAGCACTATATATGAGGAGTTTGTTGAATGATAAATTTTCTTTTCTAGATTAGAATTGATGCATTTCGCTAAAATTATTTTATTTTATTTTATTCTTTTAGAATTAGTTGAAATACTACATAAGAACGCGATGTAATATTGGAACTCATGAATATCCTTACCTATGTGCTCAATGGTACAAACCCCTTTTTTTAATTTGTTATAGCCAAATTAGTTTTACATAGATGATCGACATATTTTGTGACGTTACAGGCATTCATGAACTTTAAGCGGAAGAATACTGACGGATTCAGTATTGGCAGTATTTTACTTGATCTTTTTGGAGGAGTTGCAAATTATGCTCAAATGACTGTACAGTCTATAGATCAAAGTTTGCCATCTTTTCTCGACTATATATAAATTTTATTTTCCAGCATACATACTTGATACTTTAATACTAATTTATTTTAAATTTTTTGTATTTTCTAGATTCTTGGGTGAATTTCTCTGGAAATGTGGGAAAGTTACTTCTAGCTTTGGTATGAAATGTTGCCCACTTTTCTAAATTAATTATTAGTTTAAATTTTTCTTCGGATGAAATTTCAGTTCCTCATGCTTGTGAGTTGCGATCATTTGTTACATGTTGTAGGACCTGTTGTCATTTAGTTAAGGTTTGAATTTTTGTTCCCTACAAATGGGCAGATAACTTGAAATCCTTACAAAAAGTATCATTAATTAATTATTTACAAATTGTTATCTAAATGCTGCTTACACATAATTTATTATGATTAAAAATGCATTAATTGTTGCAGGTGTCTATATTCTTTGACATTCTTTTCATGAGTCAACGTTTCCTGCTGTACGGTGCTCACAGAGTAATGGTTCCTTCTAAAACGAGCAAGGAAGAAGAACCGCTTATTAAGTCTGTTGATCACCCTGAGTTAGAAAATGTGTGAGGCTTACCTTGCTTCCCCAGTTGCAATATGAATATTATTCCAGGTCCTGTATCATGTATATCATGCCTTTACTTTTCAAATAGTAAATACAATTGTTAGAAAAGCACCTATTTTGGAGAATTATAAATTGTACATTTACATTCTCGGCTCACTGTATAAATTCAAAGCATTAATTGATCAATTAATGTTTTTTGTTTGATTATCTTTTTCATCTCATTATTTTTGACACGGAAAGTTTCTTGTGATTGCTATACAAATAAAGTCATCATTCTCTATCAAAGGAAAAAAAAAAAAAAAAAAAGACGGGAAATGACGGACACAGGTACACAACTTAATTAGATTGTAAAACATACAAATTTATTCAAAGAACTAATTCCACAATTATTTTGCTCATCAATACAACGCACATACAAAATTTAACATTGCTAAAATGTGTTTCAATTCTAAATTTAACATCACACGCAAATTTTTACTCTAATATAATCGTGCTAAAATAAACACTCCGTATTTCACTATTAGTTTTATTTAGAAAAAATATCTTTATTACATTATTAGTTATTATTATTATTATTATATTATCTACTACTACTTACTTCATGGTAATATTGTAAATTTAGAGCTCTTGCTAATTCTTAGTATGTTTTTATTTTAGGCGGCTTTATTGTCACTCATTTATCTATTTTTCTCACACTTCTTTCTATTAATTTCTTTTATTACTAAAAAGACCCTAAGTATAATTACTTTTTGGTACATAAATTGTTTTTTTAAAAAAAATTAACCACACCTTTAATAAAGAGAACGGATGGGTAAGAGCATGAAAGAAAAGACATGAAAGAGATAGGGTGAGAAAAGAACAGACAAAATTAAATTTAAGGACATTACAGGAAAAATTAGGTGTATAGAAAGTATGAATTAAATTTAAAATTTTAATTAAGGGTGTGGTTTTAATTTTAGTGTGGAGAGAGTAGATTAGGGTAGCAATAGAACTACTTTTATATTTTTTGTATATTTGAAATGAAAAAAAAAAATATAAAAAACAATATTTTAAATAGAGAAGGGTCATTAGAGACATAATTTTTGGCCAAATGCAAAAATTAATTAGAATTGGAATGAGATGCAGCCTCATTGGAGATGCTATGAGAACAATAAGCAATTGGTTCTTATTATTTCTGTTGACCGTGGCTTTCATTTCATAAAATATTATGATATTCTTTTCTTTATCTATAAAATAGACAATCTTGGTCCACAAGTTCTTTTGCTTGGTCCACACGTACATCAACATGTCAAACACCTTGCTTCCCAAGCTTAATTATTTTCTCCAAAACCAACCCTTTATATATCAAAGCCCACAACCTCATCAAAAACCACTCTCTCAAGGCTCACAAAAAATGAAGAGGGAGGGTCGCCAGCATGGGATGGTCCGGACTTATGAGATCCTACCGTCCCCATTGAGACCCGAGACCCGATTCGTCAACCGGTTGACCGAATCGCCCGCCACAGCCGGGTTGTTCACCCCGGTGTCCTCCAAGTTCACGGGCAAGTGCGGGAAGCCACGGTGCAGTGGCTGTCACTTGCACCCGGCACGCAAGTCCAAGGCCAAGGCCAAGACTAGAGGCAACCGTAAGCTCAAATCAAAAGACGTCGTTTCCAATCACAGGTTGCTGACCTGGCTAACCGGGTCAAAATTTTCCGGGTTTTCGGCCTCTCGGGTATTGGATCGGCTGTCTAGTTACCATGCATACGATAATGAAGAAGAAGAAGAAGAAGAAGAAGAAGAAGAAGGAGAAGAAGTTGGTTACGATGTCTATGATAGATGAAACAAGAGAAGTTTCTCTATTGGATGCCTGAGCCCGACCTGGAGGCGGCTAGCTTGACTGACCCGTTTGACTAGTAAATGGCTGACGTGGCTCCATCTGATTGGTTGCATTACCAATGATTTCATGATAATTACAAAGAATGCCAACATTAATTATGACCATCTTCCGTTGGATTTTGGTTAATAATTATGCTAATATTAATGAACCAAAACTGGGCTTCGGTGATGTTGGACCAACTAGAAGAAGATGATGAAGGTTCGTGTATGGCGTCACAAATGTAGTGATGCTTTGTAACTGAACGTTGTTTTTCTTTTTGTTTTTCGAGTGTAATTTGTTAAATAGAAAAAGTCTTGTTCTAGCCATCTACATAATAAATATCAGTATTGTTCAGCCTTTTTCAAAACGTTACACATCAATAACATATTGACTATTATTACTAATGTTTAAATTCAAAAAACTTATCATACTTATAATTAATAGTATGGTTTATCCCTAAAAGATGTGGCTTATTGGTTTCAAATTGTAATCCCCTTTTGGACAGTCATGATATAATGAAAAGGCCACTCCACCTAACACAAATATATATTCTCTCTCTTTTTTTTTCATTTATTTATAATTTATTTTTGAAGACTTTTTGTTAATTATTTTAAACATATAAAAATAACATCTTCAAAGATTTTTGGTAGATATTTTTAGAAACTAATAGAAAATATTTTTTTTTTTTGGACATAAAAATATCATCCTTTTTATTCTTTCTTCTTTTTGGCTCAAAAATAAAAAATAATATACTTAAGGCTTATTGGTTGATATTTTAGAAGCCAATAGGATTTTTTTTGTATTGGTTCTGTTTGCCGGGGTGGGCAGGAATGGCATCATGGAATTCGATTCCGCTAGAATTAACACACGAAGTTCTTGGTTGGATTGCGTTTTTGTCTTGGTCCCTCAGTTTTTATCCGCAAGTCATCTTGAATTACCGTCGAAAAAGGTAATTCCGTAATTGTAACATTCTTTTTTTTATTCCCGTGAATTTAATTTCATTGATTTTGTTTAATTAATTTTGTTTTTGTGTGTTGTATAGCGTCGTGGGGTTGAATTTTTATTTCGTGGTACTCAACTTAACAAAACACTCCTCCTATCTCATATACAATGTCACGCTCTATTTTAGTTCAACCGTCCAAAAGCAGTATTTCGAGAAGTACGGCTTTGGGGAGGTATGTATAGAGCTGTAAATATGGACCGGGCCAAACGGATCGGCCCACAATCCGCAAATTTAGTCCGGGATCGGCCCGGCCTGACACTATTCATGGGCCGGGCTCTGTCCGGCCCTAAGACCGGGCTGGGCCGAGCCAAGGTAGTGAGCCCCTCGGCCCGGTTGTCAATTTTAAAAAAATATATATATATTTTTTGTCGTTTTTTATAATTAATATTAAAAAAATAATATTTTAATAACATAATATCAGGCAGGACCGACCCGGTATATAACCATCGGGCTATAAGGTCGAGCCAGGCCTTCCTTTTAGACTTTCGGGCCGATCCGACCCGAATTTCTCTTTTGGCCCAAACGGATTGGGCCGGGCCGGACGGCCCATATTTACCGCTCTAGGTATGTATTTATGTGTTCCCGATTTCTCGTCATTTTTTCATAAATTACGTTTTCACCCTCCAATGTTTAGCCTTTTATGCATAAATACAATTTGACTTTTCCTTAATTTTTTCATTAAACAATTTCCTTTATCCTAGTAATAACCAGTGCCTAAACGAGGGATTGGGTGTCAATATAATTAAGTTTTGGTTTTTCATTTTCGGAGTTACGTTTTTATGCTCGATGTTTAGACTTTATGCAAAAATACCATTTGAGCTTTTTTGTTGTCGATTTTTTTGTTGATTCCTTCTGAAACCAACAAGGAAAAAGAACCACTTATTAAGTCCTGTGATCACCAAGAGTCGGAAAATGTATGAGGAGTAAAAACTTTGGGATCTTAAGCTCCTTATTTTGGAGCATTGAGAAGTTGTACAACATTTGTACGTTTGTGTACATTTTTCTAGTCTTTGTACTGCCAATGATGACTTTCCTGTTTCTTTCGTTGGGATTTAATAGGTATATTCTTGTGGTTTGTTTGATCGTTTCTGTCCTAATTATACAATTTATACTTGACACTGAAAGTTTTTGCAATTACTAGAAGGGTTAATGACACAAATGGTCAGAGGGACCATCTAACTAGTGGTAATTTGGTCCTCTAAGTTTCAATTATAGCAATTAAGTTTCTGAATTTTTCGATTTGTAGTAATTTTATTCCTGTACTGTCTAAATTACAATCCGTTATTAAATATTTGACAAAAAATACACGTAAAGAATACGTGATGGCATCTGAAAGTATATTTAAAAGATAATTTAGAAATTTTAAGCATAAAATGAAAAATTTCACCACATTTACAGCTTCAAGAACCCTAAAAAATGCAAAATAATACATCTTTTTTTCTTTCTAAATTCTTTTATTCAGTTTAATTTTCTTTAAACACACTTTCAGATGTTATAATGTAGTTCTCATATGTGTTTTTGGTTTGAAATTTGATAGTAAATTATAATTTAGACAATTCAAAGACTAAATTATTTTAAATTAAAAAATTCGATGACTTAATTAGTATAATTGAAACTTTGAGTACTAACATCGTTGAGAGACCATTCGTGCCATCAACCCTTACTAGAAATAAACTAAAGTCATCATAATTCTTTCAAGGAAAAGAACAGAACAAACGGAGTTGTGACGGAGATTATTTGGATCGTTAAAGCACGTAACTTAACTCGAATAATTAATTCCACCGAATCACTATACTCATCAAATATGACGGTGCATTAGTAAATATTGAAGTTCTCCCTCCACCGTTTCTGAGTCAGACAACAAAAACTGACGCAACTCTAAGAAACGGCATAAAAAATATTAAAATAGATAAAATAAAATAAAATAAAAAAGTTCCTACTCCTATTGGCCAATCCCAATCCGTTAGGAAGTTTCTGTCTTAATATATATTTTTTTGGTTTTTCTTTATCTATAAAGTAGATGATCTGTCCATGTTAAATAGCTTGGTCTACACGTACATGAACAAAATCAAACACCTTGCTTCCCAAGCTTATTTTCTCTTCTCCAAAAACCAATCCTATTATATACACAAAGTCACAAACCACAACCTCTTCAAACTCATTCTCTCAAGCTCACAAAACTCAATTTGGCCAAAAATGAAGAGAGAGGGTCGCCAGCACGGGATGGTCCGGACCTACCGGATCCTACCATCCCCATTGAACCCGAGACCCGAAACCCGATTCGTCAACCGGTTCGATTCGCCCGCCACAGCCGGGTTGTTCAACCGGGTGTCCTCCAAGCCCACCAACCACTCCAAGTTCACGGGCAAGTGCGGGCAAGCCCGGTGCAGCGGCTGTCACTTGCACCCGGCGTGCAAGGCCAAGGACAAGACCAAAGGCACCCAGAAGCTCAAATCGAACGACGTCGTTTCCAACCACAGGTTGCTGACCTGGCGGGTCGTGGACGGCCGAACCGGGTCGAACTTTTCCGGGTTTTCTGCCACGCGGATGTTGGATCAACTGTCCAATTGTTATGCTGATGATAATGATAATGATAATGATGAAGAAGAAGAAGTTGGTGATGTTGATGATCGTGTTTATGGTTATGATGATGGTCCAAATGGTGCTAGCAATGACGATCCTACGGTGCTGATTCAGCCTATCGAAACAAGGGTCGAGATCAATCATGATGATGATGATGATGAAAAAGAAGAAAGAATGAGTTTTTGTGATGTGGGTTTTGTGTTGGACCAAGTAGATGATGGTTGGTGTTTGGTGGGAGAAATGTGATTCTTTGTTTATCATTTAATTGTTATATTCCATTCTATGTTAAGGAATCTTATCCTTTTTTTTTTTTAAATGTAAATTTATCTTCAGCTTTTAATTTTTTAAGAATAATAACGAGTCTGCTTTTAAATGTTACATATTAAAATGTTGATGCTCTTGGGTAGCGTGGGGCATCTGCTTTGATAGCTAGTTAGTTAGTTGATTTATATATTGCGTGTAGGCAATACTAAAATATTGACATCCAAGTCATCGATCCAATCGTTTCTGCCTTTGTTTCTAGGATTCACCCGTGGCAGAATTTTCATTCTCTGGTCACAAAACGCTTTATTAGATTCATGCTTAATAACAAAAATACTCCTCAATTTTTAAAAAGATGAAAAAAGTATCCCTTCCTTATTTTTTGGTCAAATTATAGTTAGTTTAAAATGTCTAAAATGATGCCCCTTTAAGACTTTTACTCTTATTTCCATGTCTTTAGATTTTTTTAAATAGATTCTCAAATATTTCAAAAAAAAATAGAAAAAATAACGCTTAGTTTTGATAATAAATAAAAAAAGGCATTATCAATATTTTTAGGGTAAAAATAACTATTAGTTTTGACCAAAAAGTGAAATAAATATTTTTTTTTCCTATTTTGAAAAATAAAAGGGATATTTTTAGTTTTTCATGAGAATTAAGGGTGAAACATAAAATTTATGCATAATAAAATGGTAATTTTTGGATTATACATAAATGACCGTTTATTAGATTCAATAAAAAAAGTAAATAAAAGGGCTTATTACAAAAATCCAGGCCAAAGGACTAAAATTTGAAAAATCCCGGATAGACTGATTTTTTTGAAAAATTCCGGTTTTGATTTAGAAAAATATCACTTTTTAAAAATATTATTAGAAAAATAACATTTTTAAAAAATATTTATAAAAATACCATTTTTACTTCAAAATTGGCACCTTTCAATGGTATTCGAGGTAATTAGTTAGGTTACTTAGAGTAACCAATTCAATTGCTTGAAGTAACTGTTCAAGTTACTCAGGTAACTCGACTAACTACTTTAAGTATCTCATCAAATAATAAAAAGTTGTATTTTTATAAATATTTTTAAAAATGATATTTTTATAATTGAATCCGGAATTTTTCAAAATAATTTTAAATTCCGGAATTTTTTAATTTTTTTTAAAAAATTACCATAAAAAATCAAATTTCCTCCAAATAAAACCATCCTTTGAGTGTGGATTGGGCCAAATGGGTCCGAATTGTTAAGATAAGGTAGCCCGATTAAGAAATAGTTCCATATGGTCCAAATAACACCTTAAGATGCAATGAAGGGTCGCCAAGCAAATGATCAGTGGCCACGTCACACGCCATCAAACAGTAGCCCACGTCATTTTGGACCCTTTAGTTCCTTACTCAATCTCTTTTCATTTTTTTTCTCCATTTTCTCATTCCGTAACCGAACGAAGCGTACTCAAAAAAAAGCCCTAATCTCTACAATTCTTCCGGTTTCGCTCTCTGCCGTTTTAGACCATACTGTCCGACCAATTACCAAGATCAGAAAGATCTGGTCCGTCTATTCTCACTCTTCAGGTTCCTCTCTTTTTCTCATTCCCTTCTCTTCTAATTAAACTCTTAAACAAAATATATTCTTCTTTTATGGGATTTTTCTGAAACTCTAGTATAATTCTGTCCATTTTTTCCGCTGTCAAGTTCCCAGCTTCTTTTTTTTTTTTTTAATTCTTTTTTATTAAGGTACTGGTTATGCTAATAGAATTCAATCACGTAGAGCTAAACTGGTATTAAAGGTTTAAGCTTTATGATTTGGCTTTATATGTTACTACTTATTAAGTTGATATTAATGTACTCTACATTATGAGCTTTTTAAGCTCGTTGTTGTTGTTGGTGGTTGAGCCCTGCTGGTATTCCGAGTGTAAAAGCTCGTTTGTTTAATATGTAAACCTATATGTTGTGTTCTGTAATGGGGTGTTGTTGATTCTTGTTCATGGGTTTTGTCTCATTTTGTCAATGAAGGTCAATGGACTCTAATGAGCCTGATATTTTGGGTAGTCGTGGGCAAGAACAAAATGAAGACAAGAGCTTTCGAACCACTTTGGTGATGGAACAGGAGTGTCAGAGCCCGAGAGGTTCGTCCTCTGAGATGAGTCAGGTTGTTGTCAATATTAACTGGGGTAAAAGCCCGAATCCTTCCTCTATTGAAAAGAATGGGGTGGTTACCGATAGCCCAGATGCTTCCTCTGTTGACATTGACATTGATAGTGAGGAATGCCAAACCCCAACATTGTCTTCTGTTAACAAGTGTGAAATGGATGTCGATTGTCGTTTTGAGTCAGCTGCTGACGTATCAGAAGATGGGAGTGCTGTAAAAGATGAGGAGGACTTGTATTTGGTTCCGGAAGTTGGCATGGAGTTTGAGTCAGAAGATCATGCGTACAAGTGTTATAGTCGATATGCTGTTTTAGAAGGTTTCAGCATCAGAAAAGATTTCGTAAACAGGAGTAGGATAAATGGTGCGGTGGTCTCCAGAAGGTACACTTGTTATAGGCAAGGTTATCGGCCTACCAAACCGAATACTAATGGCAGGAAACCTCGTCAGGAAACGAGAACTGGTTGCTTGGCGCATATGACTATTGCACGTCAATCCAATGGCAAGTTCCGTGTCACTCATTTTGAAACAAAGCACAATCATGAGTTTGTGACCACTTCTACCACTCACATGTTACCTTCACAGAAGAGATTGACTTTTGCTCAAGCTGTTGAAGCTGAATTAGCTAATGATTGTACGATTGATGGGGTACCAAAGCTTGGAATGGGGTTTGATTCGGAAGATCATGCGTATGAGTTTTACAATACATATGCTGGACGGATAGGCTTCAGTGTTAGGAAAGATTATGTAAATAGGAGTAAGGTAGATGGTGCGGTTGCGTCTAGAAGGTTTACTTGCTTCAGAGAAGGTTTTCGGCAGAGAGACAAGCGGGATATGAAAGTGAAGAGGCCTCGAAAGGAAACTAGAATAGGATGTTTGGCTCAGTTGGTCATTTCTCGACAGTCTGACGGTAAATATCGGGTCACTCATTTTGAGGAGAAGCACAATCATGAACTTGTTGCTCCATGTAGAATTCACATGTTACGATCACAAAAGAGATCAGTTGCGGCTCAAGTAGAAGGGAGTTTAGTAGATAGTTCTAATGGTCAGGCAATATCAGCTTCTGATTTATTATACAAGACAGTTAGGGATTGCAATGAGCTCACGTATGATCCTATAGATTACAAAAGTAAGCTACCTTCCAAACGTACTAGAGAAATGAGAGAGGGAGAAGCTGGTAAAATGCAGCAATATTTTCTTAGTAAGCATTCTAGAAACCCGTCCTTTTTCTATGCTATGCAACCTGATGCCGATGATCAAATAACAAATGTGTTTTGGGCTGATGCAAAGATGGTGATGGACTACAGTGATTTTGGTGATGTCGTTTGCTTTGATACAAGTTACAAACTACAGAAAGGCTGCAGACCTTTTGCACCTTTCATTGGGATAAATCATCATAAGCAAATGGTGATCTTTGGTGCTGCACTTTTGTATGACGAAACTGTTGAATCTTACCAGTGGCTTTTTAAAACTTTCGTAGAGGCAATGTCCGGGAAGAAACCAAAGACTATCCTCACCGATCGGGATGCAGTAATGGCTGAGGCTATCAATTCACTGTTTCCAGGAACACATCATCGAATTTGTCTATGGCATGTATACCAGAATGCAGTTAAACAACTTGGTTACATGTTTGTGGGTTCAAATTCTTTTGTTAGTGATTTAAGCGGTTGCTTTTTTGATCAAGAAGAGGAGGAGGATTTCAGTAATGCATGGAAGGCTATGCTGGATCTGTACGGTCTCTGGGAAAATGAATGGTTGCATGAGATATATGAAGACAGAGGAAAGTGGGCCATACCTTATGGAAGGCATATATTCTGTGCTGACATAAAAAGTGCATTACGACCTAAAAGTTTTGCTGCAAACTTGAGAAAGTACTTGAATCCTGATTCAGACATCCTTCTATTGTTAAAGCATATAGCAAAAGTAGTGAATGACTTGCACTACAAAGAATTAGAAGCCAACTATGATATGAGCCAGCGCCCTCCAAAATTAATGGGGGATGTTATTCTTTTGAAGCATGCAAGGGATTTCTACACACCACCGATATTTGAATTGTTCCAGCTTGAATATGAAACATGTCTAAATATCCTTGTGAACAAATGCACTCATAATGGTGCATTATTCGAATACAGAGTCAGTATATATGGGCAACAAAAGGAGTACACAGTTACTTTCAATTCAGCCAATGAGACGGTTGCCTGCAATTGTATGAAATTCGAACTTGTTGGAGTCTTGTGCAGCCACGCATTGAAAGTGCTTGACTACAGGAACATAAAGCTTCTTCCAACAAAATACATCTTGAAGAGGTGGACAAAAGATGCAAGAGTCTGAAATTGCGTTGGTGACTTTTGGCACTATTGCATGAGAAAACTAGGAAAGATCTAGGACGTTTAAGTAAACTTATGATCGGATATTTTTGCCGGATTTGGAGAAGCAACGCAACGTGTTCCGACACTATGCGAAGAAAATAATAGAACCTTTAACAATGTACAGAAATCTTTATTATATTCTGTGTTTCCAAAGCTTAATAAAAAAGAATGTAAGATCCATTTGTCCCTTCTCTCTTTTTATTTATTGTCCTATTTTTTCTCTCTTTTTCCCTGTGGTTCTTTTCCCCCATTATTTCAGCTGTTGCTTAGGGAGAGTTACTGCCATACAATCGAAAGCATATATGAAGAGTGCATTTTGGATCGGACATGAAAGCATATCAGTTCATATCCCAGGATTCAAGTCCTACAACAACAAAAGAATTATTTACTGAATAATAGTTACAAAGAGGAACTTGGTACGCATTTATGAATATGTCTCTACTCTATAATCTCTGCCAAACTCATTTGAGATGATGCTCTCGCGGTGCATATCTGGGGATTCATTCAAAGCTTCTTAGATTTGGTGGCTTTCATTATCCCTGCTGAATATTTGGAGATCTGTTCTCGTGAGTTATCGTCGTCATCCTTGTGGGTCGTGAAATGAGAGAACAAGTTGGGCTACGACCAACCTTTCCCTGAACGTACTTGGAGCCATTGGTCTTCACTGCAGGCCTATTAGGAGTCTGAGAGGTCCTGCTCTCAACCTTGGTGGGAGTGGGCTTAATTCTTAGCTTGGGTGACTGAGGATGGGTAGCTGGAACCTGCAAGTAGTAAGTACAGAGCCAACTAAAAGATTAGAGAGTTGACATCTTTGACAAAAGCCTTGTATATATGAAGTTGAAGAAGAAAAATGGAAAGGCTCAGCCTTTTTTCACAATGGTTGCTCCAAAAATCATGGTTAGCTTGGAATAACAAGCTTTTAATTGATGATCAATTTACATAGCTGAGGTCCGTTTTGGTTGTCTTTTTTTTTCCCCTAATTCTGTATTCATTGCAGACAGCCTAATCAGGTTAAATGAGGCCTAAACATACCTTTTTTATCTCATCCTTTTGAGCTTTTCTTTGCTTATAAAAATCAGGCAGTGGCCTGGCTTTGAAGCAAAAGGATGGACGCAATTTCCCGGTTTCTGTTTCTGGTTTGTCCTGCACAATTGATTTTGCAATATATGTTATTGATTGTTAGACACTGCTATCCACTCTGCTATAATTTCCAGCAAACAAAGCTAAATCTAATGGAGAGAGAGCAACGTAAATTAACGCGAGAAAAACCTTGACTTTAGTCTGTAGCTGCTCTGTTTGTACCTCGTTTGCATTGAATTTTTCTTCGAGCCTCTGAAAACAATGAAAGGAAAATGAGATTTTTATAATCATTCTTTTAAAATTCATAATTTTAGTCCATAAAGTTCAGTATATTATATACAAAAGTACGCAAAAGAAAATAGAAAAAGAAAGGCGAGTCTTGCCTCCTTTCTTCTTGCAGCTCTCTCTTCAGTCCTTAAGCTGAAAGGAGTGGATGAAAATGGGGACAGCGCTTTGTTTCTGCAAGCACTCAAAAACTTTGAACAACTGGCCAAAGAGATGAAAACAAGAGAAATCAGAACAATTTAAAGAGTCCCTTCAAAGTGAGTGGTTAATGCTGCTACATGGGACCTATTGACTTGATTAACTCAACTGTTATATTCTGTATGTTTGAGGTTTCAGAGTATGTTTGGCTCCAAAGAAGTTACACTAGTTCAAAATTCTCTCTTTCTAGCAGAATCCAGATGGCTAGTTATCGGGTTCATTTACTCTTCATGAGTAGTAAGCTGCTCGTTTCAGATTAGTATGATGGCATTCTTAAAGCTGTTTAATATTGGAAAAAGAAAAATT
Organism: Trema orientale; assembly: GCA_002914845.1. Lineage (NCBI taxonomy): Eukaryota > Viridiplantae > Streptophyta > Magnoliopsida > Rosales > Cannabaceae > Trema > Trema orientale. Next base: position 169,771 of record JXTC01000045.1, read on the forward strand.
CGAGGGGTTCTGCAATATCATAGTTTTTGAAGATAAGAGATTACTCTGTAGGGAGCAAGCGCCATTTTGGTCCTGCTGTTTTGCTTGCAGAGGCCAAAGGATGGACCGGTGTTGTAGCCCTGTAAACTCAGATAGAAAGTACATATTTTTAACATACAAGAGTAAAATTTTCAAGCAAAGAAAATTTAACAGATTCATACTACTTAAAAAGAAAAAAGACACTTTTTTTTCATTAGCTCGTGAATATTATGATGTAATACCTTCTATTTCCTGAACAAGGGGTTTCTAGAGGCTGCTGTCGTGCCCCATTCTTAGATACCTGTAGTAATTTAATGAGAATCTCTCTTAGCATACGTGACAAAACTGAGAAACAAAGTAGTAATAATGAGAAGTTGAGAGAAGAAGAAGGCACCGTGTTTGGGGTCCTTAAAGGAGTGGAACAATCTTTAGTTGCCTTGGAAGAACTGACACCAGCTCTCGAGTTCTCAATCTTCCTAATGACTGTTGACGTTAGTCTATTGAGTTCTCTAATTGGTGTGAAATTTACAGCCTTATGAAGCGATTTCGGAGTTGATCTCTTCTTATCTGCCGGCTCTACCCCATTTCTTTTGCTCATAGGAGTGGCATTAAGAGCTGCAGATTTGGTCGACGGTTTCGAGTAGGCTGCAGATTTGGTAGATACTTTTGAGGAAGAAAGAGCTGTTTTCTTCTTGCTGTTTGGCTCTGATAGTTCTTGATCCGGCTGCAACAACTAGAAAAATTCAATGAGAGAACCATGACTGGAACGAAAGGAAACACAACTTTCAAAATTAATAACAGTCACCTTTGTTAGAGATTTTTCCATTTTTGGTAACCCAGTTAGCTCTGTTTCTTTCACCTCGTTCTGGTTACCAACACACAAAACATGGCTTGAAAATTCAACCCCTTTACCATTCTCAACAAAAACCGGATGCCCAGTTACCATTTCAGTAACTTCAACCTTTCTACTCCCAAAATTTTCCATTTTTTCAACATTTGAACGAAACCCTTTTCCACTGACGCCGAGATTTTGTTGCCCCACTTCATCAACGACAACTTCAGAGTTTGAAACTGTCGTTTCTGAATCTTGGGTCGTAATTACACTCTCGGGTTCAGGTTCAGGAGCATTGTTTTCTGATGCAGCATTAGCCTGTTCCAGCAAGGCAGCTGCTGCGGCCTTTCTTGCTGCTAGGTTCTTGTAATGAGCTTCGAAGAAAGCTTTCTTTTGAGCCACTGAGCCAGGCCGGGAGAACCTCTCGGCCTCTTCAACGTAGCGGTTGTGAGAAAAAGTCGACCATTTCTCCCAAGCTAAGGACTCTGACATAAACCTCCCAAATGAGATGGACTGCCCAAGTGCATGAATTGGGTTCCCCTGGTAACACCAATAAGTGTTACTCAAGACCTAATATTAAAACCTCCATTTCATAAAGAACAAAGCAAAAAACATGAGAACCCAGTACGCTTTTGGTGACTTGGTTTCAGAAACATACCTCATTGGCTTCATTGGGAAGCCCTGAAACATAAGAGAATGGCTGCTGGACTTGCATGAGACAAGTTGGTTCTCCCATTTGGTTTGCCTATCTCAGAACTCCCAAAGATCCAAACTTCGCAACTCTTTAGTTCTTCTTTACTTATATCTATATGTCTTTTTTCCTTTTTTATTTATTATAAATATTTATCGAGGCTCAAACTCCATTTGAATTTGAAATTATTATAAATATTTATCGATGCTCAAACTCCATTTGAATTTGAAATTTTAAATGAAAAAGCAAAACCCAAGTCCATGTTGTGGAAAAGAGTGGCTTGTGTGCACAGGGACGAGGAAAACGGCAGCTTTGGTACAAATCTTTTTATCTCGGAGTGGGGTCTTCCTAACCATGGCTTTCGGAAGACCTCCAGTCTTTTTCTACTTCTAGTGGACCCCACATTTTGAATGCTGCCCAAGTCCCAACGGCCAAATTTTGGGTTAATTTGAACTTTTTTAGAGGACTCCTTTTTTAAATTCCGATATTGCCAGTACAGCCTGGTTAGTACAGTATCAACGTGATAGTAATTATAAAATGCGACTTGGGGTATTTTGAGTTGAACAAAACCTACTTTCAAGATTTGAAAGGTGGACTAAGCATGAGTTATTCATTTTTTTATATTTCCCTTTTTTTTTTTTTTTTTGGTGAGAGAGACAAATTTTGGCATTATTTAGCATAATAATCTGAGTTGAAGAAGAAACAAGAAGTGGTTTGTTGGTGGTTAGAACGTTGAGAGGGTGGAGATGTAATAGGCTGAACAACTAGTGGTTGCAACATTACCTTAACAAGCCAAAATGTTTGCAATGTGGAACTTTTAAGATGGTTGGTAATTTGAAAATTGATCCCATGAATTTAAGACTTGTGTTAATTTTATTAAAGCTTTTTCTCATTTTGGAATACGTGGTATCAAACCTAGTATTATTTTCTTAAAAACTATATTTAAGTTGATTTTGCCAAATAAATTGTAGGTGGAGGCGTTTTAGATTGCTTTGTCGTTAATAAGGGTGATAAAGACGAATGCCGAGTCAAGTTACATGGTCCATGTCGAACATTAACTCCACCCGACAATGCATTGACAAAAATAAGGAGTAGAATCTAGGATTCGTTGAAAAGGATCAGGTGGAATTATGTTGTACGTTATTTAAATCGAGTTAAAATCTTAGGACCAGATTTGGATGGAGATTTCAAAATCAATGTGAAGGACAGAGCAATAAACTTAAATAAGAAACGACGGGTCGTTTGGTATTGACATTAATGGATAAAACATGTCGTTCACAACAACAAACAGCTAGGCATCATTCAGGAACACCAGAGTTACATTTGTATGGATCTCTTTCACTTCATGTCGGTGAATGTTGAGAAACGACATGGCGCGTTTACATGGTTCATTTCTGTGCGTGACATGACATTAAACTGAAATATTTTTCTTCAAAATGACTTTTGAATCAATTATCGAAACCAACATGTTTATAACAACAACAACAACAACATGGCGTAACTTGACAACAACCTACAAAAAAAGTTCAATTAGCTGAAATAACGTAACTGCAAAAATTGTCTAAGAGACGCCTGATATACAGAAAGTTCCTCCGAAAAAGAAAAAAAAAAATAGTATAGGAAAAAGTGACTAGAAGTTTATTTATGAAACTTTTACCAGTGAATTCACAAGGAGAAAGCACAATGTTTCCAGAGAATAAGACTTCGACCCTTCGAAGTGGAACTCTTTTTATGACCTTAAGAATTCATTCGGACTTCCTCTCAGTAAGTGATTGAAGTATGCCTGCCATTTTTTCTTTTCTTTTCTTTCAGTGAAGTTTTGATTTTCGCTCCATGAAAGAAGATTATGAAGATGTATCAAATTTATGGACATGTCCATCTCGACCAATCAATCCATGAATCCTGAATAAGAAGTTCTTCTCTTGTTTCTGTGGTGTTTACTTCTTGAGCCTTTCCCTTTACGTATCGAAAATAAGAAAAACATGACTGCCACGAAACCCAAACCAGAAACTGCCCATAGAACAACTATCCAGAACCTCAAGGAACTAAACCTGCTATCATCTCCCTCGGTAGGTTCTGATGATTCCTGAGAATGATTCACTTCCTCCGAATTGTTGTTGCTTTTCACGGCATAACTTCCATCAACCTTGCCAAATTTCCTCGAATATGCAACTTCGTTGGCTGTATCCAATTTCGAGGTGGACACCAAACTGGGGTTCGGGCATTTTCTTTCATGATGCAGGCGTAATGCTTCATTGATTGTCCTGATACATTCTATGCTAAGCAGATCCCTCTGCAATATTTCATTGTCAGACTTGTCAAGTGTTGAAGGGTCAGGTGGATCCGGAAACTTGGCCCAGCATTTGTTGACCACATCAGCGTCCCTCCATTTTGCCTTGTCAAAGCTCCAATTCCCAACACGAAATTCCAATCCATAATGGAAAACTCTATATCTGACACCAGGTTGAGGAACATATCCTGGGTATATCATGATCTCATCACTTATGAGATGCCGTAAATTCAACTGCAAGCAAAAGTGGAAGCAAAACATACAGCGAAGAAGAAAGTGAGAACCTCATCAAGAAATACCAAATAAAAGCATACAAAACTTCCAGATAGATAAATACCTCTGCTGCACCAAATGAGTAACCATACATCTCACTGATCCACCCAGATGAATATATATCGCCAGTGAAATTTCTGGCATAATGATCTTTGTCAGCACGCACTTCTTCAGTTTTATGCAACCAAAGTAAAGCGAATTTCCGGAGATCTTCTATATGCATGATGATTACACCCCCGACCTTATCACAGGCCTCAGGATGGCGAGTATGGAGTTGTGCGAGCTCATTGTCACAGCCAATAAGGTATCTATGATGCATAAATTAGAAAACTAAGCAACCCATGGAGGAGTGTTATATTGAATTCCTAAAACATAAGAATGGAAATGGAAGGCGTTATTTTGTCTTACTCATAGGGAGTTGAAACTGGGCGCCCACGTGCTGCTTTAAATTCCCATGGCGTAATTGGACCTCTGAGTATCATATCAGCATCAAGAATCACTATAAACTCTGCATCAATTTTTGCATGATTAAGCCAGTGTAGCACAGCAGCTGGTTTATTAATTGCTGGATACCTGACATGGAAAACAAAAAGCATGAATTTGCTTGTGTTAGAGTGGGTAGTGATAGGGGATAAGTGTCAGTCAATTGTTCCAATTTTTCAAAGGAAATTTGACAATAATTCACAAAAAAAACAAATGATAAGGACACAAGATTCAATTAATTTATTACAAGGGACTCCAGAAACATTGTAAACAGCGAAATCACAAGGACCAAGGTCAATTTATTCACTCTCTTTTTCTCTATCTTTAAGTGGACAGTAAACAAGGTCAAGAACTGTGAAATTAACAGCGAGAAATAAATTAACTCGGAAAATCATGCACTTAATACTTAGTAGTTTAAATAAAAGTCTACACAGCTAGTGATGGCCTAGTTCACCCCATCTATGTTCAAGTGAACAAGTTAAGCAATCGAAAAAGAATGAGATAAATGTGAAGATAATAGAATTACCAATCGCCTGTTAACGGATGTTCACTCATTGAAGGGACATAATGAGTGGGTGCCAGATCATGGCCCTTATATTTCTTCAAATCTTCATCAGTACAGCTGAGAAGTCGTGTAATATTTCCAGGCTGGCCGCTCAGGTGGAAACTATGCACAAGTCCTACTGTCTGCCAATCGAAGTAAGGTATACATTCTGTGGAGAATATAGTGTGGATTTTTGGATGTGGCTTCTCAGCATCATCGGTGACCTGCTGATGTTGTCTATCCTCCATAAGTTCCAAACTGGCCGGAGTCAGACGTTTTGGCATGGTTAGTTCAGCAAATTTTTTGCTCTTTAGAAAACTCATGTATTTTGACCAATCCGACTTAGGGCAACCATTCACCGCATGTTGCGCTAAAATACCCTCATTTAAAGTGTTGATACACTCTATATTTATAAACAGGCCACGCCTTTTATTTGGATCAAGTTCCATTAGCTCTACCTGCATGAACAAAAGAGCCTTAGAAGTCCACTATGAAGAAGTACAAAATGATTTTCTATGTACAAGTCCAAAATATCAGGACTGAAATCCTTGTTCATCAAATCAGCCATGTAACTAGAAATTTATATCAATAAACATGGATGTTACTCAATCTTGGTTAAAAATTGCTTAATATACCTCTTTAGGATAAGGAGGTATAGGGAAGACTTTCCCGCACTTATAAACTATATCATCTTCATGGTGATCTAATTTACTAAAAGACCAATTTCCCACGCTAAATGGCAACCCATAGTGAAGAAGAATAGGCTCAACACCTTCTCGTGGAACGTAGCCTGGGTATATCATCAAATTATCATTGATCTTGTGCCGAAGTCCTGCCTAGAAAACAAGGAGGATAACCAATAAAATGAATGCAATTAGTATTAAGAAAATGAAATTAAATGGGTAGCTGAGTGGCTCCCGTTAAATTCTTCTTTGCCAAGAATACTGTCCTAGGAAACAGGAGGAAGCTTACTTCTGCAGCACCAAAAGAATAACCATACATCTCACTGATCCATCCTTTCCCGTAAATGTCACCCGTAAGATTGGTTCCCCAGTGAGCTCTATCCTCCCGCACTTCTTCTGTTTTCGAAAGCCACAATGGTGCTAGTTTTCGAAGATCATCTATATGCATCGCAAGTAGCCCGCCAACTTTATCACAAAGTTCTGGGTGCTTTGTGTGCAATGCAGCGAGAGCATTATCGCACCCAATCAAGTACCTGCAGCAGAAATTCGTCATACAAATATATGTTGATAGCTACAGTACCTACAAGGGGGGGAAAGAAGAAACGAAAAATCATATGCAAAATATATTTCCTGCTTCAAAAAATCCCTTGTAAGGAGTTCATATACTAAGACTCCAAACACCAGACTAAACAAATCTAAGCTTAAGAACTCTGATTCCCCCCCNTTTTTTTTTCTTTTCTAAATCACGACATACAGTTGAACATTCAACAATCAGCATCCAAATCCAAATCCAAATGCTTCTTACGTCAAACTTTGACTTAATAATATCTTCCTATGCTGATCGCCTAATAGATTAACAGGATCATAGTTAGCAATGATAAAGAAAAGGGAAAAGAAAGAAGTACCCATAGTACGCTGCAACAGGTCTTCCTTTCTCAGCACCAATTTCCCATGGTATAATAGGCCCTCTTATGATCATGTCTGCATCCAGAATCACAACCCAATCAACATTTTGTGCATCTGGACTATGTTTTAGCCAGTGAACAACTCCAGCAGGTTTGTTAATTGCAGGGTACCTGAAAACCATGCAAAGGAAATTAATTTTATTTTCTCCCTAAAATCTAAATGTGTTTTGGAAACTCAAATCCTTGGTTGCCTCCAGATAACCTTAACTTGCACAAATTTTTAGTGGTAGGAGCAAGTATCAAAAGATGGGATACATAACTAAGGCTGAACATGAACTAAGAGAAGTAATGCAATAAACTGTATTATTAATCAAAATGCAAGCATGGTCTTGATTTTTGATACTTCCAAACCAAACCCACCTTCCATAATCAACAATTAAGCAAGACTAAGAAGACCAGAAAGAGAATTTTTAGAAACAGAGAAGATTGATTACCAGTCACCAGTTTTGGGGTGTCTGCTCATAGAAGGGACCTCAAAGGTGGGAGCCAAATTCATCCCCTTGTACTTCTTCTTCTCCTCGTCCGTACAGCTGAGGAGTCGGGTAATTGGGCCGGGTTGACGCGCCTTCTTGAAGCTATGAACAAGCCCGACTGTCTGCCAGTCAAAGTAGTTCTGGCACTCCACAGAGAACAAGGTGTGGATTCTCCATGGAGCCTGCTCCTGCTTCGTCGTCTCCACACTCCAACCGCCATGAAAGCAGAGACTGACCCAGACCCAGACCCAGAGCACCATCCGAACCAAGAATTCAGCCATGGTTGCTCAAATCAAGGCCCCAACTCAAATGGGTTTTGTCTCATAGATCTAAATGTTATGACTCAAATGGCTTTTGTTCAAAGTCAAACTAGAGTTTTTTTCTCGTTACATCTATTCTGAGTTTTAGTTCATAGTTTCTACAAACATGTAGGGGTGGCAATCTGTGTCGTGTCGTGTTTAACCTAATTAAATCGTGTCGTTAACAGGTTAACCTATGTGCACCTATTTAATGAAAACGACGTGCAGATTGATGAGTCAAAACGTATATAAATAGTATAATTGTTAGTTTACTCGATTTTTTTAATTAAGTTTTACTATAGTAAGAGAAATTAGTTCATTAGCTTTATGTTTTTTATTTTATTTACAAGAAATTCATGAAAAAATATTTTTTTGAAAATAATTATTTAATATAATTTATTAAAAAATTACTTAATCGTGTCAATTCGAGTCAATTTCGTGTCAAGCAGGTTCAGCTAATCGTGCGGGTTTCGAGTCGTGTTATCGTGTCATGACCTATATTGCCACCCCTACAAACATGTAGTGAGTGGGGACAAAATGCATTAAAATAATCAAAATATTCTCAAATTTATCAATTTAGACAATTCAACGGCTTTTAATAAACAATTCTCGCTCTCTCACTTTGTTTAAAAATTTTATTATTGCCTTTTTAATTTTTCCCTTCAAGAATCTCGTCTTATTAATATCTTCATAATTTCGATTAATAGAAGTTAAAATTACGCGAAATGATGAATGTGTTACAGCTTCATTGGCTGACACCTTTTTTTTTATTATTTTTTTTTTTTTCTTATGTTGAATTGCAACAGTTTATGGAAACTGCGATTGACACCCAGGCAACCCTGAAAAAGTCAAAAAAAAAAAAAAATCTAAGAGCGTGATAAACGACATCAATTTGAAAACGATGTTAAAGCAAAAGCGACAATCACCTAAATACGGCAACAAAGCCAAACGACATTAAAAACAGAAACGACAATAAAACTTGGAAACGACATAAATAGAGCGAAATGACAATAACGTATACAACAATGAAAAAATTGAGGAACGACAACCATAATAACGAATACATAAAATAAAACTCTGAAAGACGAAATATTTAAGAATATCAAACAATAAGATACACGATATAAACTTTTGAAAACTAACATACAGATCGACAAATGACAGAGATTAAACAAATGGCAGTTAATATATATATATAGAGGTTGCCAATCCATTAGGTTTTTTTTTTTTTTTAATACTTATGTAGGTATTTGATCCAACTGTTACAATGAAGTGCATGAAAAGACGTGCATCATTATTGTTATTTCTCTCTCCTACTTTTTACAATAAAAAAATGTATAATAAATTTTCATTGGCCAAAATGATACCTATGTGTAGGTAAAAAAAAAAAAAAAAACCTATTAGATTGGTGCCCATATATTATATATATATATGGAGGATGTTTCAATGGTTACGTCTCCATGGGTAACCATCATTAAAATGCGTGTAATAATAAATTTATTATTTAAATTAGGAAACTACTAAGTTGACTTTCTAAAAAAGTTTTATAATATCAATGCCAATTAATTACAATAAATTTTGCTGCCCAATTACCAATGTAATTAAAACCATTAGATTTTCATCTAACGGCTAAAAAAACAGTAACCATCGATGGGTAAATATAGCAGTAACCATTGAAACCTCACCCATATATATATATATATATATA
>JXTC01000045.1:179454-219039 GCA_002914845.1 Trema orientale
ATATTATATATATATATAAGCAATTAAACAACAACAATATTTTAGCAACTAAGATTTCTAGAAGTTTGAGGAGGACAAAACTTTTTTTTTTTTTTTTGAGATCAAACAAATCTGTTATTATAAATTAATGGAATCTTACACAACAATAGACTATATTGTATGAGAAGATTCTTCCAACTAAATAAGCTCATGTTCTACTCCTAAGGTGAACGTAGCTAAACCATGTGCAGCTTTGTTAGCTTCACAAAACACATGCTTAATTATGACACATCTAATAGCAGGTCACAAAACTCAGAATAGCAAATTGAGTCATTATTAAGAGTTTGTACTACTATTAATACATCCGACTCCAGAAACTAGAAATTTTAGCCAATATCTATGGCCCATAAGGGAGAGATTGCCAGGGCTTTCACTTCGGCGTTCTTTGGTGATAATGTGCCAGTCACTTTTTTCGCCAATGCTATTATGACTTCGCTTTTTATATTGTGAATAACAGCACTAACACCCACTGAATGTGTCTGAGCATTGATGGCCACACCTACATTCATCTTGAAGCGCCCATCCGAGAATTAGTCTTCCTCCTTCATGGTTCTAAAGGGCCATCTTTATTATGAACACTGCTCCTCACTCTTTTAAACTCCTTTAGATATTTTGTAGTTCAACTGACTACAATATCAGGTAGTTTTATTTTAGAACCATGTATTTTGTTTTTCCTTTTGGTCCAAATGCTCCAAAGTAAACATAGAAACAATTCCAACTCCTCAAAATGTAAAGTAGAATACGAGTGAAAAATATCAGTCATAGATAGATGAAATAGAAATTTGAATTTGAGTTCAAATTTAGAGGGCATCTAAACTAATTTAGCGAATTTACAGGTGATTAAATCGTGAGTAGTAGATTCTTAAGAGGAGGAACAAGAATTGCAATTTGGTAATTACATTATTTTTCTCTGACAAAGGGCCAAAGAAGTTAGTAGAGCATCATGATAAACATGCCAAATACAAATTTTAACCTTACTAGGTAACTTTAATCCCCAAAATTTCATCCACTAACTTTGTATTCTATCAGATCCTGAAGTCGAACTCCTTTTCGTTTTCAAATCAACTAACCAATAATTTGAGCGTACTGAATAAACTCCAGTAGTCGCGAAATACCAAATTAAACTATCTATTGCAGTCTCATACTCAATGGAATGAAGAGTACCTAACAAAATTAGACAGAGAAATAAAGTAAAAAATTCACAATAAAACTCATAAATATCTAATATAAGAGACATAACAGAAATTATAGAGACACTATATAAAGATAGTAACTACTAAAAATACATGAATTGATAAAAGATATATTCATAAAACTAGAACTGCAAACTCAACTTAGACTAGGTATAATAAATAACATAGCCTCTTATTTTGTAGCATTTAGTAAGCTATGTTTGAATTAGTTTTTTCAGTATAATTTTTGTTTGAGTTATAATACTAAAAAGTGATCATACAAATGAACACTATGGAGTTGTTTCAGTGGATTGAAAAATTATAACTTCCCACAGTTGAAATAATTGGATAAAATTACAGACAGACTCATACTTTCTGTTTTAATTACATACTGGACTTTAATTTTGTTCCAATTTCACGAGTGGTTTAGTAACTCAGATATAGATTTCTAGCAATTCCAAAGTTAACATATGTAAAAAAGTAAGATAAAATTAATATAAATTAAACCTAAAAGTAAAGATGAGTTTTGATAAAAGAACCTTATCAACATCCGAAGCCATGAAAAAATGTTGTAGTTTACCAACATCCCATTGCCGATCACTTGTGATAAAAGAAAAGATACATAACTCTTCATCATAGTGGATGGAATACAAAGGTATAAAGAAAGTGCTACTTGGGATCCATGGATCTTAAAAACATCGAATTAAATTCCCATCACCAACTCTCCATCGAAGCCCTTCCTGCAATAACTTCCTACCCAATATGATACTCCTCCAAGTAAGTGAAGGAGAATATCCCAAAGGTGCTTCAGAGGAAGTATTGTAAAGGAAATAGCGAGCTTTATACATTTGACCAACAAGTATATTTGGTTAAACTAGCAGACACCATGCTTGTTTAGTCAGAAGTATTTGATTAAATTTTATAAAAAAATGAAAATCCATTCCTCCATCAAGTTTAGATCTACACTTGAATTCCCAATTTTCTAATGAATTTTATGACGTTTTTTGAAAAGTCCCACTAGAAATTTGCCATTTGAGACTCAATCTCCTTAAAAAGTGTTGAAGGCAGGTGGAAAATACTCATAGAGTATATTGGTACTGATTGAACTACAGCTTTCTATATAAGATCTCTTTACCCGCAATTGAAAACAGTTTCTCTTGCCAAGAAGACATCAAATTCCATAGCTTGCTTTTAATAATTACTAAACAAGACTTTCTTATTTCTCCCTGAAAAAAAAGGGAGTCCTAAATATCGCTCATAGAATTCACAAACAGTCATCTGCAGATGTTCTTCAAAAAAATCCATGACCTCTTGTTGTGTAATGGCAAAAAAGAGAGAGCTGATTTTCTAAAATTTATCTCTTGGCCAGATACTTTTCCATATATTAAAAATAAAATTTTCAGTACAGAGCAAGCTTCTTTAGTGGCAGAGCAAAATAATAAACTACCATTTATAAAAAGTAAATATGAAACTCTCGGAGCAGTTCTTGCAACATGAGGTCCGTGACAGAAAAATAAAAACAAAATTTAGATTCAGAAAGAGAGCGTTCAATAAATGGATTTCTATGAGTACAGTTTAGGTTCTCTTTTTAGGAAAGAAAACAATAAAGCATTTCTAACAAGTCATTTTCCTAAGTGTATTAGAGTACAATCAATAAATACAGAAATTTCTTAGTTGTAATAACACTTTCTTTGGACTTACATACTTTGTTTATCTAATATTAATGAAATGAGCAATAGACAAGCAGGTTAGGTGCAAAAAAAAAAGTATTTAGGAAGGTAACATTTCCAAATAATAGGTGCTTCATCTTAGTAATTTTAGTGTTGATTACTAAGAAAATTATTTTATATATAAATTAGTCCCAAAGATAGTTTGCCCAAGAAAAGAAAAAGCTCTCAATGAAATTGATTAACCCAACATACCGATATAAGAAAATATATGTAATCCAAATTTCAATGATATTTTGTAATAAAAATTATTAAAAATATAACTCAAACCAAAATTATTTAAATAGTAATTGAATACTTAGAAGATAATCATTCACAATACTAACCTTTCAGCAACTTTAAAGTTAGTTTAGTAAATACTTTAGAGTCTAACATAAATAAAACTACTATACGATGAGCTTATTGAATCATAGTATACTAAACTCGTCACATAGTAACTACTAGAGATCTGAAATCATGTACTATATTCTTTCAAGAAGGAAAAACACTTAACTACAAAAATTGGATCAAATAGATTCCATAATGTTATATAAAAGTTATGAACGCGTATGGATTCGTTTGCGACCCAAACAACAAACGACTTGGCTAATGTATTAGGTTCAAGGTTGTGGTAATCTCTTGTTTTTCTCGTACTAAGGGGCTGCACTAGCACCGAGCCGTCGTATTTAGTTCAGAGACTAGAGAATGGAGTGAGTCAGACATTTTTGTTTCCGCTGAGAGAATGACATTATGGATCGATTGTAACTTCCGATGGAGTTCTTTACTGGATACGCCTAGGATGGCCTCCTTTTTGTTTCAAAGGAATTGTTGCATTCAATCCGTTCAAAGGCATGGAAGATCTGGAGCAGTGCCGTTTCGTTAAGTTTTCCAACGTTGGCTTTGACCTAAGATGCACTAAAGGTTGTAGGTTACGCATTGGAGTAGTCCAAGGGCGCAGCTGCGGCTATCGATGTTGTGTTGGATGAATGATGATCATGACTTTGCTATTAAAATTTGGGAATTAATGAAGGATCATGATCATGATGTGTCATTGTCGTGGCTTCTGGTGCATGATGTGCACAAGATGACAAGGGGGACAACAGACAAGAAGCATGACGATGGTTGCTTTCCATCCGTACAATGAAGATGTGGTGTTCTTGTATCAAAATGTTGATACGTGCCAATACAACATTAGGGAATGTAAGAGTGAAGAAGTCGATAGATTTTCGGATGCTATGAAAACAACACCCTTCTTTTATTTGCATAGCAGAGCCGGCTGAAGCTACAGTCAGCTTAGATACTTGCCTAAGCCTGCACTCCAAGACAAGACCCCCCAAATATTTCTCTTTTTGTAATATTACCTATTTTGTAATTTTTTTATGGAGAGGGCTACAGTAGGGGCGCCCTTACGTAGGGCCCCCCTTATACACCGTTTGATGAGAATCTGTGGGGAATCTGTTTATACACAGATTCTCATCAAACGGTGTATAGACAGGGCCCTACGTAGGGATGCCCCTACTGTAGACGCGCCCTTTTTTTTATACCCTAACTCTTTAATCAAAAAGGAAAAAAATAACTTTAAAAAAATCAAGAAGCCTAAATATTTGGAAGGTGGAAAATAATCGTATAATACTCTATTTCGTTTCCATTTTTAGATTTTCAAAGTCAGATAAAATCTTTCCATTCAATTTCAATAAGAATTGAATGCTTTAATTATCCATTATTTTTTATATTTCCATAATTAATTACTCTATATCTTTTTTGAATGCAAATTACTCCATATTTTTGTATTCTTTTTTTTTTTTTTTACTTTAATGGTTTTTTTTTTTTAAGAATTTACAAACAATTTTTTTTTCCTTCACTTATATTTAGGTATGCATTTGCCAACTGGGGCTAGCTCAGTTCGTCCAACACTTGAGGGATGTGTGTGTGAGTTTGGAGGGTCAGGGGTTCAAACCTTGGTAGAATGTGTGTGTGTTTTATTTTCTTTTAAATTTGTAGTGAGTGGTGGTCATTAGTTAAGCCCCACTTTTTAAAAATAAAAAATATTTATGTATGCATTTACTTTTAATTACATACATTTTGTTAAAAAAAAAAAGAAATACTCCAATATGTTTACTATCTCTCAAACTCTCCCTTTTAATGCCTATTTATTTATTCTTTTAGTTATCTAGGGGGAAAAAAAAAAGAAAGATCATTGAAAAATAAAGACAAAATGTGACACCAAATTAAAGAGTTTGATTTAAAGAATCCATTTTGAAGTGCTTGTTTGCTTGGTGTTGATTTCCAGGCTATATATCTTACTTTATTACTCATTTTTCGTTAATTTATTAATTGATATTGTTATTTAAATTTCCCAATAGCTATTTTATTTTTTTTATTGTTGTATTGTATTAAATTATTATGTTTTTATATCTACAGTTAGAACAAATATATTTAATAAAAAATATCCTTCTGAATTTGATAAACTTATGAAAAAGAGAAAAATAGTTTTTGATACAATCACAAAAAGGAGCTTTTATTTCTGAATTTTTTTTTTTCACAAGTAGTATGAGGGAAGTAAAGAACACAAGCAAAAAATTAAATACTAGAATGTGGATAAAGTCTTATTTAAGATCATTTATGTCAGAATAAAGATTGAATAGATTAGTAGCTATATTTTATATATAAATGATTTGTTTGAGAAACTTGAATATAAAGATTTGAATAATAATGTTACATCTCAATAGGTAATAAATTTTTTTTTAAATATATATACATTTTACTTTTCAATTTGTTTGATGGCCTTTTTTTTTTCTTTGTTGATCTACCGAGTAGTTTTGTTATTTTCAAAATTATGTTTTGTTATAGATGTTCACTGGTAGTAAAGTAAAATTCTTTCTTGTATTAAAATAATTTTGTTTAGTTGCTGATGAAATATAGATTTTCTCAACAAATTATTCATAAAAAA
Source organism: Trema orientale (assembly GCA_002914845.1). NCBI lineage: Eukaryota > Viridiplantae > Streptophyta > Magnoliopsida > Rosales > Cannabaceae > Trema > Trema orientale. The sequence continues at coordinate 185,322 of JXTC01000045.1, forward strand.
AAAATTTTAAAAATCAGAAAGGCCCTAATTATAGATTTGCCTAAGGTCCTAAAAGTGCTTGAGCCAGCCCTAGTTTGCATGTGACTACTCTTTTGCATCCTGTGTTGCTGTTTAGTGTTGAAAAGTTAGGGCTGGCAATTTTCTACACGACACGACGATACGACTCGAAAATGACACGAAATAAATGGGTTTGGGTGACCCATTTAATTTTCGCGTCAATTTCGGATTGACACGTGTAACATGTATAATAAAAAGATGGGTTTCGGGTCAACCCGCTTAACCCGAAAATGATCCGTGTAACTCGTTTAATTAAACGTATCGTTTTTTCGTGTCGTGTCAATACGACACATTTATTAATAGTTTAATATATTAAACGTGATTTTGATTAATTCTAAGCATATTTATAGGAGTAAAATTAAATTAAGTAGTGCATAATTGTGTTAAATTAGAATAATTGTGTTAATTTTAAATAATCGTGTCAAACGGATCATAATATGACACATGACACGTTTATTAAACGGGTTACACGTATCGTGTCGTGTTACACGTGTATTAATCGTGTCGTGTTCGGGTTTAAATTTTTGACACGTTTATTAATCGTGTTGTGTTCGGATTAGATGTTATCGTGTCGTGTCATAATCGTATCGACCCGATCACGATACGATAACACGAATTGCCAGCCGTATGAAAAGCTTTCTTTTTAGTTCAACAATCAACCATTTTGATCACTAAGTTCAGTTTTATCATACTGTGGTATTTTGACAAGAGAAGTATACTATTGTTATTATCTAAAGTTATAGTTTGTTTTGTAATGTTAAAATTCCTTTTTTTTTTGGTTTGAATATCTCTTTCTTTTGATTCTTTCCTATCAAAACCGCAAAGCAGAAGTGCCCTAAATTAAAATCTAAATTATTTTTGCTTGTTACCTTTCTTCGACGTAAATATTGCAACATAAAACTAGAAATCCCTTGTAATGCAAAACATGGCTAATCTTGGGGGAAAAGGCCTTCAACAGCGATTGATCAAGACGACAATATGCGAAATTTGAAAACAACAAAAAATTCAAAACGACGAAAAGAACAACAAAAAATTCAAAACGACGAAAAGAACCTGGAGACGAACCCCCAAAAAAAGGTAAAACGATATCAAATTTTTAGAACGACAACAACCTTTAAATGTGAAGTTGAGGGATATCCTTAAGAACGACATGGAGAGTTTCAAAACGACAAAAAATAAAAACGACTGAGAAAAAAAATAACGACAAGTGACGAAACTGCACATAAAACGACAACAACTTCATCGTCGTTTTGTGACGACAGGGCCCAAAAATAAAAAGGGCCAGCTTTGGGCCGGTCTGTCCCCGAAACCTGGCCACGTCAGAAAAAGTCAAGAGGTAAAGTCAAAATGACGTACGTGGCGAGTTTTCATTGGTTGATGTGTCGTGCTGGTGTTCTTTCCCAACAATTAACGGTGGGGGAAACAAAGTAGAGGGAGAAAGATGTAGAAGAAAGAAAGAGAAGAAGACGAAGGATGGGGAGATGGGACTCCAAATGGGTTGCAGTTGCTCCTCTCTTCCTCTGCCTATTGCTCTCTCTCCAATACCCTTCTCATGTTTCTTCAATTCAGGTTTTTTTTTTCTTTTCTTTTTTATTTTAATTTTCAATTTATTATTTCATTTGCATAATTCAATTCGGTTTCTTTGATTCGGCTTTCTTTTCAAGAAATTTATAATTTTTCTAAGTAGAATCCAATGAAGTTTTAGTAATAGAATATGGGTTTCTTAATAGGGGATCAATTTTAGTGCAGAGACTGAAATTAAAAATGCTCATTTTTAGAGTCACCACTAAAGCTTCGAGTTTGCTTAATACACTCCCACATCGTAATCTTATGAGCCAGTGCCACCAATGAAGTTATGGGTTTCTTTATGCTATCCTTTTCACCCCCCAATTTATTAACTTTTTTATTTTTTATTGTTTTCAAAAAAATTTTTGGGTCACAGGCTGATGAGGGATCTGCAAATTCAAGGTAATTTGGTTTACAATGTTAAATTTGGATATATGAAGGCTGACAGTTTATTTTATTTTAATTTTTTCGCATTGTATTTAGTTATGCGAACTGTGAAATTTAAAATTCGAAAGCAAGCTAAAAATTTGATCTTTTGAAATCATAGAATTTCTATTGGCACTAAGTGCTCATCAGCATTTCCTTTGGATTTATGTATTTGGTTTTCAGAAATCTAGTTGAGACTGGAGATACTGTTGAGGTACATTGTTCGAGAGAGAGGAGTCGGGCGGCATGGAAAATAATTGAGGAGGTATTGAAATGAAATCTGCATCACAAGTCTCTGTGTGCTGACATTGTTTTTCAAAATGGAGGGTTTTGCTTATTAATTTATCGATAAGTTTGTATCACTGTTTGTTGCAGTATTTGACACCCTTTGTAGAGAAAGAACAGTATCATATTTCGTCAAGGTGTCGGCTGCACTCAGACAATGACCTGTACAGAGATCAGGAGCAGCACAAAATCCATATAGACGTAAATGAATGGAAATGTGGATACTGCAGAAAGAGTTTTTATGAGGAAAAATATATTGATAAGCATTTTGACCACAGGCATCGCAATTTGCTGAATGTGGTAAGTTGTAAATGCCCTCCTGTTATATGTTCTTCTCCTATTGTTCTTCCTATAAATTGTTCAAACTGTGATAAGCCAAATAAAAGGATATTAATGTATAGATTTTGATAGATGCATACTCGATATACATGATCTTAAATACAAAAAAAACATCCCGTCCCAGGTTTTCCCTTCTATTGTTTGACCTGTGCACAGTTATTCTCTTGCACAAGTCACTTTAAAAAGTAGTTTCTTCTTTAACTGAAATGGGCTCTATTGTTAAGTATTTTGAATTATGTTAGAATATAAAGATGAAAATGAATAATTTATTACATCAGACTCTATGGAAAGAGCATGACCTAAGCATCATATCCTGAAATTTGGATATGCATATCGGATCAACGTGAAGCAATTAGGTTAATCCAGCTCGGGTGTTAGATATTCCAATCTCCACAGTCCACACTACTAACATTAAATGTAAACATGCCAATTTTTTCATTGGTCAAAGTCTGAAAAAGTTTTCCCCGACTTATCCCAATTTTTCTTGTTTACTTTCTTTATTATTTTCATAAAACTTCTCTGTCAATGTTAGTTCTGACTTTTCTGTTTTCTGCTGGTTTTTCTGGTTTGTTGTTTCTTTTTCAATACTTACAATAGAGCCAATTTCACGAGCCTTACTTTTAGGGTACTTTTCTTTCATTTTCTCCATTTATAAAGTTCCTTTCTGAATTGGAAACCATAACATTACTATTTGTTTACATTAAATGGTCCGTTGGCTGTCGTGAATCCAGAGTCATGGCAAGTGCTTGGCAGATGTATGCGGTGCTTTGCATTGTGACCTCGAGATGGGTATGCCACAAAAGACCAAGTGCAATCCTGCTGCTGCTGCAAGAAATAAGCATTTGTGTGAGGTGGTGTCTGAGTCTGACAGATTTATCATATCATCTCCCCAGCATTCTTTGTAATCGTAAATTCATATATATCAATTTTTTTTTTCTTTTCCCAGAGTCTTGCTGATAGTTGTTTTCCAGTCAGTGAAGGTCCTTCTGCGAGCCGTCTTCATGGTATGCTTTCTCTATCGTAATTTTGAAAGTTAAAACAAATTATTCATTATTTCTCAGCTTCTTATGATATTGCTCTGGATCACTGAATCAGAATTATTCTTGCGCCAATTCTGTGATGCCCACACTTGCACTGGAAATCGAAAACCTTTCTCTCGCGGTCGCAAGGTAATCATCTAGTCCGTTGTAGTCTATCAGATTCAGTTATTCGCTCAGTGGAAGGACCGTAATAATTAGAATTGTCTCATTGAGATTGCAGTTAGTTCATGAATGCTTAATTAGGTTTCAATCATGTTAATGCCTATCTTTTCCTTTATTATTTGTTCCCATTTTCAATTTTTTTTTCCTTCTATAATAATGTGTGCTTATATGGCAAGAGCATTGAATATTCGACATTCCACCGCCATGAAATTCTCCTTAGACTAACATGATTTTTTTTTTTTTTGGATGTACAGAAAAGGATGAATATACTATACGTCATCGTCTCCATTTTGACTGTGCTGTTACTGCTGTTTTTCTATACCTTCCTATACTTGTACCAGAGGTATATATTCAATGTCTAAAGGTATTAAACCATTTTAGGCATTCTTTTAATGATGACATTTTATATTTTGCAGGGGGCTGAAAACGGGAACCCAAAACCTGAGGCGTGTCTCACAAAGTGGAAGGAAGAAAAAGCCCTCTTAGTCGGTATACCGCATTTCCAAGAAGGATAGAAGGATTATTTGTATTCTCTCTTCAATTCTAGATTAGAGAATTGGGGCTAGAGAATATTGTTGTACTTGTACCAATAAAATTTTCAAATTGGTTCTCTTCTTTTTTATTTATTTTTTGGGTTGCTACATAAACTTTCAATAGTATTCAACAAAGAGAGAACACAGTTTTGTTCCCAGCGCCGTCTAGGATTTGATCCTTACTTGAAAATTTATTCAAACACCACTTTTGTGTCCCTTTCATTTATTTAACATGCACTTTCCCTTTCATTTATTTGACATGCACTTTGTGGTTTCAATATGGTGTTTGAAACTACAAACTAGTTTGTATTCCTTCTGGTATCTCTTAAGATACCTTAGAGAGTACATAAGAGTGGCCAAAATCACTGTTTTATATGGTTCTATTAATCTGAAGGACTTATCATACTTGCTAATCAGTTAATTAAAACGAAATATTTAGATTAGATGTAAAGACGTAATGTAGGCAGTTTTCTATAATAAACATCAATAGACACGAGAATGACAAGTTTGTTTCAACTTAGAAACGAAAGTTAAATATAACAAACACGTTTTTGCACATAAACGACAAAAAATACTTGAAATACCAGCTACCTCTCTACTATTTTCATTTCTGTGGTTTATTTTTTTTCTCAACACTCTTACAGTTATCCCATGGCATTACACCCCCAACTTCACATAAGTTCAATCTTAGAAGATTGGAGCAAGGTCTCAACTCTTCAACTCCTAAGTCTTGATCATCTTCTTCTAGGCGGATCACGGCTAAGCCCATGCTTTTTTAGCGATTTAATGTAGTTTTTCATGAGGCTAAACTTGTTGCTCCCCAGATGATGGAAATAATCCCATGAATAGATTCCAGTCTTATGCAAGTCATCAAAGATTATTCTGAAACAGTCACCAAACCTTCAAAACTCATATTATACACCTCTTTAAAAGGAAAATATTAGTGACTAAAATATCAACACAGCCCTGGCTCTAAGATGAATTATAACCAGTGACACAAGCTTATTCAAACGATTACTAGTACCTTACCCCATAGTTTCCCACACGTTCTGCAGACATGATTCCCACTTGACGGCGACCCGATATCACCTGCTCATGTAAGGAAGGATTCAATTATAAGCTTTTGATTTATTAACTAGAGAACTACATAAAGCTTTGCTTCAAGTTATATGAGCTGCAGGGTCTTGAACATTAGCAGTACCAACATTACCATAACTTTACCACCAACCAAATTGATTCAAAATCAAAGAAATTATCTCAAATAAAATCTGAGGATTCAATTAGTAAATGCTTTGCTGTATTAACTAAAAAAACCTTGAAAAAGCATTGCTGCAAGATATGAGCTTCAGGGGTATTAAACCATCAACAATACCACATTACCTCAACTATCCCACCAACCAAATTGTTTCATAATCAAAGAAAATATCTCAAATGACATTCAAATTAGTTTTAATCTCTTTAAAGAAGAAAGGTACATATATATATATATATATATATATTCAGGAATTACCTTCTCACCCCCAATTGATCTGACCCTTCCATCAGCAGCTGGACTATATATTCTCAGGAATTCAGCTGACAATTTAAATGTACTACCATTGGAAAATTCCACTTCTACCTGAAACCAAAAAAAAGTGAACTCTTCTATTTTAATTGATTGAACAAAAGGGTACCAGAAAAATGAAAACCCATGTGGGATATCTCATCTACTTAACAAAAACAAAAACAAAAACAAAAAAAAAAAAAAACTCTAGCTTCGAACATTGAACTGAGATTGAAATCACAACAAAAATTAAGGGGAAAAAAAAACAAAAAAAAAAAAGGTGAGATTGAAGTGAAGGAGAAAGAAAAGCTTACACATTTGGGAGCGTGGAGAAAGAATTTGGTAAGGCGAGGAGCATCGACGGCGGAGTGAACCTTCCGAATCCCGCTCTGAATCGCCAACATTTTTCTTTTTCTTCTTCTCCTCCTCCTTGTTTCAGCGTCTCCTTTCTCTGAGTTCATTTGTGATTTTGATGTCTGGGCCGATAACGCTGGTCTTATTGTTATGGGCTTCATCGTGGGCAAGTGGCCCATATACGGGGCCCATCTGAGCAAGCGGGCCATATGGACCTAATTTTGAGGAGCCTTTAGCAAAGATGACCGAATTTGTCCATTTTCCAAATATTGTACCAAAATGACCGCGCATATCTAAATATAAAAACACACTTGGCATAGTCATTATCCCTATATAAATTAAATACAATATATCAGCTGAGAACTTAGATGTATTGTTCCCAAAAACTATCTCATTTGTTATCTCGTTTTATATTCTGACAATCAGCAAAAGTAAAAAAAAAAATTCTAATTTAATAGTTATTTTTAAATTTTTTTAAAAGAGTAGTTATTACCGACTTGTCAAGGTGAGTGAGACACATTTGGGACAGTAAATTAGGACAAGTGATTTCATTCTAACAGCTGATATACCGATTTTAAAAAAATGATATACTCAATCACTTAGTTATAAAGTTGTACATATATATATTGAATAACAGATGTATTGAATACACTTAGGACACTTAGTTATTTCTTTTTTTAAAAAAAAAAACTAATATATACCAAAATATAGTGGAAAAGGGGACACTTACTATAATTTCTCTAATTTTGGGACATATTGTTTCCGAGTGATATTATTGGGAATAAACCTATATGATTATAGCTTTGTAGCAACTTCTAAAAATAAAATAAGATAAAATCTACATAATTAACAATTATAGCTTGCTCATCTAAAAAAATAATAGTAATTATAGCTTTCTAGCTCAATGTTGAAAATGAAATAAGATAGGACCTACATCATTAATAATTATTGCTGCTTCACAATTACGTACAATACAGAGTAAGCATAACGGTGTAGATTAATTTAATTTAGTGTCTAATTGAGTTCTTTTTTTTAATCTCTTTTATCTCCTTTTTATGTTTTTAAAAGAAAATATTGTGATCATGAATTTTATTGAAAACAAAGAAACGAAATACACCTAGGCCCTAGCTATAGGAAAACGTTATATGTATCCTTACCTCAATTTTTATTTCATTTATTTATTTTATTCTTTTTGCCAAGTGTTTTTTTTTTAGTTCTTTTTTTTTTGGGGGGGGGTCTAGTTCAAATAAAAGAAAAGGCTATGGAACGAAAATTTATTTGATATGTACATCAATTCTTATTCATCATAGCAATTTATTTGTTTACCGTTCCACAACTTAGGAGGATTTTTTTTTATTTTTTTTTTCTGAGGGAGCTTAGAAGTTAGAAGGTTTAATAAAAGTAGCAAACATTATAAAGTCAAGAACAATATGATTGATTTCCATGATAAAAATAGAAACAAGCTTGCAATATTTAAGTAAAAAACTTTTTGGAAATGATCATATATATATATATATATATAGTATTCTGTAATAATTTTTTTTTTTTCTTAAAGAGCCGGCGAACTTTTATTTAATGAGAAAGACAGATTTTGATTACTTTTTCTCCTTTTCATTTATATATATATATGGAATAATATCTCTTTTATATCTTGTATTTTGACACTTTATTCAAATTATACTTTGTGTTTTGGTTATTATCAGTATTAACCTTTTGATTTGAAATCTGTTACAAATTTATACTCACCAATTTAGAACAGTTAATTTATAAAGATGTCGTTTAAAAAATTGAAAACAAACTATACAAAAACTGATCCGAGAATAAGTTTATTAAATTATCTTGGTAAATTAACTGTTCTAAATTGATATCATGGTATAAATTGGTAACAGATTTTAAATCTAAGGGTTAATATTGATAATAACCAAAACACAAGGTACAAACTGAACAAATGCCAAAATATAAGATATAAAAATAATATTATGTCATTATATATATATATATTTTTCATGTGAGTAATTATTTAATTGCATTAGAAAACAAAAGCTTTTAAGCATAGTGACATCAGACTAACTTCAAAAGCAAACAATAACCAATTATTAAGTAGAGAAAATATTATAGTGTTTGTATGGCAAACCCTGCTGGCTTCTCATCAATTTGCTGATCATCATACATCTTTGTTCTTCTCTTACAAAATATATCATTGATCACAAATTAAATACCTCTCAAACCATGAGGCACCAAAATTATAATAACATTGATGCCCCAAACTAACAAGCACATATAGTTATTTTTTGTTATTTCTTAACAATGAGCAAAAACAAACTATTTAGCTTTCCTCTCTTCAGAAAATGGCCTTCACTATATAATATCTAGTGAGTACTATTGTCTTCCCTAACTTCTTTCTTTTTTTTCCCCCTCAATATTGAAGCAGTGATCGATGCACATAGACAAAGAATGATGACAAAGATTGCATACTCGCACCCATTGTTAAAACCTTTGATTGAGTAATCTTATTATTCTTTATATCTTATTTCTTTATATGTATTTAAAACAAGTTGATATTAGTTTAGTGATTAAGTTACATTGTGACCTGAAATACTGTGGCCTATGTAGCCTATAACAAACTGATTCATGCATTAATTAACATCAACTAATTAAGTAGTCCCTAACTCTAATTTTCCCCTTTAAAAAAAATAAAAAATTAGTATTGGAAATCAGGTACTGTGACATGGTAACAACTTAATCATAATTCATAAAAGAAGTTATTGACCACCGACAGCTTACCCAGTTTCATCTTACTATTATCTAAATCCAAAAATATTACATGTTTACGTTCATTAATCAACAGTCCTATAAAACGTTATATTTAATTAATAAAGAACCAAATATTAGATTAATTTATGAAACAATGCCGTAATTAAAAATTCTAAAACATAGAAACTTTTTTGATAATCGGCCATCAGTAACACCAGCGTTGAAATATCTAATTTATAGGCTCGAGCAAAGCAAGGCTGCTAGCAAAGTAGCTGGCAATTTAAAAAGCCCCCTGTGATTAAAAAAATGCAATTATTAAAAGGAAAAATCCATAAAGGTTGTAACAATCAGGTACGAATTTTGTGAATACATTAAATCGACTTCTTTAATGGTCAATAAGCCTGGAGGCTGATATAAACTTTTCAATAAAATGGCCGGGCTTTCTTAGCTGATCAATATTACTTTATATGGTTGCTTGTTCTAATTTGCACCTTATAGGATTTTATTTATACATATTGTACTTATGGACATCATTAATAAATTAACATCTTCAAAGGTGTTTTCTTACTACAAGTTTCATCCTTCTTTTGTTTTGTTTTGTTTTTCTTTTCTTTTTTTTTTTTTTTTGTAGATATTGAACAATAATGCCAAAGTTACGATGGCAATCACATAACGGGATAGATGCATGTAACTTTAGGGGAAAAGCATGTCTTACCAGCAGCCCACTTGATCGATCGATGATTAGATTTGGTCTAGAATTAATAATATTACGTAGTAATTTATTTAATTTCCATAATATTGATGAATGAAACATATATATGTAGGTAGATATTGATGAATTATTAAAACATAGGCATAACATAAAATAGCAAAAATTCCTTCCAAATTTGTCGAGTGCTGGGATATGATTCATTTCGTGGGAGATGATAGTGCGGTTCCATGTTGGATTACTTTCCCGTTTTGTCCGCAGATGCATGCACGTAAGCTGTATAACAATCCTCTTAACTTTGTATTTAATAATATTGTATTTAATAATATATATTTATTGAATCAAACTATTTATATATATATATATATGTATATATTAAACTTACAAAGAAATAATAAGAAACCTCTAATCAATTCCAGTGCTGAGCACGACTAGAATTATCTTAGTTCAGCAAATTAAAAGAACTAGACTAAGAATTCGTTTTTCATCTTTAATTAATAGAACATTATATTATACATACATTGAAATTAAAAGCTAAGGAATATACGTATAAAGCTGACTATAGACGTAAGTACTAATTTAAATGTAGTTGTATTTGTAATTTTGTATAATCATATTAATTTGGAAGGACTAAGGAGAAAAATAATGTCAGCAGACATTTATGACTCCTTACGTGGTTTAATATTCACTTTGTGCCATTCTAATAAAGCCAGGTTGCACAAGGGGTTAAAAACTTACGTACACTTATTGATTTCCTTATATTCTTAATTAGAACCATTTGAACAAGGAATTAATTGACCTTGGACAGTTTCATTATTATGAAGTTTTTTTTTTTTTTTTTCCTTTGATTTGGAAGCAGGCATTTGAATTCACTGATTCTCTATATTATCCATCTTAAAAGGAAGTATAGTGTCTACGACTACTCATTATATATTAATTATATTGAAAAGAAGTGTAGTTACCACTAAAATATACTACGAGTACTCATTATTCTGAAGTTTGACAGAGTACGAAATCTATTGAGAAGTATAAATTTGAGTGCTGAGAGAGATATAACAAAAGTGACATCAACATGTTTCATATATATATATATATATGGTACTAGTACTAGCCTTGCTTGTTGACGATAGCTAGTCAATCTCATCATATATCCGTACTGAAAGTGAAAGAACAACTAGAAAAATTACAATATTTACTAGAGAGTAACAAAATACAGTACTTTAGTTTCTAAGATAGAATGAATTAACAATAATAATCAAGCAGAACTATCATCTGGATCAACTCAACTTTGAAACATACTTATATTATTACTCAAGATGATATAATTATACCATGAAATGATTAGTTTATAAAAATATATATATATATGCAGTTGATCAAATCAATATTGGGTATTTTGGAAGAAGAAAAGGTCTTGCTCCAGATGATGATGATAATTGAAGCCCTCCCATGAGAAAATTGAACCATCCACATAAGTATCTGCTAGTAGAGTAGGGGATGAAAGGTTGTTAGATTCTTCCAAAGACAAGGAGGAACTGTATGAATAAGCAATATTGTTGCTGTTGTTGTTGTTGTTGTTCATTTCTTGCTCCATCCATGTACTAAAGTCCAACTTTTGGCACACCGTTTCATAATTAATGTTCAAAACATCATTATAATTCATTTCAGTGCTAATTTGCTCAACCCCATCAATGTTCCATCTTTCTTCCTTTGTTTCCGGTACTAACTCTCTCACTTGGTCGTCATCATCGGCCGGTTTAGCAGCCTTTTCTAAGCTATTCTTTTCTACTTTTGACCGATGATGATCATCATCCACGGAAGATTCAGCAGAAGTTGTTGTCTCTAAGGTTTTTGGCTGATCATCTTGATCTTCAACAACTTTATTAGTATCATTTTCTTTGTGCTGACCAATGGGCTGGTGGGTTACCGGGTCTAGACCAAGGAGCTTCAGTCTCTTCTTGATTCGAGTATTCCAATGGTTCTTGATTTCATTGTCTGTTCGACCAGGAAAGTGGGCAGCAATCTTAGACCACCTGCGAAAATTGTATCAATCGGTCACTTCTTTTGGGTGTTAATAAGAATAAAATTAAAACATTATGATCATTTGAAAAAAAATATATATATGAAGCCATAGATTTTTTATGTCTATTTGATTAAATATTATACCTGTTACCAAGACGTGAATGTAGTTGAATGATTTGATTCTCTTCCACTTCTGTAAACCCTCCTCTCTTAAGATCGGGTCTCAGATAATTGATCCATCTTAGTCTACAGCTTTTCCCACATCTTAGCAAACCTACAAACAAACCACACCACAAAATATTGTTAGTGTTATTTGTAGAGATATATTAATAAATATCATCAATACTGAAAAGATATATATAAGTACCTGCAAGCTTAGGAACCATTCTCCAACAATGAATACCATTGTTGAGAATGAAGTTCATGAGCTTGTGATCTTCCTCTATTGTCCACGGACCTCGCTTTAGTCCAACCTTATCACAACAAGGCTGCCTTCCCATTTTTCACAAAGTGCTTTACCAAGCCAAATTTAGTGAAAACTTGATCCTTTTGAGACTTTGGTAAGTTAACAAAATAATAGGGGTGCTTATCAAGCTCTCCTTATAGTCCAAGCAAAAGATTCTGCCAGTTCATTTTAGGCTTTAAAAAAATGCAAGATGTAGTTTTAGAGGGGGGATAAATGATTGGTTAGGAAAAGCATTTTTCAGTTGTTTAATATTGAGAAAAAAAAAAAAAGTATAGGGTTGTCATTATAAAATGATACCACTCTTATATTAGGACAATGGAGAAAGTCTGTTTGTTGGAAAATTTACAAGGAAAAAATAAGAACCAAACGTGAGTCGTATACGTTGACAAACATTACTAGATATTTAATTGCAGCCTCTGGTCTCCTCCAATTGGTCCTCATTTATCTAAGCTAAAGAAAATAATGATTAATTGGTACGATTCTTTGGCCCCTTAAGGCTGGCCACTTTTGTCGTTGGAGGCAACCCTTCTGGCTCTTAGAAAGTTTGAGAAAAAGAGAGAGAGACGCCCTTCACCATTTTATCAAAGTGTCCTTACAAATTCCAAACATGGATATACTTGGAACTATCCACACTTGTAATTTATTAGTTGACAACATTGGCATATAGTAACTGATCCGCAGTTAATGTTTATTATTAAGTACTATTGAAGCCAGAAAAGTACAGAACTGAAAGCAAGCAAACTGTTTTTCTTAGAATCTTCATCGAAGAAATGATAGAATTCTTGGTCACTTTAGTATTTCCTATATACTATATTCAATTGATTTTGGTGAGAAAAATGCTAAATATCATAATATCTCTTTTCTAGATTTATAATTTGAATGATGTAACTTTTTAGTTGGAACTTGCTAATTAAGATGTAAGAGTAAAAAATTACATAAATTAAACGGTAACATGATGTATACTACCACATTTATAAAGCTATCTAAATTTGATACTTTATTACGATGTGTAGCATTGTTCTTTTGAGAATTCAATTCAATTCATTTATGCTTGAATGAAAATTTTAATTCTATGGTTCTAACCTTTTAAGCCTTTTAAGCTAATCCAAGCCTCAGACTCCTATAAAGGGTATAAAAATAACACAAAAATAAAGAATTAACCTCTTAGCTAGCTAGCAATGTTTACTTTCAAATTTCGGAGTTTTGGAGAGAATTTCAAACGCTAATTATAATTTTGCCATGAATTTGATAAATGTCCCTATCCATGCAAATAGAGTGAACTAACAATGAGATTATGAATTAAAAATGGAATACTTTCAGTTCCAGTACAACCATATATACATCGCCTTAGCAAATTAAAAAAAAATAAAATTTCGTTATGAGTCAATGAACAATCATGATAATTTGGTTCATGAATTAGAATATTCCCAACAATCTTTTTGGGATGCACGGTCATCTCAAACACAAACATTTGGGACCAGCCTCGACCGGGAAAGGAAACCATTAATTCTTTTCTTTTTTTTTTTTTTTTGCTCTCTAATTAGCTGGAAAAGAAAACATTTCTCTTAATTTTTGCTTATATGATGACCACTTTAATCAATGCGCGATTTTGGGCACATAATAAAAATGTGCCATAACACAATGCAGAAAACACATAACAGGTTTCATGGTCTAATTAATAGGGCCTTATCTAGTACATCCAGAACATAGTACGTGATTTCCCTAGTTGAGACCTTAGCCGCTTTGTGCTTGGTGTATTTCAAATACAATAATTGCAATTTCGTTCAAAATTCAGTATAGCAAATGCATGGTTAATAAAATTGACTATTCAAGATGCATTGTTAATTTTCAATCTCTTATTTGCAGGTTGTAAAATTATACTTACAATGCGAATTGTCAATAACATATATCCTTGTTTCTGTTTTTTAGATAAACGAATATGTTATTATATCTTTCTTTTTTAAAAAAAGAAGAAGAAGAAAGAAAGTATTTCTACAACAACATATTCAATTGAAATAGGTCTCGACTCCTGTATAAGGTAAATTTCATCAATTTCACGATACACATTCTTAACCAAGATACTAGTGAAAAAATAAAAATAAGCTAAAGTAATCATCAGTTGTTGATTTATATATGGACCTCGTTTCATATTAATATACCAAGCTCACAAAAATCATGTCAATAAAATTACAAGACTAAGAAATATTCCCCTTTGTTGGGAGTATCTGACAAATGGCGATACGGGACATCATGTTTGGTAGAAGAAGTCGAGAACAAAGATTCATTGGCTGGGGACAAAATGAAAAAAAAAAAAAAAAAAAAAAATTCATTAACAAGTTGCAATGATGCTTCTAAGAACCAAGTTTTGTTCGTAATTAAAATCCACTAAAAAAGACATATAAACAACCAAGTTTTGCTGCTTAAAAACTCGAAAAGAATTTAATCTTTCGAGGTATCTAAGAATCGCAATGAAACGATCGTCATCGTGTAGCTAGCTCCAAAAGGGTAGTCCTATTTTGTAAGGAGAATTTCGATCTTTCAGTACGACAAAAATCCGTGGCATGGTATCTTTCACTTGCATCGCTTTCAGCCTAAAGGTTCAAACAGAATCTACAACTCACTAAGGGCCCGATCTTAAGGCCCAACTTGAAGCCTTATCCAGTAAGCTTAATTTGTTTTGGGCTAGCCCAACTAAGTTTGAATTGGGTTGAGAGTTTTCATTCTGGTCAATGGTCATAGACACATGGGCACATCTTTGGGCCTATATAATCTATATAGATTATGGTAAGGCTAGTAATTCGTGTCATTATCACGTATTCAGGTCGACACGGTTACGTTACAACATGATAACACCCTAACTCGAACATGATACCATTAATAAACTTGTCAGAAATCTAAACCTGAACACAACATGATTAATATACATATAATACGATACAACATGTGTAACCCGTTTAATAAAATATGTCATGTATTATATTATTACCTATTTGACACGATTATTCAAAATTGACACGCGTTAATCTAGTTTATTATTTGTGTTATATATGTCAGCCCGAAAATAGAGACGAAAATTGGGTAAATCAAACCCTTTATTTTGTGTCGTTTATGAATTGTATCACCATATTGTGTATAAAAATATCGGCTCTAGATTAAGATCAACAGTTTCACGAAAGGTGAGTAACAATAACACTATTAATCTTATAAATCTGAATTGATCGAAATTGGAAAATTTCGAGGTAAGTGATTTTTGTTAGGCCTGTTTTAAGATGAAATATTATTGGTTAAAAAATTATTATAAAAATTAGTCCTAAAAAATTTATTTTGAAAAAAAATTAGTCCTAATTCCGTTCATTTCTCTTGTTCCGACACGAAGATGATGAGTATGTAGACCTTCAATTATGAGTTATGACTATGACTTGCACAGTTATTCTTAGAGAACAAGAAATATCTTAGAGATTTTGTTAGCAAAACTAGTAGGTGCAACCATAGTAGTCCATTATTCATGTCATTAGTCCTTGTGATGCCTCAGTTACAACTTACAAAGAAAACAATTTATAAAATAATTGTCATGGATTACTAATTTGCAACTAAGTCTGTAATCACTTAGCTAGAAAGAATAACATTATAGTGAAAAGAAACAAAACTGAATTTAAATAAATAAAGAAAGAAAGAAAGAAAAGAACAAAATTAGTATGTGTATAATTAGTCTGTAATCATTATCATTATGAAATTGACTCGCGAATTGTAATATCTGCAAGCCTCATTCTCAAAAGATTTAACAAAGAGGTACTGTAACTACTGTTTGTGCCACGTGGTTCTATTTTTTTATTTGTAATCAAACGATGATGCATTTGAGTGTCGTTTAAGTCTCTTTTACAAGATTTAATCCCACTCCTCCATTTCCGGAACATTCTTAGCCTCCAGAGTCCAGAACCCAGCAATAACATGGCATATAAAAGAGGAATGTACTTTTTTAGTGGGGCCCAATGTCCCCCAAAAATGGACCCCCATCATTGACATGATAGCATAAAGATCTTATCGTGGGTTGTCTTATGGCTGACACAAACTAACACGGAACCGTAAAGCTCCAATATCATCTACAACCAACCCCCCTATATTTTCCACACACAACCAATCACAATCCTAAATTAAAACGTTCCCATTCCAGTCTTTTTGCTTGCCAGTGATGACATGGTCGTTGTACAGCGTTTCACAGGTGAACTAGCATGCAGGAGATCCAAACCCGACAATACCTTAACAACCTCATATAAACCAATTCGAACGGTCGAAATAACAGGATAGTGTGCCCTTTAGCCTTTGCCTGTGGCTTCCCTTTCCCTCCCTCCCATCAAAACCTGCAACAGTCCCCAAAATCTCTCTTTCTTTCTCTCTCTAACTTTCCACATTCTCTCTCTCTCTCTCTCTCTCTCTCTCTCTCACTTTCTCTCTATCGGTTCCTCGGAGCCTTCTACCACACAACGAAATAAAATATTCTATAAATATTAATATTCGATTCAAAATTCAGGAAAAAAAATTAAATTAATGAAAAAGAAGAAGAAGAAGAAGAATCGAGCTGTTTGTACTCTTCTTCTTCTTCTTCTTCTTGGTTTCTCTCTCTAGATTTGACAGAGGGACCGAACCAAATGAAGGACCATTCTAGAAAGAGAAGCGACGTCGTCGTTTCGTGGAGCAGGTTCTTCTGGTGCACCGTTGTTGTCGTCTTCACTTGCGTCTTCTTCTCCGGCTTCACCTTTTCCACTCTGTGTTTCCTCTTTCGAGGTACAAACAACAAACCCTAAACTTCCATTTCCTTTTTTTCCAAAAAATTATTATCTAATTTTAAAAATGTATTAATTAATTAATTAATTAGTTGTCTATTTATCATTGGATTGAGCAGAATTACTTGAACCAGTAGTAATTTTAAGATGGAGAGCTCCGCCAGTGAAAGCCATCTCCGGCGACTCCTCCGGGGCCGCTACGTCGGTTTCGATAAGAGAAGTAGTTATGCTTCCAGATCAGGCTCTGGTTTTCCTAAACTACCCTCCGTCGGCTCGGCTATTTACAAAGGAGGACATCGCATGCATTTACTCCTCTGCAAATAACTCCACCAAACGAAAGCTGGTCAAGAAGTCGCCGATTTCTGTGGACATCGGCGGCGACGAGAGCGGTAGCCAGATCGTGCGGTACCCGCTCGTGCCACGTGGCTTCGCGGTGTCGGTGGGATTGAAACCGAAAGGCGAGATTCACGCTGGTCCCGCGCACAGGTGGGACTCGCTCGCGTACGAGGCCCTCATTGATCGGGACAACACCACGATCGTCTTCGTGAAGGGCCTCAACCTACGGCCTGAGAAGGTCTCCGACGCCACGAAGTTCGAGTGCGTGTACGGCTGGGATTTCAGGAGCCCAAAGTTCTTGCTACGATCAGAGGTCATCTTGATCGCACAGGAGATCGTACGGTGCAGAACGCCCCTCAGTGTGCTGAGTGGCCCCATGAGGGTCAACAGCTCTGTTAAGGTCTCTGTTCGGATGAAAGGCAGGGAGAATTTCAATTTACAGACCATAGCCCGCCCGCGGACCCGACCCGAATCGAACCCGAATCTGACCCGAAAACACCACGAAATGTGCGTGTGCACCATGGTCCGGAACCAGGCCCGTTTCTTGAAGGAATGGGTCATGTACCACGCCCAAATCGGAGTTCAACGGTGGTTTATATACGACAACAATAGTAACGACGAGCTCGACCCTGTGGTTGAGTCGTTATTGAGCTCAAATTACAATGTCACGCGGCACGTGTGGCTGTGGATCAAGACTCAAGAGGCCGGGTTCGCCCATTGTGCGTTACGGGCACGCGACGCATGCGAGTGGGTCGGGTTTATCGATGTCGACGAGTTCATTCATTTGCCCTCGGGTTTAATTCTACCAGATGTGATTATCAATCAGACTAAGTATAATACTAATGTGGCTGAACTACGCACTTCGTGTCACAGTTTTGGGCCGTCGAGGCTTAAACGCGTGCCGCGCCAAGGCGTGACTGTGGGTTACACGTGCCGATTGGCCGCGCCAGAGAGGCACAAGAGTATAGTGAGGCCGGAGGCATTGAATTCCTCTTTGATCAACGTGGTGCACCATTTTCATCTAAGGGATGGCTTTGAGTATGTCAATGTGGATAGAGGGATAATGGTGATAAATCACTATAAGTACCAAGTATGGGAAGTGTTCAAGGACAAGTTCTATAGGAGAGTGGCTACCTACATAGCTGATTGGCAAGATGACCAAAATGTGGGGTCCAAGGATCGAGCCCCTGGTTTGGGGACTCGAGCCATGGAGCCACCTGATTGGTCAAATAGATATTGTGAGGTCATAGACACCGGGCTCAGGGATCGGGTTCTACAGAGCTTTGTTGACCCACAAACACATCTTTTGCCATGGCAAAAGGGTAATAATAAGCATACTAAGAGGACCAGGAGAATGATAAAGCGTAGAGGCAGTTTGTGATTTTAATGATAAAGCGTAGAGGCAGTTTGTGATTTTGTGAGAGTGATATGACACAAGTATTAGGCAGTTTTCTTTTTTTTTTATTTTTTATTTGACTTTTTAATTTTCTAATCATGGTTTAAATTTATGTAGAGATGGGATAGTAGATTGATTCTTTTTTTGTAGATAGATTTAATAACACAGTTAATGATATCATAAATGCGTGCAATAATTTGCAGTATATACGTAGCTTTGAAGAATTATGATTTGTTGTAAATAAGTTAATTATGTAATTCCATTGTTTTGAAGTTAATTTTGTGGAGCCGTGATACAGCCTGTGAGTTTATTAATCTTTTTGCACCCATGCTACTGATTTAATCGCTGTGCTAAGAAAAGGAATTAATGGTAGCATGTTGTTATAAAACTCGTTAGTAGCTAAGATATCAATGTACATTGTGCACAACCACTTTGAGGTTTCGAGACATAAGTTTGCCTTCAATTGTAAAGCTAATGTTTTAGAGACGTTCTATATTAATGACCACGTGGATTCATAAATAATTTGAGTTATAATCATATGATCACTTTTGCAAAAATCTTTGGCCTAAAGTATGAGAGGATTCTCCTAAGCAAGGGAAGTGCAATATTAAAGCAAAGGAAGAGAGCTGTGACATGGATTGGGAAGAGGATTTTTTTTTCTTTTTTTTTTTTTTTTTGAGAGCAAGTTGTATCAATTTCATAATAAATAAAATCCCTTATAAGTTTAGACACAAAAGGGGAAGGATCTTCTTCTAGCTAAACAACGTCTTCATCAATCATGAGACTATATTTGGCTAAACCATGAGCCACTCTATTACTTCTGACGAAAGACTCTGGACAAATTAATGACGAAAGACTTTGGATATCTTGGAGACGGTTGTCAACTTCTGAATTTGAGACCTTCCAGAAAATATTTTCTTGACAACATCCAGAGAATCAGATTCAATCTGAAGAAGCGGGAGCAACATCGATAGCCCATCGAAGTGCTAGAGGCGATGGCAAGAGTCTTTGCTAAGGTTGGAGAGAGTAAGTTTAATTAATATCATTTCAAACTCCGATTAAGAATAAGAATAGATTATAAATCATGAAAAAGGTTAAAATCCAAGCTTTTATGCAGAAATTAAGGAGAATCAAATCTATAAAAATATAAAACATCAGAATCTTATATCGAAAACTTGAACCTAGATAAAGATATAGGGTTATATTACTTGCTACTCTGATAACGAGATTTCAGACCAAAATCTAACCAAAGGGTTTTGCATTCGGAAGATTATTCCAGCGTTTTGACTAAAACCAAACCTGGTTAGCTGTGGTAGTGAGTTTAATGGGTCAAGATTCAATTTTGACTTAACTACTTTATCCCAAAAACTAATAGATAACACATAGGCTTGGCCCAAATTATGAAAAAAGAAGAAGGCCCATTATAATTAGCAGTTAAGTAACCGTTTTAACTTTCTTAAACCACGGCAATGCAAGGATTCTACAGAGACACAAATTAAATTTCTGACTTTGAATCTGGGATTTCTATTACTCTGCAATGTTGCAATTAATCCATGTCATTTTCTTATCGTTTTTTATGGTTCCGTTGGCTTCTACACATCGTCAACTACTAGAGTTGCAGAATTACCCAATGGACTCTTCCTTGTTTTTAGGTCTCTCTTTCTATCTGAAATACCCAATGGACTCTTCCTTGTTTTCAGGTCTCTCTTTCTATTTCACATAATTTACTCAAAGAAAAAAAAAAAGAAAAACTCCCCTGATTTTACTTCCTTGGTTATTGTAAAATGGACGACATTTATTTTCAAATATTAAATCCTATACTTATATTAAATTAATCATTCATTATTTAAAAGAATAATAATTAATGACCGATCTATTTTTCTCAAAAAAACAAACAGAAAAGGGGACTAATTTGCACATTTACAACTTTTTTATTAATTTGAATTTTGAAAATTAACTATCCTGATTCTTCTCCACAAAAATCTCCCACCCTCTCCAGAATGCCCTATTGTCTCCCCTTAGTGAAGTATATTTCTCTATGTTATTTTTCCAATACAGATTGCTCATGAGAAGACTGAAGGGGGAGACTTGTAGATCTCCCCTTTCGGTAAAAATAGGCAGGTGCATGTGTAGCACTCCTTCAAGTGCTCCAACTATGATGTCTATGAGAGCTTTGTGAAGCATGAAGGATTTGAGTATGAAGATTTTGAGCATGAAGAGTTTGTGAAGTATAAAGAGTTTGTATCTAGGTTCTCCTATAGGTCAGGGATGTTGACCATAAATCTCCAATTTTTAGAGTCGGATGCATTAACAGTATTGATTACTGTTGGATACATTTTTACTTTTTTTCTCTTTTTCCTGGTGTCGTAGTCAACCAGTTACATTTGGTTTGGCTAGGATAGTCTTAGGATTGGAGAATTAGCTTGTCAATTGGAGGAATTTTGTCTTCCAATTCAATCGTTATTGTAAAGATAACTTTTTTATAATAACAGATTTATTATCTAAAAAAAAAAGTGGGATTTACTGATTTTGCATGCCTCTTTTGAAAAAGGCCCATGTTGTTTCGATTGTGTCGGTACTTCAGTAGTTTTTGTCCAACTAGTTAATACTAGAAATAGGACGAAGGGAGAGGATGGCCAGTGGGGCTCAAGCCCCCCCTCAATTTTATATATCTTTGAAATATTTATATGTGTCCATAAAATTTTAACATAAATTGTATACAAAAGCCCCAATCAAAATAGAAAAAATGTAGAATTGCCCCATAATTTAGACAATATTGTTTTACCCCTCACTAAACAAAAGTCTTGGCTTCGCCCCTGACTAGAAAGGTAGGAGATTGAAAGCTTGGGTGGGGATGTGAAGCAAAGACGGGTTTTGTGTGAACTTACTAACTCTTTGGGATCGGTGGGTGTCACTTCGACACCTGATTGGGCACAATGAGTTGTATAATCTAGAATGCTCGGGGTTTGGGGAATCCTCGGGCTATAGATAAACTACGTGATCTTTTACATAAGTACTTCACCTTCTTTGGTCTTTCTTTGTGAGACCAAATTTTGTAGTTCATGTTACAACCCGACTTTTAAGACTGATATCTACGTATGTTCTTAACTCATTTTATTTTTAAAAGTCACAAACTTGGACTATAAAAATTCATGACAATTTTTTATTTATTTATATAATCCTCTCAAAATAGTTAACCAATTATTCTAAACGTCATATTAAGAAATTTAGACAAACCATTGAAGAAAACATATTTTCTTTTGTTTTGTGAGATTTAAATAATGCGCAACTAAAAAGGCTTCCAGGTAAGGAAGGGGGTCACAAGTGGACCTCTTAAATCCCAAGCTCTCCTTAGACGGGTTTAGGTCTTTTTGACAAAGCCCATTTAGTCTTACATTTATTCAAATTAATATATTAGATACTAAACAAAAATAACATATTTATTTAAAAATCTTTAATTATTGAAAAAATGCTTCAAATAATATATGGTATTCTATAAATGGATAAAATTAGTCATATTGTATATAGCAAAATGATTACTTAATCTTAGAGGCTTATTTAAACTTAAAATTAGGATTTCACATTTTAAATATATCGTCTCGTTGTTAACTTAAGGAAACATATGACTTAATCTTACATATTTAAGTAAATTATCTCATTTAAAGAGGAGAAAATATATACAGAATTCATAGTGGTAGTATCCCAAAGCCCGTGCCTCGTATCCATCCCCGTCTCGATTCTAGTCAACTCATTGTGCAAAACAAAGATTGCTTACCTTTAGTACCTACAACATGGACATTTACACTACGTGAGCTTTCATTCAGTAAGTACAATTTAACTTAGAAAATATTTCATACAAACAACATTTTATGAAAGTCCAATTTTTACGTATTTATATTATCTTTCAACTTATATTTTATGAAGTAATCTTTTGTCACATATCTTATCATAAAATCTTTTATCTTTCTTATCTGCCCTTGTGTACGTACCGAGTGCGTACTTACCGTCTGGGAATTAGGGAAGCGACCCTACTGAAACACCAACGGTCATAAATTTAACATATTTTTCTCGGGAATCCTCACCTAGTGGAGGTCGGTCTTATCTTCTTTTAGGAATCCTCACCTAGCGGAGGTTGGCACGATACCTTTATATTCTTATTTTTTACTTAGTCTCCTCTTTAACACGAATGGTTGTACCATATTTCAAACTTAAATTTTATATTTCGTATTCTTGATACTTCCTTTAATTGAAGTATATTCATCAAGTTATGAACAATATTGTAAAATAAATTTATCTCATCTTAATATCATAGGAAACATGTATTTTCATAGGCACATATACAAGCCAAACAAACATCTCTTGTATAGGCAAAATATTATATTTAATCATCTCAAATACTCTTTTTCAAAACATAACATACTTTTAAAAATATCCATGCTATAGGAGAGATTGTACTTACTTTAAGTCCTTAGAAAATATTCTTCATGCTTGCAGTGAAATACCATACACTTAACCTTGTTGCAACCACGTGCCTCTTCTTTATCCTTTTTTTTTATTATTCATGCATCAATATTTATTTTTTATGTCAACATATGCTATCATTGGTCATATGAAACCTATTTTACCTATTTGAAAACATCCACAACATAAATCCTAAAATAATATTTCACATCAAAATTGTAGAATTTTGGTGCACAATGCATACTTAAGGAATTTCATATTATAGTACATAATTCTATTCATTCTAAAAATTTACATGGATCCATATGAAATAAACATAAATCTAAAGATTATGGTTTAGAATTTATAAACAATATTTATCACCATTTTTTTCCAATTTAGAATTTCTAATAAAATTGTTAAAGCTGCGACTAAACGAGAATGATTGAATTTTTATAAATCAAACGAACTCAAAATTTTAAAAGCACATCATTAATATATTATAACTTATGTACAATATTTGGAAATTCTAAAATAGATCATTTCATAACACTTTAATCACTTGTAAGTATACCTTAGAATTTATTTCAATATTTTTAAATATTAAAATATTGTATATTCTGAAAATTATAATTAATTTTATAGACATCCAAAAATTATAAAACTTTTCAGAAATGATCTTAATATATATATGAACATGTATTTAAAATTTCAACCCAAACTAGAAACATTTATCCTTTGTAAACTTAGAACCAAATATATAAAATCTGTTTAACAGCTTTTCTTAGTTAACGACTAACTTGTGTTAAATAATTTTTTTAAAATTATAAGTGTATGGTATAAAAGTGAAACTTTCCAGAAGTTAAGTACACATATAGAAATACTTCTCATAAAAATTTCGGATCTTAATAAGGTTTCGAACTCCATATATAATAGATTGAATTTGAACCTAAGTGCAATAAAATATACAAATCTTGAAAGACTAAAAGTTCTAAGAATTACCTTTTTTTTTTCTTTCCAAAATTGAAGAACTCTAAGAGGAAATTTTTGAAATCAAAATGGATGAATAGAAATTTTGAAAGAGAGATGGGAGAAAACAAATGAAAGAACTTGATTGTATTTATAAAAGAGTACCCTATTTATAAGCTAATTATGTACATAAAATATAATTAAAGGTTAATTCAAAAAATATTAATAATAATCACCATTTACCTAACTTTTTTTTTATTTGTTATCTTTTCATCATGTAATTAAATTAATTTTATTAACCTAATTATGCATCATCCACTTAAAAAAATAATACATTATCTTATCATATTTACATTTAATATCTATAAAATCTACATAATGGATATACCATTCAAATAATTAATGTATGATTACATAACTTACCTAATTTTTGTTTTGTTTTCTAATGTAATTAATAAATTTTTTTTATTTTAATGGTGATAATATATAGATAAAATATGGTAATGGTCTTTTACATCATTTTTCATTCTTATAAGTGAATTGATGAATATATATACATATCATTAAAATATGTTAATGGCTACACTATTAATTCTTCTTTTATTGTTTATATATATATATATAATTTATTTGTGAATATTTAACTTATTATTTGGGCTAGAAACATTTACTTTAACTTGGGCTCTCCTATTACCTATTGGGCCAAGATAAATGATATTGGGCTAAAGGACTGAAACCCAATGATAATTACAAATAAGAATACTAACAATTTCAAATTTGGACTTTCCTATTACCTATTAGGCCAAAATAAATGATTATTGAACTCAAACAATTTAGGACCTAATAGTAAACATAATTAACTAAGCCTACTTCATATTAATAACAATAGCCATATATGTTGTAAAATAATTTATATTTGTAATTAGGCACATAGTTCAACTTGGCTTTCTTGTGTGTATCTCACTGCAATATATTCACGAAATTCATTAGTATATAACTACCCAATTTCTATGATCAAAGAAATTAAATTTACATAATAAAATTTCAGATAAGAAAATAAACATGATAAATTCATTCTTCAAGAGAATACACTAATATTAAAAGACCATAATACTTAATAATTATTAAACTAATTTTTTAAGTCTAGGGTTTTCTCGGGGTTTACAGTTCATGTACACGATTGATTGGTTCTAAGGTGGGCTTTCCAAATCATATGGTGGTCGATAGTGTTGGGAAGAGTGGAGGTTTGTTGTTATTATAGAAAGACGATTGGGATATTCAACTTCAAAGCTTCTCCAAGTGGTATATTGATGTGCTGATTTGTAGTGGTGAGGATTGTCACTGGAGGTTTGTGGGATTTTATGGTGACCCTCATAGAAATTCTAGGCGGCAATCCTAGGAGTTACTTCGGTATCTCGGAAGTCTTTCAGATCTATCGTGAAGCATGTGATTTTAACTCTCTTTTTTACATGCAAGAGAAGAAAGGAAGTAGCGAGTTTGATTTTGATAGGATGCAGGATTTTAGAAATGATTGTCTACTTTGTGATTTGGGTTATATTGGTGAAATTATGACTTGGTCCAACAAGCAAGATGGTGATGATTTGATGAGAAGAAGGATCTAATCGAATGGGAACCAACTTCATTCGATAGGATAAAGGAAAGAAATTGATCTCTGGGCCAAATCTGAGGTTTTCAGTCGACCGAAAGAGAGAAGCAGTTGACTAGTTCTATGATTTTTTTTTTTTTGTGAAAAAAAGAATGCTAAAAATTTAAAGGAGAGTGGAGAGGAGGAGAGAGAGGTCCAGAATTTTTCTACCCTGATACTATGTAGAAATTGAGTGAGAGAAATAATGATTTGGATTGGAAGAAAGAGGGGGTAATTGGGTTTCAGGAGAGGATAAAGTTTTTGGTATTATTGCTGGCTATTTCTCTGAGATTTTCACCTCTTCTATTCCGGATTCTGAAATTATTGATAGGGTGGTATTGAAGATTCGAGGTTGTATTCTACAAAATTTTATTGATTTGTTATACACTCCTTTTTTCTCGAGATGATGGTAGAGAGGCTTTTTTTTTATATGAGTCTTAATAAATCTCCTGGCCCAAATGGTTTTTACACATTAATCTTCCAAACATGCTGGGATATAGTGGGAGATGATGTAGTTGTTATTTGTTTGAGGAGTCTTATTGGAAGGTCCTCAGTTGGAACTTTCAATAGGATTCATGTGGTGCTTATACCAAATATTAGTAGTCCTAGAAGAGTTTCACACTTTAGGCCAATTAGTCTTTGTAGTGTTTTGTATAAAATTGTGACTAAGACTCTAGCCAATTACTTGAAATCTGTTTTACCTTATGTGATAAATGATAAACAGAGTGCTTTTGTGCCTGGCCGTTTGATTTCTGACAATATTACAGTGGCTTATGAAGCAATACATTCTCTGCAATGGAACCCAGTTGGGAAGGTGGGTTTTGTGGCTCTAAAATTTGATATGAGTAAGGCATATGATAGGGTAGAGTGGAGATTTTTATTTTCTATGGTGAGACACATGGCCCCCACTTGGCGCCTCCTCCCTCCGCCAATTACAATACCATACTAAGAAAAACCCCTTAACTGCAAAATCTAGTTTCTAGCTTTAATACCCTCTAGTCAAAACTCAAACTTTTAACTAACAGTATATATCAAAGTTCAATTAATATCATTTCAAAAGCTGATTAAGAATAAGAATACGTTATAAACAATGAAAAAGGTTAAAAATCCAAGCTTTTACGCAAAAATTAAGAACAATCAAATCTATAAAAATACAAAACATGGGAATCTTATATCGAAAACTTGAACCTAGATAAGGATATAGGGTTATATTACCTACTACCCTAATAAGGAGATTTCAGATCAAAATCTAACCAAAGGGTTTTGCTCTCGAAAGATTATTCCAGTGTTTTGACTAGAACCAAGCCTGGTTAGCTGTGGTAGTGAGTTTAATGGGTCAATATATTGACCCAGTGACTCTATCCTAAAAACCAATATAACACATGGGCTTGGCCCAGATTATGAAAAAAGAAGAAGGCCCAGTATAGTGAGCAGTTAAGTAACCGTTTAACTTTTTTTCTTTTTTTTGATCAAAACAAATCTATTATTATAAATTAGTGGAATCTTTTACAATAATAGATTCTATCGGAAGAGGAGATTCTTCCATTCAAATAAGCTCCTCTTCTACTTCTAAGGCGAACCTAGCTAAACCATGTGTAGCTTTGTTAGCTTCACGAAACACATGTTTAACTGTGACACCAGGAAAAAAAGAAAATAAGCTAAATACATCCAACAGTAGGTCGCCAAACTCAGAATGGTAAATTGAGCTATTATTAAGAGCTTGTACTACTGTCAATACATCTGAATCCAGAAACTGGAGATTTAGACCAACATTCCTGGCCCATAGATTAGAGATCGCCAGGGCTTTTACTTCAGTATTCTTTGCTGAAAATGTGCTAGTTACTTTTTTCGTCAATGTTGCCATGACTTCGCCATTTGCATTGTGAATAATAGCACCAACACCCATTGAACGTGACTGAGCATTGATGGCTGCATCCACATTCATCTTGAAGTGGCCATCTGAAGGGAGGAGGGGGGATTGGTCTCCCTCTGTCGTGGTTCTAAAGGGCCATCTATATTATGACCACTGCTCCTCACTCTTTTGAACTCCTCTAGGTATTTTGTAGTCTAACTAACTATAACATCAGGTGGTTTTGTTTTAGAACCATGCATTCTGTTATTTCTCTCAGTCCAAATGCTCCAGAGTAAACATAGAAACAATTCTAGTTCTTTAGATAGCAAAGAAGTAGAATACAAATGAATAATATCCCCCACAGTTAGATGAAACAGATATTTGAATTTGAGTTCAAATTTAGAGGCTCTCTAAACTGACTTAGCGAATTTACAGCTAATTAAAGTATGAGTAGTAGATTCTCAAGACGAGAAACAAGAACCATAATATGGTGACTGAATTATTTTCCTCCGACAAAGGGCTACAGAAGTTGGTAGAGCATCATGATAAATATGCCAGATACAAATCTTAACCTTTCTAGGTAACTTTAGTCCCCAAAATTTCCTCCACCAACTTTGTATTCTATCGGATCCTGAAGTCGAACATCTTTCCGTTTTTGAATTAGCCAACCAATAACCCCAGCATACTGAATAAATTCTAGTGGTCGCATAGTGCCAAATTAAACTATCTATTCGCAGTCTCATACTCAATAGAATGGAGAGTACCTAACAGAAATATACAAAAAATAGAGTAAAAAATTCACAATAAAACTCATAAATATACAATATAATAGACGTAACAGAAATGATAGAGACACCATATAAAGAGAGTAATGACTAAAAACAAATGAATTGATAAAAGATATATTTTAAAAATTGAGATTTATAAACTAAACTAAGTCCAGATATAAGAAATAACATTGCTTCATATATGTTGTGGTGGCTTTTAGTGAACTCAACTTGATTTTTTTTTTTTTTGTATATAATTTTTGTTTGAGTTACAAGACTAAGAAGTGATCATACAAATGAAAACTAAAGGATTGTTTCAATGGATTAAAATTCATAATTTCCCAAAGCTGCAATAGTTGGATAAAACTATAGACAGATTCATACTTTTAGTTTTGAACTACATACTTGAATTTTAATTTTATTCTAATGTCAGATATGGTTAAGCAGTTTAGATATAGATTTCTAGAAAGTCCAAAGTGAACATATATAAAAATAAGATAATTAATATAAATTAACTCTAGGAGTAAAGATAAGTTTTAATAAAAGAACCTTATCAACATCCGATGGTAGGAAAAATTGTTGCAATATACCAATATCCCATTGCCGATCACTTGTGATAAAAGAAGATACACACAACTCTTCAATGTAGTGAACTGAATACAGTGGTTAGAAGAAAGTACTACTTGGAATCCATGGGTCTAAAAAACATCGAATAAAATTTCCATCAGAACCCTGCCTATAATAACTCCCTACCCCATATGATACTCCTCCAGGTAAGTAAAGGAGAATGTTCCAAAGGTGTATCAGAAAAATTATTGTGAGGGAAGT
Organism: Trema orientale; assembly: GCA_002914845.1. Taxonomy (NCBI): domain Eukaryota; kingdom Viridiplantae; phylum Streptophyta; class Magnoliopsida; order Rosales; family Cannabaceae; genus Trema; species Trema orientale. The sequence goes on from JXTC01000045.1 coordinate 214,592, forward strand.
AGCGAGCTTTATATATTTGACTAACAAGTGTGTTTGGTTGAGCTATCAGACGCCATGCTTGTTTAGCCAGAAGAGCTTGATTAAAATTTATAAAAGAACGAAAACACATTCCTCCATCAAGTTTAGATCGACAAATGAATTCCCAATTTTTCCAATGAATTTTCTGACCTTTTGCTGGAAAGCCCCACCAGAAATTTTCTATTTGAGACTCAAGCTCTTTGCAAAGTGTTGAAGGTAGGCAGAAAACACTCATAGAATATGTTGGTACTGATTGAACCACAGCTTTTAATAAGATCTCTTTACCAGCAATTGAAAATAATTTCTTTTGCCAAGAAGACATCAAATTCCATAGCTTACTTTTAATATTACTAAACAAGACTTTCTCATCTCTCCCTGAAAAGGAAGGTAGATCTAAATATCACTCATGACATTCACAAACAGTCATCTGTAGATGTTCTTAAAAAAAATTCCTGACCTCTTGTTGTGTATTTGGTGAAAAAGAGAGAGCTGGTTTTCTAAAATTTATCTCTTGACCAGATGCTTTCCCATATATTAAAAATAAAATTTTCAGCGCAGAGCAAGCTTCTTTGGTAGCAGAGCAAAATAATAAACTATCATCTGCAAAAAGTAGATGTGAAATTCTCGAAGTAATTTTTGCAACCTGAAAGTCAATGAGAGCAATATAAAAAATTTAGATTCAGAAAGATAGCGTCCAAAAAATGGATTTTCATGAGTAAAATTTAGGTTCTTTCTTAAAGAAAGACACAATAAAATATTTCTAATAAATCATGTGTCTAAGTTTATTATAATACAATCGATAAATACAGAATTTCTCAGTTGAAAGAACTTTTTTTTTAAAAAAATTATTATATATTTTTTACTTACATATTTTGTTTATCTAATATTAATGAAAGAAGCAATATGTGAGCATGTTAGGAGAAAAATAAACATTTAGGAAAGTAATATTTCTAAATGATAGGTGTTTGAATTTAGTAGTTTTAGTAATGAGTACAAAGAAGAAATGGTTTATATAGAAATTAGTCCCAAAGATAGTTTGCCCAAGAAAAAAGCTTTCAATGGAAATGAGTAACCAAGTATACCGATATATAAAAAAATATATGTAATCCTAACTTCAATGATATAATTGTAATAAAGATTATTAAAGGTATAACTCAATCCAAAGTTATTTAAATATTAGAAGAAAATTTAGAAGATAATCATCATAATATTAATAATTCAGTAAATTTAAGAGTTAGTTTCGGAAAAACTTTAGAGTCTAATGTAGATAAACCTATTACACAAGCCTATTGGATCATAGTATTATAAAATTGTCACACAATAAGTACTAGAGATTTGGAATCAAGTATCATAATTTTTCAAGAGAGAAAAAATACCTACTTACAAAAGTAAATCAAAAGATATTATAATTTTACTAAAAGATTACTAAAATAGGAAGATAAGAATTATATACCTGATAACCAATAATTGAGCCTTTTCTCTCTTTTGAGTTTATTAATCTCGAGAAACCTTCAGCACAAATAAGAAATAAATAAGGAGATAGAAAATTGCCTTGCTGCAGTTCACATTGTGGATATACCAATCCTCAAGATTGACCATTAGTCATAAAAGAGAACGAAACTGATCGTAAATATCTCATAATTAATTCAACACATGATGTAGGAAAACCCATTTTAAACATAACCTTTTCTAGAAAATGTCATTCAACACGATCATAAGTCTTAGACATATCTAACTTCATTACAGCAATCTCTATTTTTCCAAGTTTTCGCAATCTAATGCATTGAATAAGCTCAAAAGCTACTAAAACATTATCAGTGATTAACCGATTTGGTACAATAGCACTTTGATCCGCTGAAATCACTTCGGGTAACAAAGTTTTGAACCGATTTACAATAACTTTGGTGACAATTTTATATCAAACATTGCATAAACTAATCAGTCGATAATCAGCCATAGAGAAAGGGGATTTGATTTTTGATATCAAAGTGATTAGAGTAGAGTTAATATCCGAGATATTACCATTATTGTTTAAGATGTCCAATACAGCACGTGTAACCATTGGTCCAACTGTACTCCAGTACTGTTGATAAAACATGGCAGACATTCCATCTTATCCTGGATTTCTGTCAGGTCCCATAAATTGAATTACAGCCCAAACATTATCAGCTACAAAGCGGCAAATCAATTTGGAGTTCATGAAATCAGTAATTGAAGGATCGATAGTGGTAAGCACTTGCTCTAGAGCTTCATTGTTTTCTCAAACTGAGGTGAAAATATTCTAAAAATAATCAATAATTACATTCTCGATGTCTTCACCCTTGTTCACTAAAGTACCATGTTTATCTTGAATTTTCTTTATTTTGTTTGCTTTTCTACGTTTATTAGCTTTTGAGTGGAAAAATTTGGTATTTGCATCCCCAGATTGTATCCAAGAAACTCTAGAACGTTGTTTCCAATATATTTCCTCACTGTGTAAAACTCATCTAAAATTTTCTCTTGCTGCGACAAAATAGAATAATGTTTTATACTTGTATCGTCCTCTTCGTTTAGTTGTTGTACCCATTTCTAAGCTTTGTACACTTCTGTCTTTAGGCCTCCAAACTTATTTTGACTCCATTTAGTAAGAGACTCAGCACAAGTAGAGATATTTTTTAGCACTGTAGTCATTGCACTCTCAGAACCTATATCCTTCCAAGCATCTTTAATGATTTCATAACTTTTCTTATCTTCTAGCCATAGAGCTTCAAATCAAAAATGAGAACATCGTCGTTTAGCATACGAAACCTGGGCATCCATTTGATCATGAATGCTTACCAACAAAGCACGATGATCTGAGCTATAGAAATCCAGATGCTCTAATTCTATAATCTTATTGCAAGGCAACCAATGTTGATTAATCATTGCCCAGTTAAGTCTTTCCTTAATGTTCTTAATACCTGGACTTTTTTTCTCCCATGTAAATTTTACTCCCGTATAATCCAACGGGTGTAAAGAACAAAGGTCAATCACATTGCGAAAAGCAGTCATACTATGCTCAGGACGTAAGGAGCCGCCGGACTTATCCCCCTGTGATAGAATTTCATTGAAGTCACACATAACTAACCAAGGATCCTGAATGGAAACACTTTTAAGGCGATCCAAAAGATCCCAAGTAAGATGTCTATTATGAGTTTCAGGTTGTCCATAAAATCCAGTAAAATGAAACCAAAAGTTGTCGTCATTCAGCAAAAAACAATCAATAAGATGTTGGGAACTGGATAAAATGGTTATTTCCATAGTATCACTCCATAATAATATCAAACCACCCGCCAAACCAACTCTAGGAACTTCAAATCCATTATGAAAATTTAATAGATTACGTAAACGTAAGACATGAGCAAGTGCTAACTTGGTTTCAATTAAGAACAAGAGCTGTGGGCGTTGTTGTTCATTGAGCAATTAATTAAGATGTCGAATTGCTGATTCATTGCCTAGTCCCCTGGCATTCCAGCTGATGATCTTCATATCTTCAGAATAATCTTCTAGCACTTTAAATAAGAGATCTCATACTGGGTTTTTCTGTAGTCACTTAAAACATATCAGGAAAAAATTCGAAAGAATATAAATTAAGATAACCAATAGATAGGAAGTGTAGGCTCATTAACAAAAGTTCCAATAGATGCTTAAATAAATACTTACGCATTGTATCAAGACGCAGGGTGCATAGAGAGCTATAGCCATCAATCACAAGATAAAATTAAGTAGAAAAGATGAGAACCAGCAATCACAAGAAGGCCTAATGCAACTGCACAACATAATTAATTGGTCATTACAGAAGAGTACGTATGAAATCAAACGTTGATTCCTGTCAGATAAATATCACTAAAGATCAAAGAATATGCACAAGTTTCAAACCTACATGCATACTTAAAAGATATGGTAATCAGAAAGTAGACTTTTTTTAAACAAAATAATAATAATAAAATTGAATGGTAATCTGGAAAATTTTAACAACACAAAAATAAGCAACCCGCACAAACATAACCATAAAATAACTTGAAAGGTTTTTTTTTTTTTTTTAAACAAGATGTAAATTCCTTCGGTCAATTTGTAAGTTTACATTTGTTTCAATGACATAATGATTGTTTTAATACGAAAATCAGATATATTCCCAAACTAAAGATTTTAAAGGGGAGATGTCACGACTCAAAATCCAAGGCCGTGATTTTTAGTAATTTTATGTTGAAACAGTAGTAAATAATAACTTTCTAAAATTCCAGAAAAAAATCGAGTACTTATAATTTAGATATTCAGTTCTCAAAGTAAGTAAATTCCAAAATTTATGAACTTCTCAACTGTATTAATTTCCTAAGAAAAATACCTTATTATTACATATCCTTCGAGAAAATATTTTATTTAAAATTTATATGAAATACTAGTTAATAATT
>JXTC01000045.1:228542-304536 GCA_002914845.1 Trema orientale
TATCCAAGAGAGTCCAGTCCTTGATTGCTCTGGCTATGCACTATATCTATCTCAAACAGAAATGGAGGGCAAGATTAGCCGCACAGTAGGTGATTATACTTATATCTCGGCAATGAAACCAAGAAGTGTAGTCTTCACCCTATTCGTCCCAGCAACTGGAGCCATCTACTGGTCTGAAAGCTATCCTGGTAATGCAATATTTCCCTTTGACTGTTGCCCATTCTGATTACTAGATTTCAATATTCATTTTTTATGTGCTTTACTGAACTCTATAACCTGTTGGTTTTTCAGGAGAGCTTTCATCGCCATTGTTTAAGACTGACTTGGACCAATTTATACTGGATGAAAGGATTCTGCTTGCATTTTTGGCTGCTTCAAGTGAGAATCTATTATGAAAGAAACTGTTGACCACTTTACATTAATGCACAGAGTCAGAAATTAATGTCCATTTTCATCTACAGCTCTAGAGTAACTGAACCCAAATCTCAATTTTTTTTTCCTTTCTGATGCAGAGACCGGGAATCCATTGGCATGTCGTTCCAGAGGTGAGTAAACAATCATTCCTATATTTGCCTGCATACTAAGCTATCTCATGGTCATATATTCTATGAATGATTCCTAAATATCATGCAGTTCAGAAGCTCATTTCTACCTGCTCCCAAGCTAGACCCAAGCTTCTCAGGCTCTACACAGGTAAGTAAGTTTGTAACTATGAATTTAACAATCTTGTAAATCATAAGATGTTGATGTTTGCAGTTCCTTAATGTGTCCCTTCAGGTAATGAAAGAGCAATATTCTTGTTTCTACTATTCGAATCCGCAATCTTGATTGTACTAGCTGGACTAGTCCGATTCTGCTGCATATTTTGGAGGAAAAAGAAACTCCAAGGTCAACACCTTGGAAGCTTTCTTGACAAAAGAGTAAGCTTTGAATCTCTAAGACCACCTTTGTTTTTAAAGAACAAAATAAAATCTTGAAAACCCAATTGAGAATTCTTTGTTCTTGATCACCTATATATGTTTTTCTTACCATCTTTTCGGCCATCTCAGCGCTCTCTCCAGCTCAAGAAGAAATCATTTGACAGAACCATTACAGAGCTCCAAACCAAAGCTGCAGAAGAAGCAGTGGCCAATAACAATGAGGCAGTGCTTGAAAAGTTAGATGATTTAATTAGAGAAAGAGAAGGAATCGAAAGGAAGCTTTTGACTACCTATAGTTTGGGGAGAGATGAAGCCAGCTCAAGTAGGTCAAAGTCAAAGTCTAAGGCTCTACTTCCATTGTATGATGAGAAAACAAGAAGCTTGTCCTTTGAAGGCTCAAAGAAAGAGAGAGTAACAATATTTCATACGTTGAGTGACACGACGTCGTCCACAGATGGAAGTGACAAAGAAACCAGCTCGGATTTGCACGAAGAGGAGTTTGAGAACAGAACTAAGGCAAAGGCAAAGGCAAAAGCAGCTGTTGAAGAAGAAGAGAGCTCGAGCGATGATGGTGGTGGAGTTTTCGAAATGGAGTTAAGGAGAAGTCCTTCAGAGCCTGCAGCATCAAGCTCAAGAAGAGTTGAGAGTTCATTAGTTTGGAACAAGAATGGTGGTGGAAGCTTGTCATTGAAAAGGAGAAAGGCCTTGTCATCAACTAATTAGGGACTTGTACAAGAGACTTAGGCCACTTTTGGTGCGCCGTATTGTATTGTATTGTATTATATTGTGATGTATTGTATTGGATTGTATTGTATTGTATTATTCCATCACAATACTATGTTTGGTGTTGCATTTGTATTAAGATGCTATATTAAAAAGTTAATTTTGAAAAATACCATTTTTTTAAAAATATATTTAGAAAAATACCAATTTAAAAAAATATTTAGGAAAATACCACTCGTAAAATTACCACTTTTTAAAAAATTATTTACGAAAAAATCATTTTTTAGATATAAATTTAGAAAAATACCACTTTTAAAAATTGGGGATGGCTACGGTAGGGGCGTCCCTACGTAAGGTCATGCCTTAATTATCGTTGGATGGGAATCTGTGGGGAATAACGGGAATCTGTGGAGAATATATTTATATACAGATTCCCATCCAACGGTGAATAGACAGGGCCCTACGTAGGGGCGCCCCTACTGTAGACGCGCCCTTAAAAATTTATTTAGAAAAATACCATTTTTGAAAAGATAAAGTGACGTGAGAGAGAAAGTGATAAGAGAGAAATTAAGAACAGAAAAAGTGAGGAGAGTGAGTATTGTACAATACTACGTTAAAGTTAAAATTATGTAATACAATGTAATATAGACATTTTATTCTGTATTAGATAATACTCTCCGTATTGTATTAAATTTTAATGTCGTATTAAATAATACAATACAAAGGCACAACCAAACACAATATTATGTTTAATTAATACAATACAGAGTCCTTATACAGTGTACCAAACATGACCTTATAGCGCAAGTAAACCATATGGTTTGGCATGTTTTTTTGGGGGTTATTTTCAAGTTAGGGGGTAAGGTGAATATGGAATTTGTCTTTGGCATACTTTTATACAAATTTGTTATTTGTGAACCCTTTTTTTCTACATTCCTATATAATCATATGATTCATATCTTTTTCCTACTAGATAGTTGTAGTAGAAAAGGCTAAAAAGTTATTTATAATGAATGTTTTTAACTTATAAAATGTTGATTAGATTACATTATAGATTTGATAGATTTAGAGCTCAAAAAATAAAAAAAATAATAAAAAAGAAAGACTTGATAGATATAAAATTTACGTGGTTACGCGATTAAAAAATAAATAAATAATGCTATACTTATTTAAATAACTTCATATAAACCTTTATTTGCCGGAAGTAATATTTGTTATTGTTGTTTCGTAAAAAAAAAAATATATTTGTTGTCACGATTAATTGCAAAGGGGAAAAGAGATCATATGTTACTGTTTATGGGTATATAGATTTTATCCCTCTGAATGAGGGGAAAAAATATTGAATTTGGCTTTAATTAAAGAAATAAGAGAAGAAAAACGATGAAATTTTGGCCCCGGTATTTTCTTGGACAAAGCGGCAATGATATCTCTAGAAGAACTAAAACTATTATCTCTTTTAAATAAAAAACATTATTATATTTTGATTAATATTAACCATCTCACCTCATATCTCATCTCGTATTTTAATTTCTCATCGTACAATTAAGTAGTAAATAATATTTGCATTTTAATTTGTCATTGTACAATTAAATAATAAATAATATTCAATTTATTTATGATAAAATTTCAATTCATCAGTGAAATTGTGACAATTTATTTGTCTAAGGCAAAATTAAAATGGGTGGGAACCTAGCGCTGCACTTAAGTTTTATGGCAACTCTTTTTTCATTTTTAATGAGTCTTAACATTATTCATTTAATTGATTTGTCTTTAATTTTAAAAAAAAAAATGAAAACGACATTCATTCAAATGACGTGTCGTTTGCAGTTAAAGTGTACTACTACTCATGTCGTTTCCCTTTTAGATAAGTTTGGATGTGAGTTTGTATAATCAATGTTCACATTTAAACTTGAACATATCTTTCTCTTTCGATGTTCATTGAAACTTTATGTCGTTCAAGTCTTTTCAATAAACGACATGCGTTTATTTATTTTTAATTGTAAGGTTAGGATACGTGTACTATTAGTCGCACGTGCTAATCCCAGATTATAGCCGTTAGAAAAGCCGAAACAGCAGGTCAAATTCAAAAAATTCGACCGTTTAAGATCGTGTCTACACCTTTCCCAATCCGTCTCATTTGATTGAACTTGGTTTGCCCAGAAAAAACCAGGAGCCCTTCTCTTTCTCTATCCTTCTACCATCAAGAAAGAATACAATCCAAAAATGGGGATCGAAGACCAAAAACAGAGCCCCAGAGACCCAAAAAGCACGCTAAGCAGCCCAAAATGCACGAACAGTATCTTCAGTCCCAGATTCAGATCAGTGGCTGCCATGGCCGGTTGGGACGAAGAAGCACTTTTGAGTGCCAGCCTCATCGTGGACGACACGCCCGATCGCGAGTACCGGTCCAAGAAACGCTCCGAGTTCCAATTCAAGACCCCACCAAGTAGTTCAAGAAGGTCCCCTAAACCATTTTTATCGTAGATGATCCTCCTTTTCTTTCTTTCTTTTTTTTCACTTTTCCGACACAGATTTTGAATTTTCCAAAGAAGGTTGACAAGGATTTTTATTTATTATTATTATTATTTTCTTTTTTCTGGGCAATTGGGTATAGTTTCTTACCTTGTGTTCTATGTTTCAGAAAACGAAGGGCTCAAAGGAGTCCTGTTTCAGTTCCTTTTATCGCTCTTGATCTTGATGATGGAGAAACTAGGAAAACTGGTATTGAATTGATTTCATTCACTCTCTCTCTCGACTTTTAGTTGTTAAAAATTGGAGGAAATTTGACGTTTTTTTTTTTCCTGGTAATTTATTCATTCACAGAGACTAAGAAAGATTCCGCTGAATCGACAAGCGCTGTGGATGCGGAAAAGGGAAAAATAGGAGAAGCTAAATTGGCTGAACAGAACTCTGGTGTTGTTCCTTCGAGCTCTAGCTCTAGCCTTCCTTGCATGGATAGGCTCAGGGAAGAGCTTTCTTGCGCAGTAAGGGCCTTTTAATTGTTTGCAAAGTTCTTGTTTCCGGTTCGCTTTTTGACTAAACCAAAGGCTAACGAGTCAGGTTTGATGTACTTGGCACTTGACAGATCTGTCTAGACATTTGCTTTGAACCCACTACTACTCCTTGTGGACACAGGTAAACTCAGTATCAACTGCAACCGTTTGACCTGTAGATGACCAATTTTGTAATGGATCAGAATCTTTGATTTGGGTTTCTTGGTTAATTTGTTCTACTTTTCTCCTTGATTGTAGTTTCTGTCTTAAATGTTTGCGATCCTCCGCGAGCAAATGCGGGAAAAAGTGTCCTAAGTGCAGACAGCTTATAAGGTATTTCTCTTGTATAAACCAGTCATTTGCCACATTGCAGTGATGAGGAAACTTTTTCTTTTTTTTATGGACTTTTTCTTTTTTTTTTTATGGACTTCTGTTCTGTATCATTGTTTTGGATTTGCAGCAATGGAAGGTCCTGCACTGTGAACACTGTTCTTTGGAACACAATACAGCTTCTTTTCCCACAAGAAGTGGAGACAAGGAAGGCAGCTGGAGCATTAAACAGTCGAGAGGCCCAGCGTCGAATCCCAGAAACGGCGTTCTATAATAATTTGAGGAACGGAAGTCCACAAGATTCACAATTACCAACACGCAGGACTGAAAGCGCGAGGAGAAGAAGAGTGAGACCAATTCAAGATGTGGACAGCACAGCAGTGAGGTCAGGAGGAGGGGTTACTTCGAACCGGGCTTCTAGGGTGTCAAGCAGAGAGAGCAGTTCCATGAGTAGTAGAGCCATACCGAGTCAAGATGAGGATGCTGCACTAGCTCTGAGGTTGCAGAGAGAGGAATTTTTGGGGGCTGTTCGGGGAACGATTAATCAATCTAGTACTTTATCTCTTTCCTTAGCCGCTATGCGAACGAGCAGCCAACCTAGTAGAAGTAGTTCTCTTTCCGTTGCTAGAGAAAACCAACCTAGTAGTACAAGTAGTTCTCTTTCCTTAGCTAGAGCAAACCAATCTAGTACAAGTAGTTCTCTTTCCTCAGCCAGAGAAAACCAATCCAGTACTAGTTCTTTTTCCTTGGCTAGAGCAAACTTGAGGGCCATGGCATCTAGAGCCATCACCCTTCGTGTTAGAGGCCGACATAACATGTAATCTATCTATCTACCCTATCAGGGGGTGTCTTTCTATTGTATGAGTATTTTTTCTACTAGTTAGAACAAATGCCACACTCAATCCTATTGAGTGAATTTTAAAAAACATCAGAGTGGCTCAAATTCTTTATTTCTTTTGTATGACTAACTTTTCTCAAAAATTAAATAAAAACCTTCTCATATTGTGTATGCTGGTTTATTGTTAGTAATTTTCAGTTTATTTCCTCTTGATCTTGGTGTTCTGTAAGCTTGCACTTGTTACATCCTCAGTTCTCTTTCTTCTTAGCCTGACAAACCAATCTAGTAGTAGCAGTTCTTTTTCTATCGAGTGAATTTTAACTAATTCAGGGTTGTTCAGATTTTTTTTTTTTTTTTTTATTTTCTATCAACAAGAAAAACTCAAATTCTTCCTTTTATTTCCTCTGAAAACTCACATTCTTTCTCACTGTAGATCATTTCTAAGTTCGTTTCATCTTGATGTTGGTGTTATGTTCGTTCCAGCAATATTGAACTTGAAGCAGTCAACAAGTTAAGTTTACTTGGGCCGCTTCAATGCGCTACGCATGCATATAAAATAGTGTTGATAATAAACTTTAGTCAACATTCAATCAAAAGTCAATAATATGAACATATAATAAAAAATAATATCATGAAACTTCTTCATGTCCAGGATTTTTTAATTTCATATTTAGAATGGTCAACTATGATAACGTCTTTTACCTAAATAAGAGCAGCAACCAAGACATTTTCTCCACAGTTATGTTATTTATGTCCACACTTATTGTACATCAGGTTTAAGAAATCTCCAAAACACGGCTTCACTTTGTCTTCTTGGTTATTTTAATCGGATATTATGCATGAGTTCATGATCTTCTCATATCAATTCCGTTTACTAAACAAGATTTTGAATTCAACTCCACTGGTAACCATACATTGGTCAATGAGTCTCAGAGAGCCATTTGTAATATTGTAATAGAGTTATTACTCTATTGATCTTTAAACTAAAGAGAAAATCTTGTTCCAGTTTTGAACGTTAAAATTTTTCATTTTGATTTTTTTTTAATACAATCATTGTAATGGTTACAAATTAAGGGTTAGTAGTTAAAGGGTGGGCATCGAACCCATACCTAGTTCATTTTGATCTTTGAATTTCTAGATTGTTCTTCGTTAATTCTTCAACACTTTTTCTGTTAACTATGTCTTAAATTAAGGCAGAAATAGGATTTTTATCGAATTAACAGAAAACAGTCTGAAAGCTTTATTGAGCAAAAGTAAGAATTTTTAAAGTTTACAAACTAAAATGAGATTTTTTCAATAATTATGGACTGAAAAAAAAAATCTACTGCGGGTTGTGGGTTAACCATGCACGTTATGACGTCTCCTAAACCAAAAACTCTTCTATAAATAAAGCTAATACGTTGAGAGATTGGCATAATCTTTGTCCTAACTCTTTGAAATGGCCAGAACTTCAAGAATTCCAATATGCGTTCTATTTGCCTTGTTCTGCACGGCATTTGCCTTGTTTGTGGCAGTTAACATGGCTGATTCTAGTTGGAGTTCCGAGGTGCTTTCACTCGCTTCTGAGCCAGTTCCGACTCCGGATACCGGCGGTGGGAATGGAGACTCGGCTGCCATCGGTTGGACTCCTCGTCTGTTCATCACAACCATGTTTTCTTCTTTAGCATTCTTACTGCCCATCTTTCTTTCTGTCTTTTAGACTTTTACTTGTTGTACTCGAAACCATGAACCTTGAGAGTTCGGTTGTGTTTTTCTCCCTTGTTGTTAGTGCATAGAAAAGGGGAGTTTCTTGGTTTCATAATAAATTATTGCGAATATTGTTTTGCACTAAAGCACTTGGGTATTTAGCTTCATTTTATTTCTATTCCCTACTAAAATCTTTGTTGAACCGTATTTTTGTCGTTGTAGTCTTACTTTTGCCCCATAATTTGACTAAATCAATTGGATATAAACACCTCTAGTTCTATTTTTGTTGAGACGGAAAAATAATTCTCACGCAGGCAAACGATAAGCAGAAACTTCACTTGTGTTCTAACACAAATTATTCACAGTTTCAGATAAGGAATCGACGAAGAAAAGATGAATCACAAGAAGCTTAAAAACTTTCAAAAGGGCTGGTCAAAATTTCTCAGATATCAATTGCTTGATTTGAACATGAAACATTACAAACTAATGGCTTCTTTCCTGCTAAAGAACACACCACGCAAATCAACTCATTCCTACAGTAACAAAAACTTTTTCTCTTCTTTTTTCTTTTTCGTTAATATCTGAGAAGGAAGCTCACAAGTCCCTCATACATGTCAGAAAAAACTATGGCCCATGATTGAAGCGACTTATCCCACAAATGTACAAGAAAAAAAATTTCCTCCCATTTCATTCGTGTTGCATACTTTTACCAATCAAGGACGCCGTCTTGTGTCATAAAAATCTTTCAAGTGCCCACAGCACGTCCCACCTTCATCAAGTTGGCATATCACAAACATACTTCAACAAGAAGCTTTTTGAATCACGTGATATCGTAAGAGTGTAGTTGATGAAGAATCTCACTTAGTGTCTATGAGAATGCTTTCGTGTACCAAAATGGGTCTCTCCCTTGTCCCTGTATCTTCTTTGTAACATCCTCAAAACAAAGGAAATGACACCTATAGCAGCCATAATGTGAAAAACTCTATATGGAGCCAAAGCCAGGCCAGAGAGATAGGAATAGTATCCAGCCAGTAGGTAGATAAAGCTCAGCCTCATTTCCCGTATTGGAATTCCAGGGAAAGAAAACAAGTAGGAATTATACTCGGGCTTTGCATTACAGATGCCATGAAGGATCACACCTATGCAAAGAACTGAATCCAAAAGCCAAGGGAGACTTTCACCCATCCCTATTCTCTGCAATCAGAAAGAAAGTGCAACAATGAAAAAAACCAACTAGTGGTAGGAGAAATACTACATTTGCAATCAACTGGATCCAAAAGCAGCGTATTTTTTCTCCCACGCTATGCAACCAATATCCCAGCCATATTTCTTCCTTTCTTCTACCCTTTAGATCAAATTCAATTTGCTTTTACTTGGTGATTGAGGTTTGTATGCAAGGAAATGAAGTCCAGACAATGACTCATTTTGAAGTAGTCAGTTAATGGTAGCAAAATCATCTTAGGTTCATATATTAGTTTGGTAGATTCCAATAAAATCAGAATGTTGTGTGCTGTCCTAATCCAGATGGGTTATCCACATTATTATTCGTACCTGCAACCAAGCTGCGAGAGATGGGAGAAACATAAGTGCTGCAATGAGATGTAAAATTAACAAGCCATGCCGATGATGGAATAGCTCTAGTTGTGTTTCACCGTAACTTTTTGAAGAGTCTGGACTGTTGGAGAAGCACTCTTTTGAAGGGGAATCCTGTTCAAATGTACCCTCAAATGTGAAGTTGAGTTGCTCTGCACCGCCTCCTTTTTTACAATCTAATAGTTCCTTCTTTTGTGCATGGCTGCGAAATGAAGCCGTCAAAAAACTGTTACAAAAACATAAGCAAGACTTAGGATTACCAGTCACACAATTGTATGGTAATGAAACATCATTCTCAACTCGAAATTAAATTTTAGAAAATTTCTGAATAAAGCATGTATGATTACAGAACCCAGCAATCTCATACAAAATACAACAGTATGAAAAATGACAAGGCTTACAAGCTCAAAGCATACCTACAGAGCGCACTATGACAGCACAAAGCATGAGAGAAAAGGAGTATAAATAGACCTAAGGCTGGATGAAGCAAGCAAGCCAGGGTAATTGCAGCAAGTGCTGTAACAAGGGATGGATTGACTCTTAAAATCCTGACCACCTGTTTTATCAACGAAGTTTAGTGAACAAGTTAATGTGCCAACCATTGACATGAAATACTTCATAAATTAATAGTTACTATATACACGTACATATATGAGCTGAAATCTTGACCATAAGTCTATAAGAACTTACCCTAGTAGATCGTAGCTAATTGTCACGTATTCAAAAGAAAAAAGCATTTACCTTTAATGAAGAGAAGCCAGAAGATAGACTGAAAAACCATTGAACAAATCCAAAGCCGATATTTCCTTCCGACAATTGCCACCTGCAACACATTAAATCCTCTGTCATTCAACATATTAAAGCCCACCCAACTTTCTAGCACAATATTTTAGAACATAACTGAGACATTTTTAATATTATTGATGAATTGTAACGAATGATATTTCTTCCCTTCTCTTGTAAAACCACAATATTATATCACAACTACAAGGGAGTATCACGATATCAAATTGGAAAGCCTGGCATCTGAAAAAAAAAAATCAGTTTGATTTCCACTCTCATTGATAAGGAGGATTTTTACTTTTCAACTGGTATGACCATTATGTCTAAATTTAATTGCAGGCAAAAGATTTTGTGACACAGAGCTTACGAACCTTCTTTTGATGAAAATATGTATGAGAGCAGCCACATAGAAGACCAGTTGGGATATGAATATCAAAAGTATTACAAACCCATTCGCAAGTAAATAACAAATCACGGAGACAAGCGTGAAGCTCGCGAACAATGGAAGTGGTTGAGACATTATAAAGGAAAGCAACAAGGAAAGCAAAATGGGGGCAACTCCCAGGCAGAAAAATGGCAATGGAAGTTTCAAATTTGATTCCACTGCTGAAAGCATCGAAGGTATGGGCAGATCAAGATCCCATGCATGTGCTTGCCGCATCAAAGCGAAAAGGATAACGACAACAGAGAAACCAACTATCTGCAAGATACAATCGCCATGACATGATAAATGTAATTGGACATAAAGCAAATCTGATAACTGATTGCCAAGAGAAAAGGAGTTTAACAATAAATAAGGTCACCAAAGCTCATTTCATTTCACTTATTTTTCAATATCATGAAGGGAAAAAAAACAAGAGATGAGAAGAAAAAAAAAGGATGCAATGTTTTAACGTATTGTGACAATATAGGATGCAATGTTTAAGAAACACAAACCGAGACACTAAAACTGCCAAAGGATTGTGATTCGGGCCACTCGTACAGCACATTGTTGCTAAATTTCAGGGGTTTGTGTGTGTGTGCATGTGTGTGTGTGTGTGTGTGTGTGTGTGTGTGTGTGTGTGTGTGAGAGAGAGAGAGAGAGAGAGAGAGAATAGACAAATAAGCTTCCACTGAAACAGGAAACCTCACAATATTACTTGTTTCTGTGTTTTAACGTGTTGTCACAATTAGATGGCATGTTTAAGAAACAAAAGAATGATTCGGCCAATTGTAAGCAAATTGTTGCAAAAATTTAGGGGTGTGAGAGAGAGAGGTATACAGTTTATAAGCTTCTGACATTGGGATTATACTACTTTCAGGCTATGTTTGGTAAGAGATAATATAAAAAGGAAGGATAACTACATAACCTAAGAAAGGAAAGTGAAGAGCAAGGGGAAGACTCTTCTCTTATGTTTGGTATGCGAGAAATGAGAGAATTCATCCAAATATCCAATCATTTTCAAGAAAAATAAATTTTTAAAAATACTACTAACTGCTATTTTTCTGAAGTCTTTCCAACACGCGGATACTTGTTTGATAACTATTATGTCAATTATTAGACCATTTCAAAATATAATTGTTTGGAAACTAGTATAGGCAATTTCTTAAATTTAACACATGACTATATTTACTAAGGGTAATATTTTCAATCCCTTAATTTAAGCTAACATGATCAAATTTTAAAGGTAGTCAGATTATTAAGTTTTTGTAATAAACTCAAATTCAGGGCACTTTTCTATATTTTCAAAGAAATAGGAGGTTTGTCGAAAAAAGTCAAAATACAAGGTCATGAATAACATTTTCCCATTGATTGTGATCTAAAAAAGAGTTTTTATTTTCAAAAATATATTTAAATAAAATAATTATCAGATGTCATATAGAGCTGTAAATTTAGGCTCGGGCCAGTCATGAAATTTCATCACACTGGGCTATCCCGACTTGATATAGGACACAACCCATCCTAGCCTATGAATTTTCATAGGCTAGGCTGGGTCTAAGTGTCAAGACCCGGGGGCTGGCCCGTCTTATCCCGATGTAGGCAGTGGGTTGTCCTAGCCCGGAGGCTGAATAGGTCCGTAATATGTAAATTAGAAATATATATAAATTATATTACTAATAATATATTAAAATATATATTTTTTGATGTAAAGGTTTATTCATTAAAAAAAACTAAAAGAGAAACACGATAACCACCAAAATAGGAACTTCATTTACATTAAAATATATATTATGATTATATATAAATACTTAGATAATCAGTTATTATTTATTATTCCTATAAAAATCTAAAGTTATCTTTTTTTAAATTTCATTTTCAAATAAACATAAAGTTACTTTTTTTTTTTTCAAATGTCAATTTCTAAACAAAAGGTTATATTTATTATCCTGAAAGGATATAAAGTTACATTTTTATTTTCAAATGTCATTTTCAAAACAAAATATCATTTTTTTTTCAAAAAGCTATCTTTTAATATAAATGAAAAAATGTAAATTTATCTTTTATTTAAAAAAATAATAATAAAATTTCTACAGAAACGCAAGGTGGCTAACGGCACTATCAAAGAGCCCAAAAAAACAAATATGGCAGCCTACGGGCCAAACTAAGCCAGTCTATGACCTGGCCTAGTCTTAATAAAGACAAGCTTATAGGCCAGGCTGGGACTGAATATCTGTTTTTGTGGCCCGGCCTGGCAAATGAATTCTCTGGGCCAGGACAGGCCGATCCTTGGCCTATGTAGGCCCATGATAAAATAGGGCGGGCCGGCCCATGCTAGCCTATTTGACACCTCTAATGTCGTGTGAAAGTTTTTTTGAATTAAATATTGAGTGTGATTTGGCGTAGAGAAGACCAGAAAAGGCTTGGGATAGAGAAATTGAGTCTAACTAATGATTTTGAAATCCATAGTATCCCTCCCCTCTTAAAAACCTTTCGAACCAAACAACCAATCTACCCCGAATTCATCCACTAATTCCACTACCTCTCTCCTTTCTTCCACTTTTCCTTCCTGCCTAATCCACACTCAGAGTGCGCTCTCGTGCTTATGCCTTATGGGCCCCTTCACCTCAATCATTTTTACTCTTAGCACGACTTAGTAAAAAGAAAACATAAAAACAATCAAGCAAAATATGATAAATATGAGCATTAGTTTTAAAGCATTATCACCACTAGAGAAAATAGAAAGAAAAAAATAATCCATAGGCCAATGCTAACAATCATTCTGCCTCAAGGCACCAAAACTCACTTGTGAATTATATACGAGCAAAAATCTACTAGCCACTTGTGTGAAAGAAACTGCAACGGTAGTTTTATATGCACAATGCGGGTCCACCTGCAAGAAGAAGAAGAGTTATGCAGAAGTATTAAATCAAATATTTTTAACTTACATAGAATCTTTTTTTTTTGGGGGGGGGGGACTATAACCAATATAAGGTAACAATTACCAGCAATAAAACATTTGTCTTCTCAGAACCAGAAGCTGAACTCCACAGTGCTGGTGAAGAATCAACAACAATTCTCTCACTGAATAAATTTGGAAATACGTGAAGACCTGATGTGTCATCCCAAGCAAATGCTATTGGTGGGAAACACCGTAGTTTACACAGTCCTATAACACCAAGAAAGTTGTAGCTTAGCCTAAATGCAATAAAATTTATGAATAAACTTAATTGACAGCCTGGTATTACTAAAGAAAATTAATGCAATATCATGTTTTTTAACCTTCCATACACAACCAAATGAAATATGCAACTAAGAATTCAAGTGTGAAAAATCTAATAATGAAATAACTGAAAATTGAGCTACAATCAAAATGTTTGGGCCTTTATCTACTCTAGTCTCACAAGTGTAATCGATGTCGGCATAAAATTAAGGTCCATCAAGCTAATATCTTTGACCTTCATCAGCATTACTAGTCTCTCCATAAGTAAAATCAACGGACTTTAAAATGTCAAAAACAGATTATACGGAGTTGACATTCCCCACGCAGAAAATGTTAATCCCAATCAATTTTTCGGTACAGAATAACAATTCAAATTCATCCTTCGGTTAACTGCGTTTGCATATGCAACCTAGTAGAACATTCTCATCCATCACGCCATTAGCAAAAAGCAGATGCAGGGACTCAAAATACTACACAAGGAACTGCATAAAAATAATATTAGATTACTTATAAGTAAATAAATAAATCATTGGTCTACTTTCAAAATCTTGGGCCTCTTCATCCGGAAGTCCAGAATTTTTTATTCCACATCCAGCAGTCTTCAAAGACAAGGTAATAGGGAGAAGTCCTAAGCTAATGCTGAACGACAAATTTAGAGCAAGAGGATGGTTCTCCTTAAAAAACATTTCCTGCATAGCATTCAAGTCAAGCAACAGGCAAAGTTAGTCATCTAAGTGATATCTCAACTCCATAATGGTTTAAATTTTCAGAAATAAGCATTTCCATAAAGATATTAACCTTATAAGAATAAGAAGACTGAAGCATGAACCAAGGAGAGACATCCAGCTTTCCTTCCTTTGGATTGAAAAACTGTCCAACAGCCATGGAAGCTGCTGGTGGAGGTCTGCCTGAAATGGTCTGAGCACCAGATTTTCACCACTCACGTACAACATGTAAATAATTGTAGTATATGATATTTCACATATATATCATAAAAGACTAGCAAGTGCTAACAAACAAGCTTGCCCTCAAATAACAATTTAGAAACAATTACCTTACGCCAAACATTATGACATATAAATTTATGACATATTTGAATGGAAGCAGTCACAATATGTTCCCTAGAAGGAGAAAGCATTACATTATACCAGTCACTACTGACGCAAAATGAAGCCCATTTTAAGCAGATTCTTTACTCTCTTTTTTTCCTCCATATTCAGATGGAACGAAAATAATATCATTTCCGTCCAATTTCTTATGTCCATGGAAATTGCATAGAGAGATAAGAATGTAAAACATACAGGCTATCAACAGTATGACAAAGAAGACGTGTATTACATGCATATATGAAGCATTCAGACAAGTGACAAAAGAGAATCCATGAGACAACAAGAATAGACCCAAAAGAAAATTGAGAACAAACATATCAACTTAACAGAGGAAACTCTTCTTGAAGAGATTTTATAGCAACATACCGGACGAGGGGCAACTGAGATGGTTAAGAATCTAAAACCGCGCATATCCTCAGGTCTCAACACAAATACAGCAGAAGGTGGAGGTTGCTCAGTCTGACTGCCGGGTTCAATCTGATAAGGTAGATTCAGAAACAAGAGTATGTAAACAGTATCAGCACCAGAGTTATGCTAATCGATGTAGTCTGGTTATCAAGAGATGTTAAACATCCTAGTTTACACACTTCACCCATAAGAGACACAGAGTATGCTTAATTTCTTGAAAAGAAAATAACATGAAACCAACCTGTCAATAAACATAAACATTCCCGTAAAGATTTTCATGGATACAACATCTAGTAGTACCTGTCTTGGTGCTGGTCCTGATGGAATGTGCACCATCCTCGATGTCACCTCAAGTACTCTTTTACTACTGGGCAATTCTGAAGCTGACTTTCCTTTTTCAGGCCATAGATGAAGCCTAACCCCAGTACATGGAGCAAGGTTTGTCACAAACATGAAATGGCTTTTCCCATTGGATCCCTACGAAAAACAGACTGATGTCTGAGAGTCTATGTACCATCTTAGTTAAAAGTTCAGATAAATTTAACCAAATTATTATAGTACTCTCAGATTTTTTTTATTTTTTATTTTTTATTTTTTAATTTTCTACTTGGCCAGGAACCAAGTGCATATATATAAAGGGAGTGCAGACTGAAAACAACATCATAAAATCAGAGCTTGAAGTTGAAGCAGCTGAGTGGTCACAATTTTAAACTTTTTAAAGCTCATAATGGAACACTGATGAAGCTAACCAATTTCTGTATGTCCAACCACCGCCTGCGACCATCCATGGCTAAAACTGGGACAGTGGTTGTCTGAATGTATAGGTCCCTCTCAAGTCCATCATCACCCCAGTGAAAATTGCTTGGACAAGCAGTTGAAGCATGCACTATAGATCCTGCAACAATGAGATGCTAATAAGTATTAGCATAACCTAAAGGTAAAGTATGAGACAAGAACACTTGAAATAGAATAGGTTGTTAACCTTCAACTGGACAATGATACAACAGACAGATGTTAAATGTTCCCACACTTATCTTACTTGGAAAGAGGCTAACAAGACTAAAATATGCAAATGTCAAAATAGTGGAACATCTACAATTATAACAAACTGAAGGTAGCGTATTTATGAGACAAATATAGAATAATAAATTTACTGAGTTTTTCAACCTGGAGAACTGCATGCATACCCTTCTTCAACATTTAAAGTGCTGCCTTTGTTCCAATTTAAAATGATTAAAAGAAACTGAATGCTATATTCTCTCCTATGATAACATGAATAGACATTTAATAGCATACCATCTGAATCCTTAACATCCTTCATGGGTACAGAGAATTGTGATTGCGTCTTCCAGCTGAAACTGTGTGGTATAGCACTACGCAGCATTCCAGAAAATATTGACATTCTTCTTCGAGTGTCAGCAAATGGTTGGCCTGTTCTCGAATCTATCAAACTAAGTAGAGTGTGTGACACCTATATAAGAACGTACTGTTTTAGAATCATCTAAATCAATACATCATTTGGTTTCTTAACAGAAATAACACTCACTTGGACAACTAGTTGATTACACCATAAAATCGCCTGATGTTCCATTGACAACCAGACATTTTTCATGCCTGTACTACTGATCACAAGACCATGTGTAGGAGGCACAATACCATCAAGAGATTCCAACTTTGAGCGAACCTGAAGACAGAAACAGGAGTAAACAAGCATCCTCAAGCCAAATTACAAAGATGAGTTAATGAATCAATATTCATAAATAAAATGAAATGAAAAACACCTACACAAACATATATACATTTCATTCTCCTACCCTAAAACTCTTAAAAGAACTGAATTATCTTATAATGATCTGTCACGATACCTATTTTTTAATATTAAACCAAATATATCTTTACTCACTTGAAATGCTATTTTCTTTTTCCTTGATATCACTAGAAATGATACCTTTAAACATGTTAAGCACTAACTTAGGCTGAGAGACTGCACAAACTACAAAGAGCAATATTAATGCCATGTCGATGAAACACGCAGGACAAACCAACCAGTAGAGTAACTCATTCTAATCATTACAAATCTATGTAATAAATGCAACAATATGTTTACCTGGTAATCATTATAACCACCGGTAATTGATATAACAACCACATGAGAAAGAACAGGATCAGATGCATAATGTCCTGCTCGAGTTGTTTGGACCTCATATCCCTTTCTCCATTCATTATTTACACGTGCAAAGTAGTAACCCAATGAAGGCTGCAATGCCAGAGGAGGTGATCTGAATGAAATAGGTAAATCCATTAAATGCTAATGTTGCAACTAGTTTCACTACGCAATGCTGATTATAAAAAATCACAAAACTCACTGGTGTGGACTTGAAAGTGTGAGAACAGTTTCAACGGCTGATCTCCTCAAACGTGGATGGATAATTGCGGCTCTAGCAACAAAACCACCCATAGAATGGCCAACTAATATCACACTTTTTGGCAAAATACCAGAGGCTGCAGCACCTTCTCTTTTTCTAGCATCATAAGATTCTTTGTATTGATCTAATATCTGAACTATGGTTACACAACATCGGTGTTAATTGGCCCAAATAAGTGGGTTAGGCTATAAAACAATAAGGCATGAAAAAGAAGGTATTTGCACAATGAAGCATGTGAACACAGAAGTTTAAACCTAACAAGTTTGTTAATTAAAAATCACACACATCATATATGCTCCTCCAATTTAAACCTAAATGCTGAATTATGTTTATTATTTATGTGACAAAGTTATTCAGTTAAGATGAAACTTTCTTGCAATGCATTACAAAGGGTAGCTAGGAAAAAAAATTCAGACTCGAGTAATTGCAGAGCCATGTAAATTAAAATAATGCGAAAAGGTTAAGATCCATACCCGGTGAATGGCATACACAACATATTCTGTATGTTCTTCAAGTATGCCACCATCCATAGCAGAATGTTCTCCTTCTAGATCCACGGCAAACCAATCCAACCTGCTAGTATACTGGTTGGGTAACTGGAAGTTAACCAAATCTGCATCTAGGCCTCCCTCTTCGGGAGTTAAGGATGCTTCTTGGTAAAATGTACTCTCAAGCGGACCTCCTTGATATGCCCTGTCTGATTCAGCAGCCAATGATCGTACCTACAGTAACAGCAAGAGGTTTGAAGGAAATTCAAGAACAGAGGCACGCAATCCAGAAAGTAAAAGCAGTTCAAAATTTTTAAAATATTCACATTTAGTTTTGGAAAAGATAAAGATACAATACAAAGCAATAGAAATAGCAAGACCATAGACATAGATCATGAACCAACTAAATTCAACAGAAAAGCAGGACCCTACCTGTTTGTAGCTACCACCATTTCCGGGAATAAAAAGAACCGGAATGCCACTAAGCTTCTTCAGATGCTCCTTATAGTCTATTTTCTTCCATCCTTCATGGTACAAAAACAAACCATACTTTGCAGAGGATACACCTTCAGTCGATGAAATTGGTACATATGTGGGATACATGTAGGTCATAACACAACCATTCGAAATGGGTTTTAACAAACCATACAAAGCTGCTAAACCAATCCATATGGCTAATATGACAACAGCCACAATTCTAGATTTGGCTCTAAAACCTTGCATTCTTCAAAAAAAAAATCCGTCTTACCCCAACGTCTTACAATTTCAGAATTGCTAAGTTTTCCTCATTCACCAAAAATCTAATCCTGCATAAACAAGTATCCCATCAATAACCAACCAACCAAAATTGCTATTATCCCATTAAATTCAATAACCCGTAAACCCAAAATTCCGATTTACTTCAACCAATAAGTTTCAAATACTTCAGCATAACGACTAAACAACTTTTCTAAAACTAAAATATTAAGTGCACGACTGGGTCTGGGACTGATCTTTTTTCCATATCAAAAGCTACCAATTATGAAAAATCCTAATAATCAAAAAGAAGCTAGAACTGTCAACTCAACTATAACTTGAATCAGCTCGGAGCACAGTATTATATTATAATAGGCCAAGCTTACCACAAATGAGCTGCCAAAACACAGAGGAACAAGTACCAAAAACAAGTAATGAAAATTAAGCTAAATTAAGCTCAAAAATGGAGTTGAAAAAGGGAGCGATTGAAGTAACAATAGAGAGAGAGAGCGGAAAATAGCAAGTAGATCTGAATAGATAGATTCATGAGGGAGAAAGAATGAGAAGAGCAATGGAGGTTGACGAAGAGAGCTTTACCGGATCGGAGTTCGGACATGCACCGCAACATTAGCCGATTAGCTAGCTCTGAGTTTTTTAAACTTTGCAGAGAACAATGACGATTCGGAATCTCACTACTCTTAACCCGAGAAGACGGAAATATTACGGGTCTACTATACGGGTCGGATCCTGCGAATTGTTTTTTTCAATTTTAAAAAATAAATGGGAAGGGGGGAGCTATATGCTGCTGGGAGGGTGTACATCTGTTTGGTAATCTGACGTGTACGAGAGTCCCACGTGTTACTGACTTTGTGATTGGTCGACAATTGAAGGAAGACGGTAAAAATATACTTGACGTGGCGACGGATGATGCGGTAAATTTTGTGGCGCTTTGAATTGTTTTTTCTTCCCCGTCGGAAAGTGCTTTTCTCAAACTTCGAAAAGTTCTTTTTTTTTTTTTTTGTCATTTTTCACACTAATATATTGTCCCGTTTGTTTCGCCTATTTGAATGTGTGTATTTGAATGAAAATTGTCGAATGAGTTATAATTAGAATGGAAGACATTTGAATGGAAAAAAATAGTGGAATGAGTTATAATTAGAATGGGAGTATTAGAATAGACCATTCAAAAACAACTCTTCCCCTCCATTCTCATCCAAGACACAAAAATCCATTCAAATAGTTGATGTGACTGATGAACCATTTGAATGAAAAAACTAAATTGTTGAAACAAACACTCATTCCAAAAGACCATTTGAATGGAAAATTTAGAGTTGTTGAAACAAACACCTATTCAAATAGATTTTCTATTCCAATGGGCGAACCAAACGGTCCCATAGTTTTTTTTTTTTTTCCGGGTGCTGGAAATTAAATACTAAAATATTGATGCAAGGAAAAGTGAGCCAGTGACGTATATCTGAATAAACCATTTACAAGAAGAACATTTCCATTTGCAGTAATACTTTCCAAATAATTCAACTATAGAGTATAAGAATTTCATTAAATTGAACTGTATTTCAATATTCATGAGAAAGAGTACACTGTAATACACATGAAAATCAAAAAATTGGACCGGGAGCATCCGAATTTACTACTAACAGGACGTGAAAGCATATCCTCAAAAGGCTCATCATCTAAATCCTACACTCAAAACAAGTTCTCTATCTTACAAAAAAAGAACATTAAATAACAAGAGGTAGACAACGAAGGCAAGGCAGAAACAACCCAACAAATATGTTTATGGTGATCCCTCGAGCGGCATTATATCCGAGCTCTTTCAGCAACTGTTCCTCGTTCTCCGGCGAAAACATCATCTGGGTTGCCGATACCATGCTCAGTATGAGAATTCATGGCCTCTAAGTGAGATGTATTTCTTGACCCAGATGGAAATGTCCTCCGCACAGGCCTGTGCCTGAGGGGTCTTGAGAAGCATGTCAAGGGTGGCAAACTCATGAACTGCGTCCTTGTACTCCAAGACTGGAGCATCAACGTTGACCTTCCGGAGCTCCTCTGAGTAAGCGATGGCTCGGTCTCTCATCCAGTCATGTTCTGCCACCACTGTCAGGGTAGGGGGCATGAGCCTTAAAGGCGGCCCTCTGCCTGGGACAAGGGGGTTGGCAGCTGGATGATCCAGGCTAAACTCTTCCTCGGGTAGAAACAATTTCCATGCAAGTATGCACATTGCCTTGTCATAAAAATATGAGTTTGCAAGCTTTATCTCAGAATGTGTTGGGACACTTCCAATGAAGAATGGGTACATCAGAACCTGCGCTACAACCTTCACAGGGTCCAAAAGCCTCCCTGCCTCAACGGCTTTCCGAGCCACATAGTCCGCAATGTTAGCACCACAACTCACACCAAGGAGAACGCATCTGTTACATTGATATCAAAACAAGTTGGAGCTTAGACAATAGAGCCTTTTTGTTAAAGGGTGGTTTTCAGAGTAGAAAACCAGCAAACAAAAGACACAACAAATACTAGAGAACTAATTATTAGCACTACTTGATTTATCACTAAACCTTTAACAAATTCTGAGCAATGCCCAGATGTTTAAAAGTCAGAGTAGCACCATATTATATTAGTACCCAATGCTATTAACATTATGCTTAAACGAACAGAACTCCATTACACAGAGAGGGGAAAAATAAATAAATCAAAAAAGCCAACTTTTGACTCGAGAAAAGTTTGAATCAACTGACTAATAAGCTGTTTCTCTGAGCAACTTAAGTGCACCCAGTGCACAGCAAAATAAGATGATAAATCGTATTATACATTCAGACTTCGGCAAAAATATAAAACATTCTATTGAGCTTTGTAAAAAGGAAAGTGCCCATAACTAATGGATATTAGATAACAAAGCTTCGAATAATCCACGTTTTTAAGATAATTCTTTCAATGCTGACACTTTGCACAAATCTATTGAGATTCTGCAATATGTCAAATACCATAGAGCTCCTAGACATGCACTGCAAAGTGCCAGCAACATAGATCAAAACTACATTCCCTACTTTACAAAAAGCAATCCACAAGCTGGAATAGTATAAGAATCATGAACATATTTGAAAGCAGATTAGCAGTAAATTATTTCATGAAGCACAAAAGAGAACACAACGCTATCTTATAATGAAAGATTTAAGGAAAAAGATAACCTTGATGGATCTCCGTGAGCAGCCAACCACGGCTCAACCATTGACGCACCGAATGTGTCGACGATGTGCCGATGAACATCGGTCTTTTTCGATTCCGCCCCACCACTGATCCGCACACTCCCCATCGATTTACTACACTCGGCCAAATTGGCCTGCTTCCCAAGCCAATTCAACACCTTCAACCCGTCCTCAAACGCCGCCGGATACCGATTCTCCGGCGCAAGCCTGTACCCGACCGCCACGACAATGACGTCGCACAGTTTCGCGATCCGCCGGCAGAAGAAATCATTGGACACCGAATCATTGCTCCCGCTGACCCAACCCCCGCCGTGAAACTGCAAAATTACCGGCAATTTCCGGCGATTCTCGTTCGGAGGCGCGTACCCTCTATACACTCCGCCGCCACCCGGAATCAAATTCAAACCCTCCATATCAACACTGCCGCCATAGCTATTCCTCCTCGGCTCTCTCTTAGCATCATTCGTTGCAGGAGTCCCGATATTGCCATAGCTATTGCGCCGAGAAGGGTAGGGCTGTAAACTGCCCTGACTCTGTTGAGCCGAATCGGTCGGTGGGGATCCGGAATCGGGATCGGATCTTCTGGGCCCAGCCCTAGCCCTAGGCCTGGGAGGTGGCTTGGAATCGGGTTCGGGCGGAGTGAGGGCGGATTCGGGTAGGAAGATTCGGATCGAGAGAGAAGTGAAGGGGTCGATGTGGATATCCTTGGTGGCGACGCCGTCGGTGAAAAGAGGGTTAGCTGCGGCAATGGTTTCTTCGGGTCGGGAAGTGACGCCAAACGGGTTCGAATCGTCGGGTTGGGTTTGGATCCGGTTCTGCAAGCGGTGCTTCAAGAGGAACTTGAAGAACACGCTATAGAGCTTCACAGCTACGCTTGGCATTTCTCTCTCTCTCTCTCTCTCTCTCTCTCTCTCTCTCTACAATTTCTAATCTTTGCAGAGACCAAAACCTCAAATCATGGCTTAACAACCAGAAATCGAATTCAGAATCCAATTCCCAGAGAAACCCAGGAAATGGATCACATGGGAATTGGGATTATGGTTTTGAGATTGAGTTTGATTTGCTTAAAATCTGAAGCTTTCTTCAATCAATGGCGAAATAGATGAGAAAGAGAGAGAAATGAGCAATAAGCAATAAGCAAATACAATACATATTGCTGCAACCTTTACGCTGTTGTTTTTGGCTTTTTTTGAAAAAACATTTATTTATTTTTCATGAATTTTCATACTTTTTGAATTTATGTGAGTTTTGGTTTCCATTCTTTTAATTTTTTTAAAGTTATTATTGGTTGCAGGATCGAGTGTCTCTGGTGACCTGGAATCTATTTGTGACAGGTACAAATTATGGTGGTTGTACTCGGAGTTATAATCCTATGCGGCGTATATATTTGAAATGTTTAGAAGAAGAATGCATATTTGGGTTGTACGTAGAGGAAGGTACAAGCTAGGGAAGAGGCTTTTGATTTGGAGCTGTCGTGAGTAAGGTATGGCAAAGGTACAGAGGATTATGACCCCTGTTAATGGGTGACTGAATAGTTTAATTTCTCTACTGTTTATGTTCATCAAAGCCCAATGTTGTCCCGCACACCGAAGTCATGAAAATGTGTTATTCGTTTCAGAACTATGTCTTCTGCTAAGCCCATCAAGGCCACAAAAGGACAATTTCTCTTATGTTGTCCTATATTATATGTTTTTTGCGCAGTTTCTGAGAATTGAGCTTTATTAACTGTTTAATTCCCATTAGAGGGTCAATTATGCTACATGGGAAATCTTCCAAGTTCATCATGTTTGAATTGAACTGTCATATAAATTTTAGTATTTAAATGGTATATTCCATTTATCTTCTCATGCCAATTTTTTCTTCAGATTCATCTTCTTATGTGAAATTTACCTTATGTCACTTTCTAATTTGAAAATAACTTTCTTCTCTTTTATTTTCACATGATGTCATTTTGCGGCTTATAACTTATAAGCCTAAAAATAATGCATTTCAATTATAATTTGGATTTTCAAATGAAGCCACATTGGTTGAACATTCTAAGGCAATGCGTGTGAGTTAAGAATTGTAAGGTTTTGTAGTTGTAAAAGTCATTTCAAAAAAATAATTTTAGGCTAAAGTGGCTATTCCTAATCCGCAGCAGGTAGGCCAAAAATAATGAAACATCAGCACAAACGATTATGGTACTTATCAACAACATGGTCTTCTAACTCTTAGTGCAAAGGCCTAAATTACGTTCAATAACATGTCAAAAATCCTCTCCTTTACCTCGCCCCAGCATATAAGCGTACATTTACAAGCACACTCGTTAATAGGCTGATTAAATCCATGTTCTTAAAGGTAATTAATCAGAATGAGAACTTTAGTCAATTGGAAAAGGATGACTCAATTTTTGATTTTCTTCCATTAATCTGAAACCATTCCCCCTTCAGGATTCTTTTCATTACGGACTAGTAAACATGCCAAAAATGTTTATCATTCAACTGCAGAGAACTCGGTTGAGAAATTATGCTTGGAGTAGGACTTGTCTAAAAGGAGTATGAGTAAATTCATGCAATAACGACAGAAGAAGAATAATAGTGATTTACTGATTTTCCTATTTTCTATGGTTTAGCAAAAGAAACTTAAATGTAAATTTATGATATGGCAACTCAGTTTATCAATACTTGATACCAAAACAAAGGAAATGCGTCACAACTTGACAAACACTAAGATGCAATAGGTACATTTGACCTACTAAACCATTAGCATGTCACCAGGATGGTATCATTGATAGAAAGCTTCATCAGACAGGATAAAATTATTATGATGTGGGCTTGAGACTATTTTGTGTCTACACATGATTATGAAGTTGGAGCCTCTGCCTCCAACCCCTATTCCACAATATAATGTAGCAAGCATTTTTCTTATGAGGAAAAACCATAACCCTTGGCATGACAAATGAAATGCTTGCTAGGGGTTGATCACATATTAGAACAAATATGAAAAGACCTCAAATCTACAAGTACTTACAATCACAAAATCAGGGTTTAGTTGGATTGGAAGGATCAAATAATTAGAGCCCATTAAATCTTCATCCATATTGATCCCAATATGCCCTTTTTGGATAGAATGCGGCAATCCAAAGCTGTTAAGTGTCTCTATTATTCCAAAATAGGAAGTAGAGCTAAATTTAGCTCATGGGAAGAAACACTGGAAGCTAACATATTCAAGAGAATTATGGCAGGTTATTTGGAAAACTTACTAATCTATACTGCAGAAGACCCGGAATTAGAAGCCTAAAGCAATAGAGCAATTTATGCATATTCTAATCTCGCTCCCCTGAAATTCTTTATAGAGATGATTCACAAAAGAAAACAAAGTTTGATGATACATACAAGTAAATAAAGATTGAGCATACTTCCATTAAACCAAATTCAAAGTGTAACCATCATCATGTCAAAAGTCAATTTTTTCTGTTACCTTTAGAAACATGGATGGCAAACGGACCAACTACACTAACCATATCTCTGAATTCGACGGCCTGGGCAACACCCCTTTGTTCTTTTCCAACCAATCAAATATATACAATCTAGTACGTGATCAAAATGGGGCTGCGTATGACCGAACAGTGGCATCCTTCAAACCATGACACGAGAATACCTGACAAACCAAAATCTGGAAGATGAGCAACCCAGAGAAATAAATAAGAACTAGCCTCATCACATAAATCACAAATTGTATAATTATGCGTCATCATACCAATTGCAATACTGAAACTGCTGTTAAATGGCCATCACCAACTCGCTAGCTAGAAGGTGCGCGAGCTATTTTGTTGGAAACAAGAACTGGTTCATTACTAGCAGCTTTTTTTGCAGCAATCTCTTCTAAGCGTTTCCACGTAGATTCACGTTTCGAACTAACTTCCTTCTCTTGTGCTTCATCTTCCTGAAACTTGAGCAAGCACTCCTCGAAAAGCTCAGGGTCAACATCAGAAAATATCTTCCGGACATTTAGCGTCAGGCTCTGCACAGCCTGGTTCCAATGGTTTCTTGTATTTCTCTCTAATGCAGGGAATATAATTGGCAGTATGACTTTGCGGTTCTGTTTGATTAGGTTCTCAATGTGATCATTGTTCCATAAGAACAAGGCTCTCTCTGCCACCTACAAAATTAGGAATCAAACTCCCGTCATCTTCAGTTTTAACAAAATGGTGTGAGAATTAATGAAACACCAATAAAATTAAGAGTTAACATACGAGTCAAATTGCGTAGGATTTTGTTTTGTTCAAAATATCAGAGAAAACAGGAATGCTAGTTTTATTGATAATATTGGGTAAAGATATAAAAGTTGGGAACTGAATGCTTTTATGAAAAGATGAAAACTAGTATTCAACTCAACACAACGTTTCCCTCATTTCTTTTTTCCTCAACAAACGAAAAAAGGGCATTTCAACACTGGATGAGAACAATGGATAAATAAATTGAAAGGTGCTTATAGCTTTGACTGGAGAACTGGGAAGGCGGTTCAAAGAGGGCGAAAGAGTCGTGGAAATTTTACAATGGAAAAAGTAATCAACCATAAATAAATTAGAAAACGGGAAGTGCAGTGTTATGCTGAGCCTAAACTAAATCTATCTTCCTAAACAAGAAAATTGATTAAGCAACTGTATCCTGATGATCCATTTCAAATTCCAACTCATACAATTTCATTCGCACATATATTATCTCCATCCCGTCCAGGATCTAATCATCAACTGAAGACGAACAGAAATAAGCTTCAAAAGATCTTCGAACAAATTATCAATACGACCTCCCCAATCTTATTAATCATTATTACATAAATATTTTTGGATAATGATCCCGTTGATTCCTAAACTATTGGCAAAGTCTCACTTTGGTCCTTAAACTTTAAATTTTGTTATTTTGGTCCTTAAAATTTAGATTTTGTTATTTTGGTCCTTAAACTATGAAATAAGTTTCATTGTAGTCATTTTTTACTACATATTTCAGTTTATTCTCAACAGGAGGAGTATACGAGACTTATTTCATAGTTTGAAGCAATTTAAAAATAATTGATTAAATAAAAATCAATTGCATATGCGACAATAATGCATTTTAAACTGTCTGAAATATGATGTTTTATTGAAATCAATAATACAGAAGGAAAAATTTGTCTTATGTATTCTTTCTGTTAAGAATCAAACATGATGCATAGCAAAAAAGACTAAAATGAAATTTTTTTTAATAGTTTAAAGATCAGTCTAACGAAATTTAAAGTTCAGAGAGTACAATGAGAATGAGACTTTCTCCATAGTTCAAGGACCAATAGAGTAATTTATCCAATATTTTTTTTAATCTTGTGGGCAAACTTGCCCAACTTCAGCTTGAAGGAAACAATGGTATACACAGATAAACATGTGAAATTTTTAAAAAACGACCCAATCTTTTGGAACCTAACTTCTATGTTTGATGGAAACTCCTATACAACAGTAATTTTTCTGGATAAATCGAATTTTATTCCTATATGCTTTATCTTGTCTCCAGCAGAATTTTTATTTATGAATAATTTAAGATATTTTTAACAATTTGCCAGAATAATGACATGTGGTTAGTTGACAAGTGTGACTAAATGGATCAAAGCATCTCACACAAAGGCTGTGTTTACTAATCCGTAATGGACCGTAAACGAAATGGAAATTAGGGAAAAGTTTCATTTTCCCATCCATTCATGTATCTACTTATACATTTAGAAAACAAGTTTTGGTGAATCCCTCACATGATATGATGACATGATTTAATTAAATTAGGAATGGATAGCTCAATTTTTTATTCCTTCTCATTCCTCTACAAACCCTTTCCAATTACAATTCTTTTCATTACGGATTACGAAACATGCCTTCAAAAATTCATTTTGAGGCTTCACGATTATCCACCAGAGTTCAGAATTATCACAAAAAACAAAAGAGGAGAGGAAAATAGTAAATAGAAAGGGATGAAACCAGTACAGTTACCCACCTGAAAATGTGAACTGCTCAAGCAACGAGCAATCTGGCGAAACAAGGGTACCATACAGCGCTGGAATTCTGCAGGCTGAGTTGCTTCTAAAACTTCCTCCAGCTCACCTAAGAACATGACCTCCTTAGAACTATTTGTAATGGGCCAATATTTTAGCAAACCCCTTATAATAGTATCAGCAAGTTTGCAGTCTTTCTCCACAAATTGTGTAATGCAATAAGATAACTGCTGGTGGTACATAGGTATACATTTTGGCTTATGAAGTGGAATAAGAGCTCGAACAAGGAAAAGCTTATGTTCTTCTTTTAATGGTAGAGCAAACCCATTGATGATACTTCCCAAAATCTCCAACAGTTCCGCAATCCCATTATGCTTCTCAGTCTCAAAAATAAATCGATAGAAGATATTGTTAATTGCTTTCCTGATGAATGGCCGGTGCACCATGAATTTTCCATAGATACGGTGAAGAACTGTTTTCAAGTAATCCCTCTCTCTGGGGTCTTCTGAATCAAAAAGGTCTAACAACTTGAGAACAAAGGAGTGGTCAATGTACCTCTTAGCCAATTTAGCATCCGTCTCAGGTGATGCCACAAACCTTAGAAAGAATTCATACACAACTTGCAAGTGTGGCCATGCAGGGTCCATTGAGGGCTCCTCATCTTCAACGTCAAAGGCTTCCAAGACTTTGTTTTCACGGGGTGGAGAAGTGAGTACTCTGAACAAATTCGCAGACACCATTTTTACGATCTCTTGCAAGACAGCTTCCGAGAATTTCCCATTAGCAGATGCAACATAATCCACAAGCTCTACTAATGTCTGTCGCTTGATGTCCTTCTCTTTGAGGTTCTTTGTTGGGTCAGCGAAGTCAAACACAACGCAACATAAGTTGAGCTTTTTAATAAACAAGTTCTGCTTCTCCGAATTTGGAACATCCCTAAAACTAGGCAATGCCTCATATGAAGAGGCCAGTGAGTTGCCATTAAGCTTTGAATTCACAGCCTGGTTAAGCTTACTCCCATAACTGACTGCTAAATTCGAAGCAGAATTAACACCAGGTAGAGATGCGCCACCCAGGTTCCCTTGTCTGTTGCTCGCTAAATCACCAGTTCTTGAACTGTTGTTCGCACTCGAAGAAGAGGTAGATGTTCCACCTCCTTCACGATTTTCCGAAGACTTAGAAGGCTTCCTTGGAAGCTTGTTAAAAAATTGTTTGATCATAACTTGAAACTTCAAAACGAAAGCTCCTTCCCAAATGTAGCAAGCAACCCAACAGGGAGGAAATCAACCGCAAATGTGCAACCCAACGGGGGAAATCTGAAATGAAGGCATCAAACCCAATTCAAATAATGAGCAATAAAGCATACAAAATCATTCTAAGCTCAAATTTTCATGGAAAAACTTATTTCTAACTACTAATCAATTAACCATAACAAAATCCTTGGCCAGCTTTCCTTTTTTTTATTTCCCCTTTAACCATAAAGGGAGACAAAAATCTCGACATTATGACTTATACTGCAAAACCCAGTGGAACAAAAACATCCCAAATCAAATAAAACCAACAATTTTCCAAATTTGTTTTAAAAGATTAATCTTTACAAGTTTGACTTCTATTTTAGCAATCGAAAAAACAAATTTTCAATCCCACCCATCTCTCTCTTTTTCTCCACTTTTCCCAGCTCTCAAAGCCCGTACAAAGATTGATAAAGCTATTTGTCTGGATCAAAAGATAGAAAAAAGATCTGGGCACGATCTAGAAAACCCAGATAGCATTTTCCACCAATAGTGACATGCAACCAAATAAAACCCTCTACACAACATCAAGTTCGATATTTTGCAACAGATAAACCACAAGAGATATTGGTTCAATTAAGGAGATTAAGGACCACAAAGCAAGAGAAATTAAAATGAAATGAAATACAATGATATTAATAATAACAGATACATAGATAGATAGATACTTACATAAAAAAAGCTAAACTTGGCTCCTCCTTCTATGAGAAATACAGAGATTGAATCAATACAAGTAAAAGAGAAGAAGAAGAAGCAAAAAAAAAAAAAAAAATGAGAAAAGAAAAGGTGGGTGTTGAAGAACAGCAAACCGTAGCTGTTGTTGTTGATGATTGTGTATTTGTATTCGTGTGTTGTGGTATTTTATGCCTTTGTAAACCCAAAATTAATAAATAGTTTTATTATTGTCATACCCCTTTTTTCTCATTTATTCTCTCTCCTTTTTTAAAAAAAACTTTCCCTTTTGTTTATCTCCAAAAACAATAGAAACAAAAATAAAGAAACTCCCTTTCTTTTGTTTCCTTTTTTAAACTCTCTCTCAGGAATTTTACAATTTTCAACCCTCAAAAACCGCTCCTTAATTAAGGCCCTAAATGACCAAAGTACCCTTACGTGGTCTTCCTACTTTGCCTATTTTCCTTTTACTATTCCAGCTTTTGTGATTAAACGAAAAGGTTAAAGTTGGAATTTAAATGAAAAATTCCACGCGCCCGGTAGTCGAGGGTGGGGCTCCTTTAATCACCGAGAAAGGTGCTCCCATCTTCTGTGATTTTGCGCTGAAAGAGTACGAAGTTCAAAACCATTCTTTTAACTTGTGTTTCGACAAGATGTGGCGCGTGCAGTGCACTGCTTTCATAAATTCTTTTGGTTTTTCTTCTTCTTTTTTTTTTCTTGTTAAAGCATGGGATGGATTTTTCGTTTAGGGGTTAATGGCACAAATAGTTCTGAACTATTCAACTTGTAGCAATATGATTCTCAAAGTTTTAATCTTTCCGATTTAAAGTAATTTGGTCATTGACTTATCTAAATTGTAATTTATTGCTAAATTTTTGACAAAAAACACATGTGAAAAATACATTGTAACATCTAAAAGTGCATTTAAATGAAAACAAGATGAAAAAAAAAAAGATTTAGAGAGAAAGAAAGATGTATTATTTGTAATTTTTAGGGTTCTCATGACTATAAATTTAGAGAATATTTTTTCTGTCATTTTTATGTGTTTTTTATCAATAATTTAACAGCGAATTGCTATTTAAGTAATTCAATGACTAAATTGCTACAAATCAGAAAGATCAGGGACTTAATCACTATAATCAAAACTTTGAGGACCAAATTACCACATATTGGATAATTCAGAGACTATTTGTGCCATGAACCATTTGTTTAATATATAGGTGGTGGTGATACCTTGAACGTTAATATTGAAGATAGGGCATGGTACTAATCAAGCTATTTCTTCCATCACAACAGGCAGAGAATTGGAACCTTAAACTTAAAACATTATAAGTAGGGATGACAAGTTAGGCTTTGTTTGAAATTGATTCTAGATATTTTTTTTTTTTAGCTTTTAAAAGCGGTCATAGGAAAAAAGAAAAAAAAAAAAGTATTTAGTAAGTTCATGCTTTTGGTCAATAGATTTTAAAGGTAACTATGTAACCGCTACTTAAGCAAAATTTGAGGATCATAATAAAGAGTTGCTTTTAAAAAACAGATATTTGTGCCACAATATAAATTTCTTAAAATATCATTTTATAGCACACATAATCTATAACTAGGCACTCAGATACTCATTTTTAAATAGTACAATAGTTTTGTAAATAAATTTATCGAACATCTAAACTTTTTTTTTCTCAAATCTATTTCTTATTCACAGCACAACTATAATAAAGTTACGATACAATTACAACACAATAATATCAATTGGCACTTGATCAAAGATCACGAGCACATGTTGTTCGCGGTGTACATCAGATATGTCGAGCTCAATCAGATATTCGATTAAGTTGGGTCAAGTTTGATATATTTGTTAATTAGGCTGGATCAGGGGAGGGGGAGAATGAACCAATTAAAGGGAAAAAAAAAATCCATACATATATATTGATTTTTTTATGTAACTACTAAGAGAAATTTATATTAGTACCCATTTTTTTGCCTTATATTTCACAAATATTCTTTTTTATTTTATTTTAAAATGCTTTTGGTCAATAAATATATAGTTACATATTCCGTTTAATTCACCCATAGTTGGCATTTCTTTTAAAGAAAAACATTAATTTATCACATAATATATATATATAGACAATTGGGATGAGATATTTGAACTCAATACCTCAACATAAGAAATGAGTGTAGTTACTAATTATTATAACGACAATTTATTGGTTTTATGTATTTTGATTGATGAGTTTAGAGACTTATACGTTTTTTGTATTTAAAATACAATATTAGAGTTTGAAGACTATTTATAGTATTTGTTCTATTTAGTGTTATGTCTATTATGGAAAATAATAATAATAATAATAATAATGGTTACTCAGTTTTATTATCTTATATCTTTTATAACTTATATTTTTTATACCGTATCATTATTATAGCTAAATACGTAAACAACAGATAATGTAAAATGTTATACTGTTGCAATTAACCTGCTGAGATAGAGATGTAAATAAAAAATCAGTCATCGATTCGCTCAATCTTCATTCCTAATTCAAGTGATTGTAATTACCAATTAAGCCAACATCCCTTTTTTTTTTTTTTTTTTTTTTTTTTGCCACCATAAAGTTGAAAACCATATTTGTATTACATTAAATCATTGTGGTTGAGAAGTCTAATTATAGTTGTTTTTACTCAAGTAGTTTACTTTAGATAGTTTTGGCCTTTAGTAAGGGTTAGGAGAAACATATTAACTTCAAACAGAGGTAAACTGTAAACATATAAATCTAAAATATGTCTTATCCGATGCTTTGTCACCACAATGGCCAAAGAATCTCAGGATAGGATTAACTGTACAACTGTTATACACAAAAATAAAAAATAAAAACAAAAAACAAAAAAAAAAATCAAAGCACTAAATTTGGTGATATAATAACAATAATAAATGAGAGTCAAATTTTCTAGCAAGAAGAGTGGCCAATGATGCTTCTTCTAATGGAATTGTCCCAATTCGAACCATAAAGCTTTTATTAAAAAAAAAATCAAAATTATTATACGCAAGAAGGAAGAAAAACATATTAGTACTTATTCATTTTTTAGTTCACGGCAATTTTTTTTTTTTTAACCAACGCAGTCGAGATTATTTTTTAAAAAAAATGTTTTTCTCTACACTTTTTTTTTTTTTTTTTGGTTTTTTTCCCCCTCAACATAAGGTGTTCTCTTTTTTATTTTTTATTTCTTTTGGCTGGATAGGGTGCTCTATTCATGTGGTATTTGTTTCTTGACTTTCTCCTACTTCTTGTAATTATTATTATTATTATTATTATAAATAAGATGATTAATTAGGGAAGAAAGTCAAACTGGGTGTACCACTGTACCGTGTAGACGAAGCAGAGGCGGAAGATATCGTAAGTCTAAAGAACAATTAGCCATGAAGAGAAATGCTATTATTAAACTCCAGAAAAATTCTCTTCAAGCAAATTGAGAAATTGTGGATCCCATCATCCCAACTTAAAAATCATTAAGGAAACTCAACATTCGGTTTCTCCATATAAAACAGCCCAAATGATTTATATTCCTCTTTAAGTTTAAGTTGGTGTATCATCTCAACATCAAAGGAAAAATTATATAATGTGCTTTTTTTTGTTTAATCTAAATTTAGTTGTCACTAGTCATTATATTTTTTAGAATTAAGTATGTGTTTGTCAAAACACTCAGAAAGTCACCCTTTCATTTTGGCAATTTATGGTCAAAAGGCAATAGAAAAATGTTACTAAAAGTGCCACATTTACTCTTTGGCAAAATTATAAGAGTAGAGACTGTAGCGTGGTCGTGGCTCTAATCTGCCTGGCAAATCTGACGGATGTCTTTCAACTAAGTTTTTGTTTTTCCTTCTTGCAAGAAGAAATAAAGGAGTCAAGAGAGATGAAAAAAATCATCGCCCTCGTCTGACAAAAAATTATCAGTAGGCAATTCCTTTAAAAAACAAAATAAGAGAGTATTTTAATTTCCGAAAATATAATAGAAATTCAGATCTAAGATTGAACTGATTATATTATTCCGCTTCCCAAAAAAAATTGAAAATTTCCAAATTTTACTATTTTTTTTTCTTAATTTATCTCGTTCCAGCACAATTTTCTTCCTCCTGGGCCTCTAGCAGGTGTTATTTTTGGAAAAAGGAAAAGTGTAATAGGTTGAACGGCTGAGCTTTCATTATGAAGTAGCTAGGGAAAGACCAGACTCTAAATAAAATTAAAAACTTTCGTTGAAATCAACTTAGATGGTTGTCAAAGGAATATGAATGAATAATTATAAAAATCCAACCTTGCAGACAACATTCCTCATTACTGCGTATCAGCAAAAGATGTTCAGATACATGTAATACACAATTATCGAATATTATATATTAGATATAATAATAATATATATGAAAATCAGTCCAATAATCAAATTGAGGCAGTTCACGAAAACAAGGAGCGAGGGAGAGAAAACTGGAAATGCTAACTGGACACAAATCAAGCTAAGAAATTACAATCACCGTATTCTTTTAATTTATAACAGTTACATATTGCATTTTCCTCAAAGATAAATAACTGTGAGGACAAACATTGCAAGAAAAATTCCGCCTACCACCCTTCATCTGGCTGCTGGTTGGTGCTGGAATTTGGTTACTAAGACTTCAAGTCCGACTAGCCATGATATACTCGATTTCCCAAAATCTATGAAACATGTGTAAACGCGCTGCTACTTGGTTCATATTTTCTCCGATCAACCATGCAAGTATGAGGCCAGAATGTACAGTAAATCAAGGAGGATTAGAACATGCATACACGGATGGCGGACCATGCCATGTGACAAACACGAATATTCCGAGCTCACGATAACCAAAATCATCTCTTCAACAAAGCCAGAGCAAATTTGCTCAAGATTTTTTTTCATTTCAATGCTCCATCAAGGCTGATTCAGTTTCTGAGAGTGGAGCTGCAAAACAATCAGACAGAACTTTCAATAGATATGCAAATTTAAATCTCTAGCAGGATTTACATAACATAGGAATAATTTCAAAAAGCAAAGCCTAGCCGCAGGTTAGTTGTAACGTATATTAACACAGAACCACCAAAGCCATTCAATATCTAGTAATGAAGACTTAGCAGATGGATCTCCAACAGTTGAACAAGTCTGGCCAAAGCAACGTACCAAGTAAGTCCTCGTAAGAATCTGCCAACAGTGAGGAGTCCATCAGCAGTGGAGGTGAAAAGACCTGATCGTGAGCTTCATCAATGTCATAAAATGATCTTTGTCCATCAGAAGCAGAACCATTTGAGCCAGCAACCGAAAGAAATCCATTTACTCGGTCATAGTCACGAAGTGAATCCAAATGATTAAAAACATCAGAAAATTCATCATAATTGCTTACAGTATGACCATCAGAGACACGATTATCTAGCAAGAAAGAATCTTTCTGAGTTGCAAACAACCTTTTATTCCTGGTTGTTTGACTCCTTACTGAAGGGCCTTTGGATTCAGGGCTAACATGAGAAAAACCAGATGCTGAAAGTGGTAAAAAGAAGTGCTCAGAGTTTTCTTCTGATTGATTGTCTCGAGATGATTCTAAATTGAAAGATTGCGTTGACAGAGCAGCTTCTCTAACCGATCTCTTTAAATTTTGGACATATGAATTATCGTTATCTACAAAACATGAAACAACAGAGCATAAAACTTCAGCACATTCTGTTAAAAGCATCAATGATTTTCTACAGAAGTAATGAATTCCCTTCAGCAAGTAATCAATCGATGTGCACAAAAGGCAGGGGCAATGCTAAGACCTTGTGGTGGATTATCTATATGATTGTTTGACAGAGACTGCTCCAGAGATTTCCTTTCTGACAGGTTTTCCACTTGGTTAGTTTGAGGAGCTGAAGTGTAACGCTTCTGCACATTTCCACTCTTTCCCGAAGAATTCGGTGTCAAAGTAAATAACTGTGGGAGCTTTAAAGCAGGAGGACTGGCTGAAACCTTCTCAAGCTGAACAGTAGACATTTTCGAAGTCACCTCAGCAATATCATCCGTATTACTTTCCTGCATAAAAGTCAAAATTTTGTTTCCCCACAAAATGATAGTAACTAACATAACATATGACATACAACCAGGCAAGACTACATATGTCCCAGAAGGTAAACATTTAGCATAGAAAGTTGAGCAAATTACCAAACTCCTACTGCTGTGTGCTTGAATAGGTGAGGTTGAACGACCAGGATGTTTAACCGTTGGAGGCAGATTGGAGGAAATACTATTTACTTTCTCCGTACATTCTGATATTGACTTCTGTATTGTCGGAGCAACTTCTTTTAGTTGGTTAATGAGAACCTACACAAGTACACAAGCGGGAAATCTTTTCAGCAGCAAATTTGGTAATTGTGCAAACATAAAATAATGAATGAAACTTTAAAAAAATAAAAACAAAAATCTAAAAAGGATGTTGAGAACGACCTTCTCACTTCTCATTTTTTCCCATAAAAACAAATTAATGGAATTGGCAGAGTATATTAATACAAAGAAGGAAGAAAAGCGAACAGAAGCGTTCCATATCCTAGAAGAGTACTGGTCCAGAGTATATTAATCCAAAGGTGGAGGAAAAGCGAACACAATTGCTCTATATCCTAGAAGAGTACTGGTCCTACATCAAGTGGAATCTAGAAATTTGAACTGTCACTACTCCGGCGAAGAGCTCCAGCCCTGATGTGTAGCTACAAGAGGCATTACCTGAAAGCTAGCTAAGTGTTGCTGATGTTCAGCAAGAGTTGCAGCTAAAGATTCTGCATGGCCACTTGAACCACCATCATGAGCACTTCGTAAAATTTCTGGACCCTCTCCATCATTAGCTTTTGCCTACAAAAGATTGTTTGGCAATAACACTACACCACATCAGAGGCCACAAGCAAAACTGATAAGTTAGGTCATAAAATAGAAATCTAAAAACAGATCATTCTAAACATCCATCCAATAATCACAAAGCCAAACTTCAAACTAAGTATTGAAGCTAGAGTATATAATTACGAAGATAAAATTACGAAGAAGTCTGGACAGTAGATGTAAGTAAAGGGAAAAAACTATTACTTCTTAATAGTAAACATACCAGATGAAGTGACTGCTTATGAATCCTTTGCAAAGCATGGGTCCAACGCCTGATAATTTCTGCTACATCAACAGTCGGGTGGACTCTTCCACTTCTTTCATCTGCTCGAGAAAGTGTGTCGTCATTAAATTGTGAAACAGACGAATCTAAGCTGTTCATTCTTTCCCCATTCATATTGATATATGGTCCATCACTATGTTCTTTATCATCCAGACGTGATGAAGTGAGATCACCAGACTGGACAGCTGAGGCATCTGGGTATGGAACCTGAGAACTCTGATCCATAGCTGCAAGTAAAGAAGATCCAGATATGCGATACCTAAAAACAAACAATACCATATGAAAGGTAGCCATAAACAACTGCAGAAAGGCATAATAAAATTAAATAGCGAATTACCTATGCTCCCGGTGAGCTATTAAGTCTTCAATAGGACCAGAAGCAAGAACTTCATGTTGACCTGCATATGGAAATAATATTTATTGACATTACGAACCAAGTTTAATATACAAAACACTGATAGAGATAAGTTCCAAATTCAAATAAAGGATCTTATCATGATTATAGGCAAGGATGTATACACTAAATATCAGTCAAATTTTATAGGAAAAGGAAGAAAGATATAAATTTGGCTACTCACTTTTACGAGATAATATAGACTCCCATAAACGAGTAGCTTTTGATACTAGATGAGAGTTTTGACTTGAACTAGATACAAGATCATCCCAATGTTCTCCTTCCAACTTCACTTTGTTCCTTAAATCATGCAATTTTTCCAGCTCTTGCTGCAGATAAGCCTAAGATCCAAGTTTTCCAATAAAAGAATAGAAATAAAAATAAAAATCTAAAGAAAAATACTGTTTTGTTACCCAAGATGCATCTAATGTAATAAGCCCATAGGAAACTAAATGGAAACAAACAATACCTCTTCAGCACAAAGTCCACGGAACTCTGCGGTCATTTCATGAGCCAAATTTGACCACATAGCCTGGCGTTGTACTGCTGTTTCTGCATTCTTAAGAAACCTCCTTCGTTCAAGGGCTATTCTAGCCTGTTAGAAGACAAGAGTCTCATATCACTAACAAGTGATGACAATCAAGTAAAGTGGTTTTGAAACTTAAACTGAACAAGGAAAGAGTAAATATCTAAACAGATGGAAAGAGAGAGGGCAAAAAATCCAAATACACTTCAATAATTTCCAATGCTATCAAGTCAATTGTAGATCACCACAAGGCATATCTATGTCAGGCAAAGAATATTCATGGCAAAAGGAGCCTAAATTCAAGCATAAAATTTCTCAAGAAAGAACTCTACAAGACTAGGAAAGCTACAAAACTAGTGTAGTAGTGTACTACTAGTGATTGTCAATCCTAAAATTCCATGTCACAAACCAAAACCAGTACGATATGGTCAAAATTACACGATATTGGTGACTGGATTTACTACACCTTTATATTAGTATGCATAGGAAAAGCAACTGTAAAATCTATACCACCTTTGTCACAGGGAGTAAGGTTGCTGCATGAGAAAAGGCTACATCTGTTAATGATGCTGGAAGTGGGTTAGAAGCCACATCAGATGCAAATGTTCGTCTGTGGACCTCTCGCAAAGCATGCAAAGAAAGTTGCCACAAAAGTTCTACAAACCTGCAGTCAGCATTCGAGGCTTATGTACCAACCATCATTACCATCATAACTACATAAATTCAAACACCTATATGTAATCCAACTCCATTGTTTCCATTAACACACCAAAGTCCAAAACACACACCAAACAAATATTATACACAACTTAAGCGAA
The DNA here is from genome assembly GCA_002914845.1 of Trema orientale. Classification (NCBI taxonomy): domain Eukaryota; kingdom Viridiplantae; phylum Streptophyta; class Magnoliopsida; order Rosales; family Cannabaceae; genus Trema; species Trema orientale. Next base: position 267,307 of record JXTC01000045.1, read on the forward strand.
ATGCGGCAGCTCAAATTTTCCAACAACCTTAATTGGCTGAAAAAATTAATATGATAAAGTTCTTGGAACTTGTGCTTTTCGAAAAACAAATTGTCTGTACATTTCTTGGCAGCCAATTCAGTATTTTATCACTCAAAACACAAAAACCAAAACCCCACTTGACTGAGCCTACAAAGTAAATTATTAGCTCCTTTAATCACCCTTACAACTTTTCAAAATGTTTTCACCAAACCCAATTCATTTCTATGTTAAAGAAACTAAATCATGAAAAGCATAAGAGAGAGTGTGAGAACCAAACTAACCTCGGTCCACAGCACGTAGCAAGGGATGAAACCCTCGAATTGCTTCTCGGAAGCGCCCCTTGCGATTCAAGCTCACTAATTATCCCTTGCACGACCTAATCAACATATTCAAAATTAAATTAAACTCTTAAACAAAAAATTAACTCATTCCATTGCCACAAATCCCGAATTACATCTCTGTAAATTAGATTATATAATCAAAGTATACCTTGCGAAAGTCCCGCGATTGCGCCGAATCGAAGATTGGCCAAACCTTATCGAAATCCTGAAAAAGAACCCAGATCAAAGAAGACCGAAGATATAAACAGGTATAAATACACCATCATAGAAATGTACGCATAGGTATGATTATATAGATTTGAAAACAGAGAAAGAGAGAGAGAGAGCGGAATAGGGATTTTGTACCTTGGCAGATTGAATTGGTCCTCTGAGAGAGGAGAGGATGAAGTAGAGAAGCTGTTCTCCCAACTTAGGGTTCGAATGGCGGAAGAGTCCGACCCGAGGTGTGCCGTTGGATCCTCCGACTCCAATTACGCCCGGATCCAGCCCTAAGAGCAAACAGTTGGTGTACATTGCACTCTCAAGCTCTATCTCTCTCTCCTTCTCTCTGTCCATCGTCATCACCACCCACACCTCTCCCTCTCTCTCTCTTCTTTCTCTCTCTACTGAACCAGTCCTCTTTTCCTTCTCTTTGCTTGCCTCGGAGATAGTCTCTGATTCCGGTTGTTCGTTCTGTTTTTTTTTTTTTATTTTATATTTTTTAAAATCTGGCTGCCTATCTATATTTTTTATTTATTTATTTGCTTTTTTGAAATGTAGGCCCCTCTGAAACTCTTTATAATTATGAAAATAGCATAAATTTGAAACAGTTTAGGGTTTTAATTTTAAATCTCGGAATTATAAGGACTAGAATTGAATTTCTCGTTTTCGATTTCTTTGTGGGTCCCGATGGATGATAAAAGGCATGGGCCCCACCTGGCCGATTTAAGATTTTGAAAGGGTAGAGATTAGAGAACGAGACGTTGCTAACGTGCCCCCGAATTAGTGTCGCCGGCCAGCTTTTTTATTTCTTTTTTTTTTTTGAAAAAAAAAAGTGAAAAAAAATTAAATAAAATAAATTCCTTGTCTTGATTCTTGATCCAGCTTGAGTCGTTAGGTGTCATTATCTGGTTGTTTGTTTAAGATAATAGCGTGCTCCGCGGAGCACCGTATTGTTTTGTATGTCAAGATAATCAATCATGTTTATGCATTTTCACAATAAAAAATTTACGATATTTCAAAATTTGTAATGGATGTACGAATTTCAACTTAGACAAAAAATGAATAATTTTACTCGAGTAATTATAACAATAGTCGCTTTATCAATTTCTTTCTTAAATATCATGTTTATTGATAAACTGACACATTTTCTTTTATCTAGTAATATCATTGATTTTCTCGTTAATTTATAATATTGTCATTCACTTTATACACGTATTATTTATTTAATGAATTTGACGTCTGTGTAAGAGACTGACAATGTGACTATTACTAACTTTCTTCTTTTAGTTCAGAAATTTTAAAGCGTAGTTCATAATTGAGTCATAAGTTAGAAATTTAATTCACATCTTCAAAAATGAAATTTTAGATACTTCTTATAGCATTTTTATGATGTAAACTGAAAATTGGATGAGATTGACTAAATCTATTTCACCACATTAACGAATTTGATTAAAGTAATAACATAACAATTTCAGACATGTTTAATTGGTGTATTGTTGTAATCACGTGTAAATTTGGTCGAAGTTCATTTTTCTTTTTCTTTTTCGTAAATGTATCTTTAAACAGTAATTAAGAGTATATGTATATAGAAGAGAGGATTGGGCCAAGGGCAATATAATTTGAGCATGTAATGATATGATGCTTGAAATGGCAGTAACTTAATAAGTGTAGCAGTTTTGCTTAGCTTAAGTGCCAAATCAACTCAATAAAAGTAACTCATCGCTGGATAAGGGCATGGTATCGTACGATGCAAAAAGGGAGAGTAAAAGATGGGTATGTCGTATAAACGAGATAAAGCAAAGTTTGGTGAGTGATAGTGGTTTTAGGATTTTATTTATTTATTTATTTATTTATTTTTCTACTCGAGATTTTGGATTGCTTTGTACCATATGATATATATAATCAGTTGAATGAACCCTTTGTCAGAGAGTCACTTTTTTTAATTTGGTTGAGCATAGGCTATAATGATATGATAATGACCAGCTGATGAGGGCACATAACAATGATGGTGTTGAGGACAATTGTCGTTGGGCTAGTTGCGGTGCTCGACTGCTGGTGGTGGGACTGCTTAACAGTGGTTATAATTGATAATAAAACAACGTTGAGTAGCATTCTGGGGATTAATCGCATCTAGATTTCTATATATAATATATGGTTTTCTAAATAAGTTATTTAACAAGACCCTTTTTTTAAAAAAAGTGAAAGATGAAATATTATTAGACTATGTTTGGTAAAGAGAAAAGAAAGTAGGAGGGAAGGAAAAATTAAGAGGAAAAAGAAAGTGTCTTTATTTCATTGTTATTTGGTACGTAGGAAGGAGAAAAAACTATTATATTTTAAAATGATTATTTAACTTTTTTATTAAAATTTTAAAATTAATGTATAAGATTATTTTAGTAAATTCACTTTCACATATTGATAAAAAAAATTTTCCTTCCCCTTTTCTCTCCACTTATGGGGAAAAATATTTGTGTTCCCCTTTTCTTTCCACTTTTGGGAGAAAAATATTTGTGTAAGGCCCACCATTTTTTTTTCCTCTCATTTTCTCTCTTTTTCCTCTCTCTTCCCTCTTTCCTCCTACTAAATAACCCAACATTTTAGTTTCCCTCCACTTTTCTCTCAAACTTTTTCCTTCCTCCTCCTTTTCCTTCCTACCAAACATAGCCTTAAGGTCGGACTTATTCTCTTCTAGTTTCCAACCACTAATTGAAAGATGGAAAAGACCCAGAAAAAACATCCCTACCTCTACACCACAATAGAAATAAGAATTATAACATCTTTTTTCTCAAATAATAGTGTAGTGCTAGTATTCGTGCTTATACCAAAGTGTTTATTACATATCATGGTGACAAAAGCTCGTTTTTTTTTTTTTTAAGAATAATCGGAGTGAATCGAACCATATAATTTCAAGTAGAAACTAATGGTATGACAACTAAAGCTTGTGAAAATGGGCATTGATATAGTACCAAACAAAAATTCTTTGATGCTTCAATAATTAAGGTACAGACTAGCGATTGATAAAGTGAGTTGGCTCAACTGATAAGAGCACCACTATTTGGGATCTCAATCTTAAGTTCGAGTTATACCGAGGATAGGTGTGAAAACCTATCATCCCTAATATGGTAAAGTAGGGATTGAGTAGTAGTAAGTATTTTTCTTATATAATAAAGAGTGAATAATCTCAAAGAAAATATAGGATTTGGTGTACCAAAGCTTTGTGAAATGTGACAATTTATCCAATCATATATATGTAATCGATTGTCCCCACAAAACAAGGTTGAGCAACACTTGTCCCATACATAAAAAAAGTTTAGTGGTTCCACTTGTTATATTTCTTAGCAATGCATCGTGTATAGTTGAGTCTAGCAACCGTGACCCCTCTAACTCATCTGGAAATCTCAGGAAGTTCTGTCTAGAAAAGTTGGGTTTTAAGTGGGACCTTTTACACCATTTTTCAATCGATTTGGGAACATTCTTAGTGTATACTTTTTGCATTTATTTCACAACTTTATTTTTCTTAAATTAAAAAAAAATTTGGGTGCATGTCTTGGCATAGAGATGAATCATGAAGACTTAGTAAAAGACTCGATTTTGAAGAAGATTCATCTGACTCTTGGTCAGGGAATAAAAATTAATATATAAATATATACTATTTTAGTAACAAAATTGATATAAAAAAAATTGATCTACTAAAAATTATTTCATTTTACAAAATATGATAACTAAAATGGAATTTATTAAATGGGTCAGAAAAAGGTCATTTCTTAGAATAAGGTAAAAATAAACAAAATGGATAGATATGTTCAAAAGAATAAATAATAGAGTAAATTTGATTTTGTATGACAAATTTTCAAAAAAAAAAAAAAAAAAATCCAGTATTCTGAATGAGTGTACAAGAATACCCTCTTTTTTCAGCCTTTGTTTCAACAGATACCCCTTTTCTCTTTTATGTACACGTATATTCCTTTTTAAATTAAAGCTTCACCTATTTCCACTTTTACCCTTAATACCATAAAAGTACCGCACAAACTAGGTCCCAGTTACACTTACGGCCTTTTGTTCAATGGTATATTGGGCCGGCACCCTTCCAACAGCTTCTCATAAAAGGAAACTAAAGTTATTCAACTTCCTGAAAGAAAGAGTAAAATCAAATCAAATCAACTAGCTTTATTTTCTTATTTTCGATTTCTTTTAAGTATAAATAAATCGTTCTTTTTTTTTTTTGTTTTGAAGGGAAGTATAAATATACTATTAATATAAGACTATTGACTACTATTTTTTTTTTCTCCCGTAAGTCACTAATATACTATTGAATTATCACTTTTTTTTTTTAATTTTAATTTTCTCTTAAATAAATTTATTATTTATGATATATTATTAATTTAACATCATTATATCATTTTTTTCTTAAGTAAATTATCTATAAACTAAATATTTATCACTATTTTTTCCTCTTCAATTAAATCATTCATGTACCATTAAATTACCAACATTTTTTGTTCAATTAAATTATGTAAATTATTGAAATATCACCAATTTACTATCTTGATTTTTTCTCAAGCAGGCATTTATTTTTTCCTCAAGTAAGTCATTGATATACCATTGAGTTATCACTATTTTTTTTTCATTTTTTCTCTCAAATAAATTACTGATATGTTACTAATTTAACATTGTTTTCTCAAGTAAATCGTCTATAAACTAATTATTTACCACCATTTTTTTTCTTTTTTCTCCTCAAATAAATCATTCATATACTATTGACTTACCATCATTTAATTTATTGTATATCGCTAATTTACCATTATTGTTTCTCTTCAAGTAAATTACTTGTGTATCATTATTTCACCAGAAATTTTTTCTCTTTTCCCCCTATGTAAATGAATTAAATCGTCCATATACTATTGATTTACCTTGTTTTCTTAATTAAATCATGTAAATTATTGATGTACTACTTTTTATCTCCATTGTTTTTCCTCAAGTAAATCGCTTATGTATCATTAACTTACCACGACTTTTTTTTTCATCAAATAAAATAATTTTGTACCTCTACTTTACAACCATTTTTATACCATTAATTTATCACCTTTTTTTTTTCTTCCCTCCAATTAAATCAAGTAAATAATTGATATACCTATAATTTATCATCATTTTTTTTCCTCAGTTAAACCAAATATAATATTGGTACCAATGACTGATTTACTACCATTTTTTTTTCTTTTCTTTTTTTTTTTTTGGAAAAGTGGGGCTTAACTAATGACCACCACTTACTACAAATTAAAGGAAAATGACACACACACACACACACTACTAAGATTTGAACTCCCCCCCCAAACACACACACAACCCTCAAACCTTGGACCAACTGAGCTAACCCCAGTTGGCCTACAATTTTTTTTTCTTAAATCACTTATATACAATTGATTTACCACTATTTTTTCGTAATTAGTAAATCAAATAACAAACCGATATATTATTGATTTTAATTTAATTGACTATTATACTTCTTTTAAGTAAATCAACAATATATGATTAATATAACATTTATATACCAAATTTTAATGGTAAATTATTAATAAATTATTTTTTTGGGTAAATTACGAACACTATAAGTAGTGCCCAGATTTAATAATTTAATACTTTATATTTTAAGTTTCTCCATTGTGTGATCATCAAGAGTTTAATGCGGTGAAGTCACAAATTTACAGAGTTGATATATATTTCTGCATTATATACTTTGATAAGTTGTTTTGTGGACGAAAAAAAAAGCCAAAGACGTTTGAAATAAAAAAAAAACTGATTAAAGAAAATGAACTAATCATATATCCAAATTTTAACCACTGCATCTAGATTTAAAAAATCAAAAAATAAAAAAGACTAAAAGAATCAAAGAATCATGTACATATATATACATATATATATATATCAAATTCTTCCGCCATAGTCAGTTTGATACTTCCGGTTTTCTAAATTATGGCTTCAGTATATATACCATGCGGTCAAAGGTGTACAACCATTTTTACAGATGAGTGGATGCAAATGATCTTTATCAGATCTGATAGATGCAGTTGTTAGTCCACATATTGAGGGCAGAATAGTAAAAGCAACGCTAAAATTTATAGAAAAGGGAAATAAAAGTTATAAGTTTTAAAAAGGTATAGACTTTTGCTTGTTGACAATAAGGGTTATCCGTCTAGTTTCCTCTGATCTATTCTGAAATTGTTTGAAAAATTTTAAATTTATTTATCAAAATACCACTTTTTAACTCCCAATAGGGTGGTCAAAGTAGCAAGACGCTCTACCTTAAAACATTCTCTCACTTAAGGAGGATGAGGTCAAGGGGTCGAGCCCTCACGTCGCATTTGGGAGCCCAACCGAATGGGGGTGGCTCTGGGAAGCGACCCATCACTGGGATTTCATCCGCCTTTTTTATTACCAAGAAAATACTACTTTCAAAAAGTACAAAATTTTATTAATTGATGAAATATAATTGATGAAATACTTGAGGTAACAGGTCAAGTTCTATGAGATAACCAAACTAGTCATCTCAAGTAATTTGTTTAATTACCCCAAGTAATCTAACTAGTTGCCCTAAGTATCATTCTAAATATTTTTTAAGTGTTATTTTTTATTAAAAAAAAACGTTTAAAAGGTGATATTTTTATAAATAAATCTGGGACTTTTTAAAAAAATTATCCCATTCAGAATTTTTCAATTTTTCGAATTTGGGCCTTGATTTTTGTAAGAAGCAGTAAATAATAAGGAATTGACCCAAGTAGTACTAGTTTGGTACAAAATGATTTTTGTAGTAGTCTTTTTTCAATTGATATTCTTAGTAGTGTCACAAATTGTGTGATAGAATTTGTGACTGTAAAATTATGATTTTTTAAAGAAAAATCAATAGTTACAAAATGTATGACCATCTGTTACACAGAGTCATAAAATACCAAAATACTACTAAAAAAGCTACTTTTCAAAATACTATTAAAAAAGTTATTTTAGTCAAAATTACTAGGGGCTTATAGAAATTTGACTAAATTTTAGGTCTATTTTAAGTAAATATCTATTTGTCAAATGCTATAGTAAAATGCCCGATATATATATGTTTATATACCAAGTGTAAAATTTTATATACCAAGTACAAAAAATTATATACTCAGTACATTTCAGAACAGTAACTAAAATTAGTAGATAAATATATCTACTAAATGTAAAAATATATATACCTAGATGTTTAGCTATAAAATTTAAAAAATAGACATCTAGTTAATCAAATTTAAAATATTGGTCATCCACTTAAATTTTTCAAATTTTTTTTACTACTGTTCATGCCGATTTCCCAAAATAATAAAGGATTATGGACTACGGCCGGCCCAACTTATTAAGAACCGTTACAGATTTAGCCCAAACTAAATTATGGGCCAAAAAGTTAAAACAGGCGGCCTAAAAGAAAAGAAAAGCACAAGTACACCTATCCCACTAACGAGGGAAAGTATATCTCAGACAAACGACACGTGCGGTTACCACGTGCATACGACGAGGAAAGGCGGTCGTCTACATCAGCGTATAGTCATCTATAAAAGCCAAGAATCAATTGAGAAACCAAATCCAACGACAGCGAAGAGCCCAAAACCTCAGAGCCCACTACATATCAGGCTCTGATGATTCTTGATCGTTCTTCTTCACCTCAACGTTTAAAGCGGAGAAGGTTCACCAACGTTGATCCAATGGAGGCTGAAGAAGCTAAGGTACTCTTTTCCAAACACCTTTCCCTCTTAATCATTCTCAAATTTTCGATAAGTCTTTTTAAGTTGAATCATGATATCTGTTTATTTCTTCCGTTTCGCAACTGGGCCTTTCTGGGTTTTCTCTGTTATGGGTATTTGCCTAATTAAACTTTTGGGTATGGCGCCAATTTGCGATCTTTCAGTTGGGTTAGTTTCCTTTGATTGAAATTAATGGTGGGTGCTGCTTAAATTGATGAATAATTTCGAGTTAATGGTGTTTCAAGTTTGATTCTTGGATAGAACTTATAGGTAGGTCCAAGAGAAAGAACAAGATTTACCATATAAACTATGTGAAGTTCATTATATCTGGTCGAGCATGTGTTTCAGTATATGTTTCTTTTTATCTTGGCGAGTCAGATTATGTGCTCAGAACCAAACCTACGACTTGTTTCTGTTGTGTTCATCTACTTAGTTACAGTTCGTTAACTATATTTTCTGAACTATGAAGTCTATAGTTATTGGAACTTGTCGTTCTCGAGATTTAAGTGGGGGCTATCATTGTTCTTTTCATTCTGACTTCGCCTTTTAATCGGAGTCTTTGACTTCTTGGGGGGATTCATTGTTCTTTTTAGTTTTATGACAGTCATTGGTGAGATTCCTTGCTATGTTATCACATTTAATTTTCTATGTATGGATTTGATACCAGGCCAAGCTTGCTGCTGTAAAAGAAAAGTTCGGGCGAGAAATCCGTGTGTTTGAAACTTCACCACTTTCTTCTTCATCAAATGAGGAGTCCAAAACTGGTATGAAGCAGTTTATCTTCCTAGACTGGGTTAAAGTACATTCTGTCCATACTATCAAAGCGTTTGCACGTTTGCATGTTTAAGATACTTGTGAAAACAATCTTTTTAAGGTAGCTGATAGATTTTTCTGGTTTTTTACTTTTTTGCTTTGCAGAAGAGCCAGATGAATTCTATGATTTCACTCCGGAGGATTATTATCGAATTATGGCATCCAAAAAGGAAGGTAAGTTCTAATCATCGTTACTTTATATAAGACAAATCTTAGGTGCACCAAATTCTATCATGTACCTCTTTATATGTATTTTACACTTTACCAGACTGGTTAACTTCTCTTCAGCTTGATCTTACTGGACCATTCATTTCTTTATCTATGTCCCAATTCATAGTTGCCTGGCTTGAAATTACAAGCTTATCCTTTTTGTAATAGTTTTCTTTGATTATTGGCAGACAAGTTCTTGAAGACACGAAAAATTAGGGAGGCAGAAGAAGCGGCACGCAGGTCAAGGATAACAAAGGTGCTCATTGGACCATATACTTTATGTTTTATTTTTCTCCTCATTGATCCTGGTTTCAATTAAATGGGTCTTACCAATCCATTAACTTCATTTGGTCATGTTGCAGGCTGTGATCAGGATAAGATTTCCTGATAACCACACATTAGAAGCCGTTTTTAATCCATCAGAAAAGATCCAAAGCTTGGTTGACCTTCTTACAAAAGTGATTGCTCAGCCGCATTTGCCATTCTATTTATGTAAGCATACATGAATCAAAGTGTCAGTGTTGTATATTTGTTTTATTGACATCTTTCTACATTTATAAAATAGAGGCTGAGATGTGGGAATGTTGCAGATACTACCCCTCCTAAAAAGCAAATAAAAGACTTGTCACTGGATTTCTACACTGCTGGCTTTATTCCCGGGGCAATTGTTTATTTTGCATATGATATACCAATAGGTCAGCACATGCTTTCTAATGTCTTGATTTGAGTTGAACTATCTGTGGTTTGCTTAACTTTCCTGTCTAATTCTCAGTCTCATTTGAGCTACTTACTAGTTCGGTGTTTCCTGAAATTTCTGGTTTTTGTTTAGCTAAATGTCATGTCATCCCCTGTCAGATAAGAGGGTAAAAAGAACTTGCCATGAAAAGTGGATAAACAAAGTTATTTTAATGTTACAACTTAACAAACGTAATTGCTTTTTGGTTCCTGCAAAATATGTTAGACAGAGATTTTGGTTGGGTGGGGATCAGTTGGAAAAAGATAAATAGACAAAGTGAGTTCTTGGTCAATTTACTTATTCTATTGTTATCATATCTCCAGGGGATGATGCTGCAGCTGCCAACTCAGGTCCCTTCCTTCAGGATGAGATCATATCTTTGAAAGGCTTGGAGCTCATTACCCAGCAGGCAGAGCCAATTTACCCTGCACCTGAGCCTGTAATTCCGGCACCAGCCCCTCCTGTTGAAGAGCGCAAGTCCGCAGAGAAAAAACCGGTCAAGCCAAAGTGGCTGAAGCTGTGATATGTCTTAACTCCAAGGTGGACTTTCTTTTCTTGCGTCCCCTTGTCAGCCAAGTGATCATTGACAAGACTAGTTTGAGTCAAGAGGAAGACTTAACAAGCACTAAATTATGTGGAAATTTGTATTAGGTCTGAGTTGACTTGAAAGGAAACTCTTATGATTCGCTGTCGTTGACAATATTTGTATATGAATCTTTTGTTGCATATTTCAAAGTCTCAGTAAGAATTGCACTTTTGCTTTGTCATTCTAAAATTTTAGATCATGTTTCTCCTATTACCGATCAGGATGCGACACTTCTAGTTATCTCAAAATTGAGGTTCTGACGTAGGCACCAAAGTTCTTAGTATTACTCTTGTTCATTGTTTTCGCATGTAAAGCAAACTTCTGGTCACATTCTTGAATTGCAGGGTGGTCTATCGTTGCAAACTGAATGAGAGTTGACAGGTTCGTTATCTCGGCCCATGGTTTTTATGGGCCCAACATGAAGGATTTAAATTGCAAAAAACTAGCATCAAGTTTTGGTATTTTGCAATTGAAATCCTGAAGTTTGGACTCTACAAATGAATATTCTGAGATAATTTCTGAAAATTAATAACTGAGTTGACTTTGTGAATAACTTTAACTGGTAAAAGATAATAATATCTTCAAAGTTAATTAAAATAATAAAGAATAATGTAGTTTTAACGGAAAATAATATTCTTTCTTCGTTACTAAAATTGATCAAAAAGTCGTTCATGTATTAATTTTCAGAAATTAATGTATTATTTGCGGAGTCTAAAATTTAGGGTTTAAATTACGGAAAACTCAAACTTCAGAGTATTTTTTTTTTGCAGTTCACCTATTTTTTTCTCTCTGTTTTTTTTTTGTTGGTGGGGGGGGGGGGGAGAAGGGTTTGTTAAAAAGATGAAGGAATTGATTTCACTGAGTTTGAGCATTTAAGTGTGTTTGATAGGAGGGATAATTAGAAGCAAAGAAGTTGGACGATTAGAGAAATTTTGAGAATGTGATCTCTTGTTTGATAGGAGGGAGAAGTGGAGGTAGGAGAAGGTATTATATGTACAATAATCATTCTACACTTAGTTATAAGATTCATAATGTAATGTTGTGTAATTCTGTAAGTGTCAATCAGAGTACACTTGCATTAAAATTTCTCTCCTAAATCTCCCAATTATATATATTAAAAATTAGTTCAAACTAAAAACTAGAAATTAATTATCTTCCCTCCTAAAACCCTTGTACCAAATATGTTACTCTTCTTTCTTCTCTCTCATATCGAACACAACAATAACAAGAATAAGAATTCTCTTTTCTCTTCGGTCTCTCCTTTTCTAGATATTGTATCTCCTTCTTTCCTATATGATCTCCCTCCTATCAATTATAGCCTTAAATTCGCTCTATCTATGTGGAGTGACTATTTCTGGTGCAAAAGGTTGGGCTACAACTAAAGTTAGCATGCTACAATTTTTAAAAGCTAAATTTAGCGCTTATTTTTTTTTTTTTCGTTAGGCTCTAATTCTATCATGCTTAAAAAAAAAATACTGTTTTATATTTGAATATTATTTTTATTTACAAAAAGTAATTATTTTATTATCTATCATTAATCAATTATGATAATGACGATATTGCAAAATTCAATAGAGATGATATTAAATTTGAGTTTATGCTGTTATTGGTGCTGCATTTGGCGCAAAAAAATAATACTTGCTAAATTTATGCTAAAAATATGACATTAAGCATATCCAATTATCCATTAGTGATGCTATTATCCCGTTTTCTATCTCTCTCTCTCTCTCTCTCTTTTTTCCCTTGCTGAGAAGTGGGAAAAAGACCTCAAAAACCTCAAAAAGAAAGGCAAACTGTTGTGTAAAGATTTTGACTTTTTTAAGTTTTGATTATGGCCATTTGCTTCACTGTGGCTTTGTTGACTGTAAATGTCGTTCTTGATTCTCTGACCTAATACTTGCGAGCTGTAAAAATAGCAGTAGCACAACTATAAAAAATGGCGCATCCATATAATTCTACCAACTTTCTCGGTCGGTTCCCTACTTGACCTTATGTGAACTCTCTGTTTTGACCAAAATGAGAGAGACAAATTATCTTTTTTTGATCTCACTCTTAGATTATGGTCAAAGCTTAGTGACCACTGCTCATTATAGGATTGGACTGGGTACAAACAGAGGGGGTAGTTGAAGGGTTTTTAATTATTGTTATAATTAGTATTATTTGTTTTTTTTTTTTGGCCTCGAGACGAAAAATACATAGCTATTGCAATCTTAATATAGTTTTAAGTAGAGTAGCTGGTGTTTTCGTGATATAACACACGTTGTGAGAAAACCTTTACCAATTTAGTTGCACTAACTCATAGCATTTGTTCATTGAATCTAAAAAATGTGAGTTACACACTAATTTATCTTTGTTCACATTATAAGTTACTTAAAAAATCTTATAAGTTACACAAAACGAGTGTCAAACTCAACTGTAATAAGTTTGCATTGTAAGATTAGATCTCCTCTTTAATTGGAAAATCTTATTCAATGATATTTCAATTGGGTTAGGGTGACTGGTGAGAATTAAGAAACATTTATCCGCAAGTTTAGTTGTGACTTGTGAAAATGTGTTCAACTAACAATCAAATCATTGCAGGTGGAGTTGTTTCTTAATTATTAAACTACTCTCTCTCTCTCTATGTATATATATAATCAAAGGGTTAATGGCACAGATGGTCCTTGGAACTATATATCCTGTGGCAATTTGATTATCAAAGTTTTAATTATAACAATTAAGCTTTTAAATTTTTCGTTTTCTAACAATTTTATCTCTAAATTGGCTAAATTGCAACATGTTAAATTGTAGTATTTTTTGAGATTATGGAGTTGCATATTTATAGAATTTTTTTTTTTGTGATTATTCCTTTTTGATGCTTAAAAGTTGAAATTCCTGAATTACTTTTTAAATACACTTTTAGATGCTACAACGTGTTCTTCACATGTGTATTAGGTCAAAAATTTAAATTTAACATGTCGTAATTTAGACAGCGTGAGCCAAATTGTTTCAAATCGAAAACCTCATGAGTTTAATTGTCACAATTGAGACTTTGAGGACCAAATTACCACAAGTTGAATAGTTCAAAGACCATTTGTGCCATAAACCCATAGTCAAATATATATTTTATAATATACATAGTATAAAATATACATATTATACATATATATACATACCAAATTGCTTCAAATCGAAAACCTCATGAATTTAATTATCACAATTGAAACTTTGAGGACTAAATTACCACAAGTTGGATAGTTCAAGGACCATTTGTGCCATAAACCCATAGTCAAATATATATTTTATAATATACATATTATAAAATATACATATATACATATTATACATATTAGGCACCAATCTAGTAGGTATTTTTTTTTTTACCTATACATAAGTATCAATTTGGCCAATGAAATTTTTTTTTGCATATTTTTTTATATTAAAAAGTAAGAGAGAGAAATTGCATTAATGATGCACGTCTTTTCATGCACCTCATTATAGCCGTTAAATCACTATTAGATGATGATCCAACGGCTAAAAAAAAAATACCTACACATAAGTAAAAAAAAAAATACCTACTGAATTGGCAACCATACATATTATACATATATATATTTTATAATATACATATTATAAAATCCTCGTTGTATCGCTTGGACGGTCCATTTAAAAATATTTTATTTTCACGTGTAAAATTGTATTTAAAAAATAAAAAAATAAAATTCGTTCACATCCACCATTATCGTAAGAAATGGAAAAATCATTTGCAAAACTTAGCCCAAAAAATGGGGAAAACCCCGTCGATTGATTTCTCGTATATCAAACTTGGGGGGAAAAAAAAAAGTCAAAATTAGACGATGGTGATCATTCGTATCTTGTCTGTATAATTGATTTTGAACAAGTCAAAGATTTCAACACAAAATGGCCCACCCCACTTCTCCCCACGAAATGACCCTAATTATTGTAAAATAAAATATAGATAAATACATTAAAAAAATAAAAAAAATGGTGTCAAATTAAGACCATTTTTCTCAACAGGAACAGGAGGAACATAATAAAAATAATAGTTATTATCAAGTATTATTCAAAAAAAAAATTAAATAAAGTCTTAATGGGAATTTAGTGGACCTAATGTCCAAGGAGGATATTAAAAAATTTCCAAGGAAGTGACGTGGCATTTAAGAGGTATAATAAAGGTTGAATAAAATCAGTTTGTCCTCGAATTAGTGGTGTTTGCCGCATGAGATGGTTGCCACAGTGTTTGGAGCAGTGGCGCGCCACTGTTCGCTTCGCGTGGCCGTCTGTTGTATTATTTTATTTTTTAGATGTACCACTCAACTTTTCGTTTATTTGGGTTTGGGTATATAACTTTTTATTTTTTCTAATAACATCAGTTTTGGGCCATTTGGTCTACGTACTAAATTTGTAAATCCAAGGTTTACAAAATATATCACGATCAATTTTTGTTTGTTTTGTGCAATCAACTTTTTCAACATTGAATACACAAGAAAAACAACCAAAAAAATAAACTACTTTAAATATTTTTGACGGATGAGAATTGTATTTAGCTATAATTTTTGTATTAACTTATGTCTTATTCGTCTCTCTCTCCTTTATTGGTGAGAGGATGTTTAAATATTGTTCATTAATTGTTTGTCTATATGATGTTTAGATGTTTAATTTATATATTGAATTAAATTTTATCATAGACAGTAAGTTTTTGTAAGGTGAAAAAAATATAACACAAGTCTTTTGTATTGATTATTAAATTTATATTGAATGAAATGATTGGCTTTGCTAAATCTATATAATTCATACATGTCATCATAATAATTAAGCAAACCAATTTGTAGAATAAAGGGGTCTCCAAATCCTTACCCTCAAATGACAAAAATATGAGCATATGTTGCTTTTATTTGTTTTTGTTTTAAGACAAATTTTTACAAAATTGTATACAACAGATATTTAGATGAAAAAAAAAATAGAAATAGTAGAACTTCTTTGTAATTTTTTTATCTTCAAAAATAAAAAAAAAACGAGGAAATTTTCTCCAAGATAGAATATCAACATTATTCCTTTTCACTTTAGAAAAAACAAAATACTAAGGAAAAAAAAATATAGCTAGTATTCAATTTTTTATTTTAAATAAATTTAAAATAAGTATTTTCTAAATACTTCTTAGCAAAACTTCATCCATAAATGTTATTAAAACTAACTCATATTACCATGTCACATATCTATAATTACTTATTTACTCATTTTCCTAATAAATCTTGAATACTTTATAACACTATGCCATCACTTGACCATGTTTGATTGCCTATCCTAACTTTTTTGTACAATGGTCGAATATGTTAAGTTGTTAATATCGTTATACCTATTTTATTCAGTCTTTTTTTGAATATGGTTGAAAATTTTTGATCGAGATCAAGACTCCCCAAAACTTCGAAAGTTTCATTAAAAGAAAGTCATAGTTTTATAAGTGATCCATTCTTTATCTTTTTTTCATCACATACATTAAAAGATACTCTAATATTATTTTGAATAATCTCCATCATTCACATGTTACGATATAATACAAAATAAAACACAATATAGTATTACGAATATGGAGGTCTTGAATTTGAATCCGTCTTCCTAAAAAAGAAAATTTGTCCTGTAAAAGGAAGAAGTAAAAAAATTGGGGCCATATAGAAATATAACCAAATTTTGGGCTCAATTTAAGTAAATGTCCCTTGTTATAGCAAAATGTCCGGTATATAAGCATATACCAAGTATAAAACTTTATATATCAAGTATAAAAAAATATATATCTAATATATTTCAGCACAGTAATGTCCGGTCATCCACCTAAATTTCTCTAAAAAAAATTGTAGGGCAAATATAGAAATACGCGGGAGTAGAGGGCGGGCTAATGTAATATAAATTTAGTGCGGCGGCTGGTACGAAGGGAAAACACAGCGCAAACTGTCCACGATGAGTCGTATAAATAAATAAATCAAAAATAAATAAAATATCTGTCTTCTTGATATTCGTCACCAACTACCACCACCCTCACCACCACCACCTCCCTTGTCTTCTCTCTTCTCTCTTTCTCATTGTCAAACTTGGCTTCCTTCCTTCTAGTTTTCAAACCTCTCTCTCTCTCTCTCTCTCTCTCTCTCTCTATATATATATATATATATATCTCATTTGCCTGGGCTCTGTTTCGAATCACAGTTCTGAATTCCCATCCTCTTTAACCAGGTAACGATTCTTCAATCTGGAATCCAATCACAAACTGTTACTTCTTTAGTTTTCTTATTTGAATTGATAGTTTCAATCAGTTTTAGGATTTCGGATTCATCGGTTTCGAATTATATTTCCTTGTTTGTGTATACATATATATAATATATGTGTGTGTATGTAAGTTGTTTGATGAGAAAGTTTGGGTCTTTAATGGAGAAGACAATTAAATTGAACTAACAGAGTAAAAAATAGGCTGATGGTTTAAGATTTAATTTAATTTCTGGGTTTGATTTTGCAGAGATTAGAAAATGGGATCAGGAGCATGGCACATTGAGAAAAGAGCTAGTTTGAGAAGCGACTCCTTCTCTGTGGAGTCTCTGAATCTGCATGAAAAGGGGTCTCTCTCAATTATAGTCCTCGGCGCTTCTGGTGATCTTGCCAAGAAGAAGACTTTCCCGGCTCTCTTTCACCTTTTTAGACAGGTTTTTTTATGGCTTCTTTTTTGCTCTTTTGTAGTGGTTTTTAGCTCTGCATGCTATTTTTCCCAGATCCCTGATTGACCTGGAGAGTACATAGGATATGCTGTTATAGAGTATACTAACTTTTAGGTTTTTCACTAGGGATTCCTTCCATCAAAGGAAGTTCACATTTTTGGCTATGCAAGGACTAAGATTACAGATGATGAGCTAAGAGACCGCATTCGGGGGTGAGTTGAATTGTTATGTCGTGTGATTCAATTATTTTTATTTATTTTTCCTCTGGACTTTCTGAGTGTTGAATGTTATAGCTAGTGTTAGGGACTGAGAGTTGATAATTGACTGCAGATATCTTATAAATGACAAAGGCGCTTCATCCAAGGACTTGGAAGCTGTAACCGATTTTTTGCAACTGGTTAGCATAGTTCTTGTCTGCATTTTTTTCCCCTTAATTTCCTGTTTATTATCATTGATAAACTTGTGGTGATATTTAATTGTTAGTAATTCATCCTTGTAGATCAAATATGTAAGTGGTGCTTATGATGCCGAGGAGGGGTTTCGGCTATTGGATAAGGAAATTTCAAAGCATGAAGTCTCAAAACATAGCGCAGAAGGATCATCTAGGAGACTCTTTTATCTTGCACTTCCTCCATCGGTATATCCATCTGTCTGCAAGATGATCAGGCATTTCTGCATGAATAAAAGTACGCTTGTTTTAACCTTGAGCTACTTTTTGTTTTAAGGCTAAAGATGATTAAATGGGTATATAATAATATAATTATGTCTTCCGTCATAAAGATACAATTTATTCATGCTGCATGTAAATAAATTGCATAAAATGTTTCTGAAAAAAAAAACAAAAGGGATTAATTTTATGCAAATGCTAAATTAAATCTGACAAATGACTGATAAAATGTTCATCAAGCTTATTGTTAAGCTGATAAAATGTTCATCAAAATATAAGGCATGTAGGCAAATCATAGAGTTTGTCATTACTTGTTTCCTGAATGAGATGTAGATTCTGGAAATCGAAATAACTATCAACCTTTACAAGATGCCTTAATGTATTATGTAATGATTTTTATAGCTGATCTTGGTGGATGGACGCGGGTTGTTGTTGAGAAGCCGTTTGGCAGGGATCTAGAATCTGCCGAGGAACTCAGTTCTCAGATTGGAGAGTTGTTCGAGGAATCACAATTATATCGCATTGATCACTATTTGGGAAAGGAATTGGTGCAAAATTTGGTAACGTGTCTATAATTCATTTTCTTGTTGGTTGCTACTAACTTTGAATTCTGCTTATTTTTCTCTTCTGATGCAAATATGCAGTTGGTCCTTCGTTTTGCAAACCGCTTCTTTTTGCCCCTCTGGAACCGTGATAACATCGACAACGTACAGGTGTGACTCTCTTTTGGTAATCATTTCAGAATGTTGTGTATTTGTAGGTTGCAACTTCAAAAGCATGTTACTGTTGACTCTAGGGCCTAAAAGTCCTTTAGCGCATTTGAGTCATCTTCAGTACTATCTAATGTGCCCATGGCATTTCCAGGAATTGAAATTCCATGAATGTTTATGTGTATTTTATTAAATTTTTTTTGCAGATCGTGTTCAGGGAGGANTCAGTACGGGTATGATTACTAGATGATTGTGACCGAGTATGTTTATTGATAAGAAACTTAAATCAAATAGTGGTTTTGTTGTCTTTAGCATTTTTCACTTTATTTTCTAATGATTACATTATATTGAATTTTGGAAATTAAGCCTCGGAATTAATGTTTTGGGCTAATATATTCAAAAACTTAAGTTAAACTATGTAGTTGTTATTGACTAGTTTTGGAGATTCTATTTTTGTCAACTTACCTTCTTTTGTAACTGCAATAAAATTTGATCAAGAGGCATACATCAACTAAAGTTCTTTTTTTTTTTTTTTCAGGATTATCCGTGATATTATTCAAAATCACCTGTTGCAGGTATTTGCCGATTGTAAACTTGAGAGTTAGTTTGATATGCCATCTGTACATCAATGATTTATCTGTTTATTTAGAAGCAAAATTATGAGCACTCATAGTAGGACTATTTATTTTTCTATGTTGTAGTCTTTGATAGTTCTGTGCATTTTCAGTGTAAACAAATCTGCTGGTTTTAATGACATGTATAGACACATTGATGTTGCATATTTATGACTATGACTACAGTTTTTGTCCTCGTTCTTTTTCCCCTACAAAACTGTAGGTTCTCTGCCTGGTTGCCATGGAGAAGCCAATTTCTCTCAAACCTGAGCACATCAGAGATGAGAAAGTGAAGGTGTGTATCTTATTTTCACTATGTGGCAAACAATGACTATTATATTCTTTCTGTACAAAATGTATGCTTAGTTGGAAACAAATATGCTTTGGTCCATTTTTTTTATCTCCTTAAATTTGTGACAATGGTGATGGTAAAAATTTCTGCATGAAGATGTGAGATAAAACTATTATTACATACAGAAATCATGAAAACATATTAGCTGCGAATGCAGTTGAATTAATAAAAGCAACACCGTCTCCAGAAATATTTAAGTTCCTCCAGGGAAATTTGCTCTGAGTCCAAGAAATTTTATCTTATATTACTTGCTGATAAAACTGAAAAACTCAGGTTCTTCAATCAGTACTTCCAATTAATGATGATGAAGTTGTTCTTGGACAATATGATGGCTACAGAGATGATCCAACAGTTCCTGACAACTCAAATACTCCAACTTTTGCCACTGTGGTTCTGCGAATTCATAATGAAAGATGGGAAGGTGTGCTATGCTCGCTTTTTCATTAAATTTACTTTTGGGGAAGCTAATTTCAGGACCTCTCATTTGGATAGGTTTTATAGGTTTGGGGGGTGTGTTATTTTATTTTATTTATTTATTTTATTATTTATAATTATGCTTTATTTTTCATTGTGCGCTGAAGCAATGGTGGCACACTGACACAATCTTTTTTATAATCTCTTATAACTTTAATGGCTGATTTCGCCCTTTGCCAGGTGTCCCATTTATTGTTAAGGCAGGGAAAGCATTGAATTCTAGAAAGGCAGAAATTCGAGTTCAGTTTAAGGATGTTCCTGGTGATATATTCAAATGTATGGCACCATAGCTCTAAAATTTTTCTTTCTAGTTTTTGTTTTGTGGCTTTGTTTTTTGTGAAACAAGAAACTATAGAACTTTTATCAAGGACTAGGACGTCGAATCTAAGAATTTCTGTCGGTATTGTATTTCTTCCTCGTAAGTATTCAAGTTGTGGGCACGGATAAATGCTCAAGGGAATTTGTTTGCTTTGTTGTTCTTAGTAAAATAATGGTTTGGGAAATTAAGAATTCATTATGTTTTTAGCCAATCCATGTTGAAAGAAATATTGTATAACTAGCAGTATTTCTTATATGATTGCTAAATATCTTATTTTGGTCCCTATAGCTATTAGGTTGTCTTAAACCTTGATCAAGTTTGTTAATTGCATACTTTGCCATTGTTCAGGTAAAAAGCAAGGGAGAAATGAGTTTGTAATACGCCTTCAACCTTCAGAAGCCATGTACATGAAGCTTACAGTAAGCATATTCTGATAATATCGTGTTTTTGAGAATTTTTATTAAAGTGATTGCTGTCTGTGTTTGTCTTGAACACTTGAAGTAGAATGGAAGAAAACTTGTGCTGGCTGTTAATATGCTAGACTTACAGATGGTACCGGACAAGTCTTTAGGGAAATCACCCCTGTACACATCATTGAAAGATTTTGAATTAAGTAGGTCCAGAATATTTTAAATTTTGACGACCGGTAGTCCTTTCAATTTGCTATGTTCTTGGTTCAGAACTCTGGAATTTTTGATACCTTTTTAAAATAATATATACATATGTGTGTGTGTATTTATAACAGTCTTTGTATTGTAGTAATTTATATTGAAGAAAAAAATGATTAGAGAGACCATTGTTAATATGTGGAAAGATCATATAAATTGTCGCAGCGATCGTGAGTCGTGACAACGTGATCCCATGTAATTTTTAGGAACTTTTGTGCAAGTACCTAAATTGCAGTCTGCAGATGCTAGAAAAATTTTGGACTCTTTGTACATGTCCTAACAATTGTGATCTCTTATGTAGGTTAAGCAGCCTGGACTGGAGATGTCAACAGTTCAAAGTGAACTAGACTTGTCATATGGGCAACGTTATCATAGCGTTACAATACCCGAAGCATACGAACGGCTAATACTTGACACGTATGTTATTGCCCTGTTATCTCAAACCTATTATACCTCACTATGCTACTTTTGCTTTAGGTGTTAATAATCTAGTTTGGTGTACAAAATGCTAAAATGTTGCTTACCTAGATAGTGAATAACAAAGTGTATAGGGTTACAAGGAATTGAATGTTGGTATTTAATCTTTCCCTTGACTTCTGATTCAAAACCTGGATTTTGGTTTGACAGAATAAGAGGTGATCAGCAACATTTCGTTCGCAGAGATGAGTTGAAGGTAATTAGTATAAACTTTTACTCATAAACTATACCGAAATACACTGTCGATTTCCTAGTTTGACTGTTTTATGGTGTTGACATCAGGCCGCCTGGGAGATCTTTACCCCTCTTCTGCACAGAATTGATGATGGTGAGCTGAAGCCGCTTCCATACAAACCAGGTAGTCGAGGCCCTGAGGCAGCAGATGAGCTGCTTGCAAAAGCTGGTTATGTACAAACCCACGGCTATATATGGATTCCACCAACGTTGTAGAGTGTGACACCTTTGCTTTGACCCGCGCTTGCACGATCTGCCATATACCCCCCCACCAAAAAAAAAAGAAAAGAAAAAAAGGATAAAAGAATTGCTTTTGGTATTGTAAGCCTTATGAGCTATTATCTATTCAGAATAAGCAAGTGCGGTGGCGTGTAATAATGTCTCATAAATGTAATTTTCAAATGCAGTTCTCAGCAATTAGTATAATGTTTTGCTCTAAGTTCTAAAAGTTTGTTCTTCAATTCATGATTTTGATTAACCAAAACTAGTTTTACTATTGATGAGTTTGTAATCATCTGCCAAATATTTATGTTAAAAGGGTCAAAAAAGGGAAAGAGAGTCGCCGTTATTATCCCCATAAATCACTAAATAAAAGGTTCTGGAGTGAAAGTTAGTTTTATTAAATAAAACGTTGTTGGATTGTGCTCTGCTAAAGGTTGTGAAAAACTGGAAATCAAATCTTCCTCTCTTTTTTATTTTTCTTTTATTATTATTGTTGGTCTTTGTTCGCATCTAACTTCCTACATGTTAAACATTAAACTATGTTCTGATAATTATATCCTTTCTCACTTTATCCTTCAGATATTTGATTATATCCTCTGGTTTTCTCTCCAATCAATTCTCCTAAGGCTTGAATATTCTCTCGTTTATACTCGAATCTATTTCAGTTTATAATATCAAAATACAATACAAATTACAAACTCTCTAATGCCAATGGTCAAGATGCTTCAAATTTCAAAATGTCACTTTTAGGATTTGATAGGAAGAGATATATATTTTTTATAAGGATTTATTTACATTATAGTACCTTTCATGTTTATAATGCTGATATTGTCTTCCTCTATTGTCAAAAGTCGTATAATTTCCCTATTATGTATTTTTTTTCTCTGATATAATTAAGTCTATCCCTTCGCAAGAGGGTGATCCCACATTCTCACCGAATAAAAGGGAACCCAAAAAAAAAAAAAAAAAAAATCTTTTGGACGAGAAGAGATCAACGTATCTTTCAAAAGCACCAACATTTAATAGCTTTCGTACGAGATGAAAAACCTAGAAACGATTTAAAATATCTGCTATTTTAGTAAATTCTTAAAATTGGTCAATGACAATTTTTTTTTTAGGAAATAGCCAATGACATAAATTACAAAAAGCAAATTAGCATTTGGAACTTATAACATATGTGACAACTCATATGCCATATATCTTAATATTAAAAATTTGGTACAAAATAGAATCGGACTAGGTATCTCAAAAATATATGAGATATGAGTTGTCATCGTTCAATTAGTGAATGTGGTTGATCCATTTGTAGTAAGTTCTAATACACTAATTAAATATTAACAACTCATATGTTATACGTGTTGGTATTAAAAGTTTGATATAAATTTTATGATACTTAGCATCATCATAACTTATATTATTAAGGTACAAATCAAATAAGAAAAAGGAATTTAAGAAAAGGGTTAAATCTTATTTTAGTAACTGAAAGACTGAAATATAATTCAAATTTCATTTTTAAAGTGTCTCATAAGTGGTCTTTGAATTCGTTTTTGTCTTAATTCGTTGTATGAATTTTAAATGTCAAATGATACCACATGAATTCTATATATATAACCAAATATACATATATATATATTTTTCGCAACTTAAGTGAATGGTCTTATTTTGAACTAAAGTTGAGCAAAACACCTGGCAAATTGGCCATAATGAAACCTAAAAAATCAAATTTGATCCCTATTCAATAAGTGCTCGATTAAATTAAACATTGATCATAATTCGAACCGACACGAAAACTTGATTAAATGTATCATTTTTTTTTTTGGGGGCACATTTTCACCTTTAAAACTCGAATCCTAATAAAAGACCTAGAAATCCTCATAATTCAATCATTGATCAAAGTTCAAACCAAACACAAACATGATTGAACATACAATTTTTTTTTTTTTTTCATGCATAACCTAGACAAAAGACCTAAAAAATGATAGTGCGTTATTCAATCCTGTATCAAAATTCAAAATCGACACTAAAAATGTGATCGAAGATATCATTTCTTTTATTTGTTTTTCATATATTTTCACCTTAAACATGAACTTGAATGGAATACTTGAAGACTGACAGTACTTCAATTGTTGCATGGTTTATGCTTTCAGCCAATTTGAACCCGAAAACCAGATCGAAGTTCACCCTTAGTTGACTAATCTTATAACAAACCACAAGTTAAAATAAAGAAAATGGTATACTGCAAAAAAAATATATTGAGATTTGGATATTCTGCAACTTAAATACTTAGACTCCACAAAATAATATTAAATTTTTTTGAAAATTAATACCATGATTTGACTTTATGAATAACTTTAACTAATAAAAGATAATTATATCTTCAAAATTAAAGAGAATAATAAAGACCAATATAGTTTTAATGAAGGATTTTATTATTTTTTCGTTATTAAAATTAGTTAAAAAATCAGTTCAGAGTATTAATTTTCAGAAATTCTTAATCTCAAAATATTATTCTATGGAGTCTAAACTTCATGATTTAAATTACAAAATACTCAAATTTCAGATTTTTTTTTTTTTTTCAGTTCACCCTAAAGAAAAACTAAATATAATACGGGCAGAAGAATTCGACATCCCGAACAAAGGACCAAATAAAGACAAAGATGCGGTTTGGGGAATTCTTGAACATTTGGAAGATTAGGGACTAAAATGAGATTTGGGTCATCATTCAAGGAGTAAAGATTAACTTAAAACAAAAAGAGAAAAGGAAAAGAAAAAGAACAAAAAAAAAAAAAGAAAAAAAAGAGGGAGATATAGAGAGAGATAGAGAGGATAGGAGTTCATTTAGTCAAGGGATACACCAACTAATCTGCGGATAGCGAGTCCTGATTGGTCAAGGACTCTCTCTCTCTCTCTCTCTTGAGGTTTCTCTCACCCGCCATTCTCACCACGCGTCCTTACTCCTTGCTCCTCCCCGTAACTTCCCCAGCTCTCTATCTCTCTCTAGTTCTCTGCTATTTTTAGCTCTCTCTCTCTCTCTCTCTCTCTCAGCCTTCAATCTCATTCTCTCTCTCTCTCCTTCTTGTATTTGGATTTCTTTTCTTTCGTTTCTTCCATTCCGTTGGTTTCAAATTCGTCTCTATCCTCTGTTTTTTGATTACGAATCAAATTCCTTCCATTCAATTCAATTCAATTCTTTATATTTTGAATTTTCTCCTTCTCACTTCCTTAATCCGAATTTGAGTTCGAGTTCGAGTTCATCATCTCAAAACACACTTCTTTCAGAAAAAGGAAAAAAAAAAAAGTCCACCCTTTTTTCTCACTAGGGTTTCGCTTAGGGCACACACTTCTTTTTCCATTGTATTCAATTCAAACAGGGATGCGTTAGTTCAACTCGGCGTGTAATACCCAATTCGTCAATTTTCTTGGAACATGATCGGGAGTTGAAAGTTGGGTCTCGCGTGTTCTCGTAAGAAACTCTGATATTCCTGGTGCTTTTTGGGTTTTGTTTCCTTTCTGGAATAAAGGGTTTTTTTTCTTTTTTGGTTTTGGATAATAGTTATCGTTAAAAGTTTCGATCTTTTCTTTTAAGTCTGGTTTTTCTTGTTCTCTTTATCTGTAATTTGTTTTTGAAAATCCAGGGTTCTTGGGTAGATTTCTTTTCTTTTTTTGTTTTTCTTTATCTTAGGCGGAGGGGCAAGAATGGCTTTGAATTTATCTCTGGAGAGACAGAATTTGAGTTATTCCCTTCATTGCTCAAATGGGTATTTCATGGATCGTTCTGAGAACGAAAATTTGGATGGTAAATGTGATCTGGGTTTCCAGAGTTCGAATTGGTATTTGAAAGGTTCCTGTTGCAATGGAATGGAAAAGACTGAAAAGGGTGGATGCGGTGAGCTGGTGAATGACGATATTCTTGCTCGGTTGCCTGCTGATCCTTTTGAGATGGATATAAGGTCTACTTTTACGACGATCACGGGTTGGTTTGAGGGTTTCGAAAAGGATTTGAAATCAGTTAGTGATTTCTCTTCGCTCGATGGAGCTAAGGAATTGGTAGATGATGGTGGTGGTGGTGTATTTGCGGGGTTGAATTGGGTTTGGAATGGTGCCATGAGGTTTCATTCCGAAGTGGATGATGTGAAATTTGACGAAATATCAATGCCATATGATAAGGTTAGTGGATTTGGTCCTAACAATGGCTTATTCGATGGTGGTTTTGTGTTAGATGGTAGTTTGGAGGATTTTCTGAGTTATATGCATGTGGAAGATCGAGTCTTTAACGATGGAATTAAGGAAATGGGGGAGTGCAGCGTAATGGATTCTGAAGGCCAGGGGGATGCAAATGAAGCTATTTTATATGCTTTGCGTTTTTTGCATATTCGGGACCTTTTTTCTGTTGAAAGGGTTTGCAAAAGTCTGCGTGATGGTATTAGAGTGGACAATCTTCTATGGAGGAATATCGTCATTGATTGGCCATTGAATGAGAGGATCACTGATGATGCTCTTGTAAAGTTAACTAGCAAGGCTGAAGGCACTGTTGAGTCCTTGAGTTTAGTGATGTGCAGGAAAATTACTGATGGTGGCTTGAAGCGTGTTCTTAATAACAACCCGAAACTTAAAAAGGTGAGAATTTCCGAGACCAATATTCTAAAAGCAACTTGCTTCTGCTTATGTGATTAATATGGTTTCAACCATGGTTATACTTGCAGCTCATGTAGACTTTCTCCACCGGCAAATACTTGGTCTTCTTCATCCTTATTTGCGTGCTAGATATTTTTTTCAAAAGTCATAAGCTTCGTGCATTTTTCTCTGGACTATGTGCCTTTTTTAGGACTCAATTATATGCATGTAAAATGAGCTCATAGGTTTCAGAGCAGAACGTTAAAAGGAGTTTTAGAACTTTCTAGTGTGAATCTTTGTATGTATTTGGTTATATATGCTTCTTTCTATAATTGGTCAGTTAGCATGTAAAACACAATGTAATGAAATAATTTCCCGGGGAACTTTTACATAAACTTTGTTAATCCCAACACTTTGGCAGCTCGTATAGCTTGATGCGCGTTAGTTTTTTTTTTTTTTGTTTTTTTGTTTTTAGTTATCACTTGTTGACCACTTACCAGAAGAAATTTACAATAACAACTTTTGCGTGATTACGTAGTTTACTTGTCTTTTTCTGCTCCTTTGGTCAGTAGTTTTGGATCCAAGGCAGTTTTTGGTTGTTTGTGTGTTGTGTGTGAGTTCTTCACTTAGTAACCAACTTACCTATTTGCTCTTTGATCTTGTGCAGTTAGGTGTTTCAGGTTGTGATGGTATTAGTGTGGAAGGGATCTTGTATAACTTAAGGGCCATGAAGTCTGCAGGCACCCCTGGAATAAAGCACCTGCGAGTTTGTGGGCTCCCTGGTCTGACGAATGAGCATTTAGAAGAGTTGAAGTCCTTGTTGGATGCAGACAACAAGCTAATTGCCAACAAGCCAAGACTTTATCATGGCAGACACTCTTACTTCTTCTCTGATGATGATGACGATGATGATCGTGCCATCGATGTCGAGTCATGCCCCAAGTGCCAGAAGCCGAGGCTAGTTTATGATTGTCCAGTGGAGAGTTGCCGTGAGAAACATCCATCCACTCAGTTGTGTAGGGCTTGCATTCTCTGCACAGCTCGCTGCTTTCACTGTGGTCGCTGCATTAAAGACTGCGAGTATGAGGAGACATTTTGTCTAGAATTACTTTGTATGGATTGTTTGAAGAACCTACTCAATGGTCAAGAGGGGTTTGGAGGACACAAGGCTGTCTCTTCCAAATACACCCTTATTGATCGAGAAATGGGGTATGGCGTTTGCTTCATTGGCTGAACAAGATGACATCAGACTGTCAGAGGAGGAGAAGAACACAAAAAAAGAAGAAATATGAAAACAAACTGAAAAGTTGTATGGAGACAGAGGTTCGCATTTATTTCCCCAAAGTGGCTTTCATGCTGGAAAACTTGCATCATCAATTGCTATGGAGATGTTATTTGATTATTCTCCTTTGGAGGTGAAGCAGCATGTCTTACAGGTTATTATTGGGGTAGCAATTTTCCGTTTTGTCCGAGGCCAGATGTCTTTTATGCAGAAGCAATATGTGCTAAGCGCAGGGGGGAAAAATTGGAAAAAGCAAAAAACAAAGAAAAAGAACATGAAAAGAAAAAAAAAATGGATAAGAACATAAAAGAGAAGCAATGTAGTGTGAAGCAGAAAGTTATAGCCAAGCTGGAGAAATTACTTGAAGAAAATTTTCTTATGGCTGGGAAAACATGGGCCTTATTCATTGGCTAATTGTCTCATTGGATCTTATCTTGTGAAGTATGTATGTTCATTGTTCATTACCAGTTCAAATGGAAAAATAAAAAATAGAAAAAGGAAAAAAGGAAAAACAATCAGTGCTCAAGTTTTAGCTTTTGTCTGTGTTTGAGTGGTGAGCAAACTTGACCCCTAAATATATTCTTCATTGTGTAGATATTTGATTAGCATTATTCATATAATAAAATAAACTTGTTATGCTGTAGCTGCAATTTTACTCATAATTTTCATTGCTGGGCATTATAATCTTATACGGTATTGGAGCTGTGACTGTTTTTGCAATTGTGCTTAGGCTATGTTTGGTAAGAGGGAAGAAGGAGAGGAGAAAGGATAGGAGGGACAAATCGAGAGAAAAGAAAAAATGGAGTTGTTTGGTAGGTAGGAAAAGGGAAGGGAAAAGAAAATGGAAGAGAAAGGAGGTAAAAATAATAGATGTAGCCCACGAAAAAAGAGAAAAGAGGATGTAACAGAAATCTTATTAACGAAAGAGTTTAGTTAACTAAATTACCCGTACATGCTAACTTTTAAAACAAATATATAAATACTTTAACATAGTCATTTAAAAATAAACCAGTTCTTTTATCTTTACGTACTTAAAAACTAATTATAGAAAAGGAAAATTTTCTTTCAGATCCTATGTATTTTTTTATTTTCTTTTTTTACCCCTATTCTCTTTCCTCTATACCAAACATAGCAATGTCCTGTGGCTGAATATTAAGAGCCACTTCTTTTTCCCCTTTTGAGGAAACTAGATTGATAACCAATTTTTTAAATTAATTTAAATAGATATTAATATTTTAAAAGTTATAGCTAAATGTTAATTTTTTTTAAACCTTCAATTATAGAATATGTTGTATTTCTAATTTTGAGTCGAGTATTTAGTTATAAATTTTTGAGTCATGTCATATACCAGTTTTTGGGCCATAATAATGGGTCTAGTCAGCCCTTATTTCTTTCATAGGGGCTCGACATTATTGGGCCGCTTATTGTGAGTGAAGTTCAGTTTGCCCACTCCAACAATGGGGAAATTAGAAAAAATACGGTATTTTTGAAAAAAAGTGAAAAAATACGGTGCTTTTGTATTTTTCATGGTGCGGTACGATTTTTATTAGAAAAATACCGTTTTTTCAAAAATATTTATAAAAATACCATTTTTTAAAATAGTAACTAGTTTCTGGTAACCAGTTTCCAGAAACTGGTAACTAGTAACCGAAGATATTTATAACTGATATATAACTGGTAACCAGTTTCCAGAAACTGATAACCAGTAACTATTTTAAAAATGGTAATTTTCTAAATATTTTTTAAAAAGTGATATTTTCCTAATTAAAACCGTACGAAAACTGGAAAAACTGTGACTTCCGTATTTTTGTAATTCTTTTCATTTTTTATAGGTATAAGTGTAAGAAACCCCTCCAACAATCTACCGCAAGATGGGTTGCAAAATACACCGATTGGCCCAATCCAATTTCTCTCTTTTAGGAGATATAAAAAAAGGAAAAGACACTCAGCACTACTTTTTGATAAATAATACCAATAATACGGTGTCCAAATTTTTACTTATTTTTATACCGTCCCTCTTTTAGAAAAAATGGCAACTTTTTCTTTTCTATATTTTTATCAGAAACGCTACTCTCCTGAACACAATGTTCTCTCTCTCTCTCTCCTTTCAAATCTTCTTAGTGAAAAAGCTTCAACTCGCCACTTTGTTCCGATTTGAAACTTCACGACCATGGTCAAGAATTTCATAGAGAATGAGCTTGAATCTCTTCATCCAAAATGAAGGTAGATCACTGTGTGGATAAGTCAATGTTTTTGGTTTCGGTCTATTATTCTTTAAATTCGAGGAATTTTGATCCTTAATCATCTATTTGGTCGAGAGAAAATAAAAGGAAAAAAAATTAATATTTCTATTTACTTCTAGAGAAAATAGTAGATGAAGCGACGAACTGAATTTGTATGGATTTTAGTTGAGGTATATACACTTGATTTTAACAAACCTATTAAAGAAAAGTGGACCAACAAATAGTAGACGACGAAGATATATGCAATTCAAAAGCAATGTATATATGCAGGTGTTTCTATGATTAGGTTCAGCTATTTGCATATATTTTATTCATAATTTCTTAAATTTTTTAGTTGAGTAAATTTTTGACGATTATTATCTGCATGTGTTTACATATTCTGTAATTTGTGTACTATGATAATTTGCATTCAGGTTTATCCAATTAATGTCTCTAATAGTAACCATACTCTTTAATAGCAACCAAACTAGTCATTATTTTATAGTATGACCCCAATATTATTGTGTTTTGATTGCTTCATCGCTTGCTGAATATGTATTTTGATGGTGTATGTATGGACTATGGAAGCTTTTGGAGTTGAAATTGAAGATGCCCGCTTGAAGATGTATGTAAAATATAGCCATATTGAAGATACCTGCTTGGTGTTTGACAAAATGCCAGGTTGTTTTTTATGTTTCTTTGGTGGACTATTTATTTAATAATTAGTACTAGTACTGTTAAATGATTGACTTAATTATGAAATTGCCACTGTGTCTTTTGGACTTGAAATATTTATAAAAATACTAATAAAAGTCGTATGGAAAAATAATTATCTTTAGAAGGTCATAAAATTGTTAATATTTTTTAAAGGGATAAGTGCAAAAAAATACTCCGAAGTTTGGGTCTTTTGCAATTTAAATTCTGAAGTTTGGACTCTGTAAAATAATATCTTGAGATTACGAATTTCTGAAAATTAATACCCTGGGTTGATTTTTAACTGATAAAATACAATAATATCCTCAAAATTAAGATGAGTAATATGGAGTAATCTACTTTTAATGGAGAATATTATTGTTTTTTCGTTCCTGAAATTGGTCAAAAAATCTGTTTAAGGTATTAATTTTCAGAAATTCTTAATATTAGGGTATTATTTTGCAGAGTCTAAACTTCAAGGTTTAAATTACAGAATACCCAAACTTCAGGGTATTTTTTTTTTGTAGTTATCCTTTTTTAAAAATTAAGTACAAATGTCCAAAACTCATATAAAAAGAAGAAAAAATAGTAATAATAAATAAAGAAAAAGGATGGAGATGGGAGTATTTTTAATGCAATCCGATAGTATAGTATATGATAAATATATTAGAGTAGAAAAATGAAAGCAATACAAATAGGTATATGAACTTTCTCTTAGGATTATTAACAGTAATGCCCCTCGAATTATTGCCTACGTACCATTTTGCCCCCCAAAATTTCAAACGTACATATTAACAGTCCCCGAATTTTTAATATTTTTTAAAAATAGTCCAAAACTAAACTTTCGTTAATTTTCAAACGGAACTTGGCACGTGAAGAGTGAACAAAGGGTGCAATGGTCATTTCATTTTCTAGGGTTGAAATTAATCTTTTTATACGATCTAACACAGTCTACACTTCCCAATTCTCACCCCTCAGCCGCCGTGGGTTTTTACTAAATAGGAAAACCCATGTACAGCTGTTAAAAGCCCCACTTTAAGGAATCAAAGCATTCTTTTTCTACAAAAAAGCATCATTTTCTTACGAAAAGGGGGAGTGAAAGTTAAGTATGGACCCTAAAATTCGATTTCAGCCTTCATATGGTATGGATGAGCTTTCTTCTTTTCTTTTTTCTTTAATAAAAAAATATAGAGCTTTCTTGTTTTCTATTGCATGGATTGGTAAAAAATGTTCATTTTATATAAATTATTTGCAAATAGTTTCAGTGTTTGAAAATAGTGTTACCATTTGTCTTTTTCTAGTTGTTGTCATTTTGTGTGTAATAAATAATATATTTAGGTATTTGTCTTTTTGTTGACTATGCAATTAATTTTAGGTAGTTGGTTGGCTAGTTATTGAAATTAATGATTGGATTTACTTCTTTATATTGCAGAGGGTCACCCTAGAAAATTTACATTAAAGATCCACTATGGTGGTGAGTTTGTAAGTACATGTAATAAATTGGCATATACTAGAGAGAATGTCTATTACATTGACTGGTGTAATGCGGACAAGATAAAATTGGCTAATATAGATTCTATTAGCAAAGAGATGGGGTACGAAGTAGACACCTCATGTTATTATCGCATTAGTGGAATACCGCTAAAAGAAGATAACTTGATAGTATTGTGGAATAATGAGATAGTAACAAAATGCTTTGCAAACCTGCCTGAGTCTCGTGAGATTTCTGTATATTTTACCAGTGAAGGGTTAAAGCTATGTGAGAAAGATGAGCAAGATAAATAGTTGGGTGAAGATGTTGACTTACAAGACAAAGACTATCAAGATACTGAATTTGAGTAGAGTGGTGATGATTTGAATTTTGAACGGAATATTGATCCTACTGTAGAGTTTGCTTCCAATAATATCGAAGAGATCGAAAATCCTAGTCTGTTAGATTTTGATGATGATTTTGCTTTGTCTAATGAGAATATGAGAAGAAATCCTTCTGATGAGGATTATGAAAATGAGAATAGAGAGGAAGATGAATATGAAATTGCTGCTACATCAAACAAAACAAAGGTACCAAGGGGTAAGGTTCAACTGAAGAAAAAAATGCCTCACTTTCCTACATTTAGAGCTGAAACAGATATGACCAACCCAATTATCAAGTTTAGTCAAATATTTACCGATGCCAACACATTTAAACAAGCAGTGAGAGAGCATGTCATTAGACAAGGAAGGGATGTGAAGTTTGTTAAGAATGAAAAAAAATAAGTTTCGAGCTAAATGCGAGGGTGGAAACTGTGGTTGGCATATTTCTGCGTCAACCTATGAGAATACGCCAACCTATGAGAAGCACTCCTCTGTTAATGATAAAAGCATATCTTCCCGAGCATAACTACAGTCGAGTTTATAAGAGTAAATTTATGACCTCGAGATAGTTGTCAAAGAGGTACATGGACTCTTTTAGGGGTAATAAGAAGTTCTCAGTTACTGACTTCGTGGAACAAGTTCAGAAAGATTATGTAATGCAGGTCTCATGAACTTAAGGCTATAGGACAAGAAAATGGGATGTAGAAATGATTGAGGGAATTTATAATCAACATTATAATATCTTATGGCATTAATTGGAGGAATTAAAGAGAAGTAACCCAAGTACAACTGTTAAAGTAAAGAGTGCATTGGGACCCGATCAGAAACCTATGTTTGAGAGGTTATATATATGTTATCATGCTTGAAAGAAAGGCTATATTAAAGGATGTTGAAAAGTAATTGGACTAGATGGATATCACCTAAAAGAACATACATCTGGCTAACTTCTATCTGCTGTTGGAGTAAACGGGAACAACATGATGTACCCTATTGCTTTTGCTATTGTCGAGTATGAGTGCAAGGATACATGGAGGTGGTTTTTAGACTTTTTTAGGGATGATGTGAGGATTGACAATCCTTACCATTGGACCTTTATTTTTGACAAGCAAAAAGGTCTAAAGAATGTGCTGGAAGAGGATTTTGAGACTGCTGAACATTGCTTTTGTGTAAAACATTTGTTAAATAATTTTAAGACATATTTTAAAGGCCAAAGTCTAAAGAATAAGATGATAGGTGCTGTAAAAGCAACTACTTTAGCTAGATTCAGCTATCGCATAGAGGCGATGGGAAAAGAGGATGAAAATGCATTTGATTGACTCACTATGAAGCCTCATTTACAATGAAGTAGGTCCAATTTTAGAGATACTAACAAGTGTGATATTTTGATGAACAATCTTTGTAAAGCTTTTAATGGGGCACACGCCATTCTAGCTGCAAGGGAGAGGCCCATTTTGAGCCTATTGAAAGACTCCGAATGTGATGATGAGGTGGACTCATCAAAGACAATTCATTAAAAAGTGACATAGTGATCTTGGGCCAAAGATTTTCTCTATTATAGAGACTAAAAAGTATGATAGTGGGTTTTGTATAGCTTATTGGCTGGGCAAAAAAGATATCAAGTCAATCATGCTTATGGTAGCCATTTTTTTGTTAACTTGGCAACAAAATCATGCTCGTGCAAGAAATGGGACTTAACTGGTATTCCATACAAGCATGGAGTTGCTGCTATACTACATAAAAGGGAAAACCCAATTAATTATATAGACGATTGATATAAGAAAGAAACTTGGATGAGAGCTTATGGAGAGATAAATCAACCCTAAAAAGCAACAAGAAGAATGGCCAAAGTCCACTATATTACTTATGAGTCACCCAATATATCGTGTTTAACCTGGGAAGCCTAAAAAACTTAGAAGGAAGGAGCTTGATGAAGTAATTCAAAAGAATGCACAAAAGTTGAAGCACTACCACATAATTATTTACTGCTCCAGATATGGTGAACAAGGCCATAATACTCGGATATGCAACAAAAGGAAGGTTAGTTTCACTTTTAACAACATGATACGCTATACTTGTTATCTGAAGTATTATATGGATAATTTGTGAAGCTTTTAATGGGGCACACATCAATCAACATTAATGAATTTGCTAATTATATCTTTCAGAAAAGTACACAGAGGTTATCTGAATCTTCTACATCTCAGTTTCATTCTACTAGTGACCAATTTTCGACCCAACAATCAACACTTACTGAAGGGAGTATAGTAAGTGCATCACCTAGCAATATTCTTTTATGTTTTATTATGAAAACAAAAACTAATTGGACAAATAATCTTCGGTTTTGTAGGTTGAAACTTCATCTGGAACGAAGGATGGAGAATATGCCAAAGAATCTGAATTTGCTACTTTCTGATCATGTGTTAATCTATTAGGATTAAAATAGTTTTGTAATGCCAAGGCATTTTGATTTGTAGTGGTCATTTCTATGGAACCATTTTTATCTTAGCGAGTTGTTTAACATTTTTACTTACCATTTTGAATTGCAATGGTCTGGTTCTATAGAACCATTTTATCTTAGGCATGTTGTTTAACACTCGTTCATAGGACATTTTGTGTTGTATTGGTCTATGAACCAATTTGATCATGAATTCAATGATATTTTGTTAATTTATATTTTGTATCAGAATGTTCTTTTATTTTTTTGAACAATTAAATAATGCTTGATATAATCTGTAATATATCCAATTAACCAAAGAAAAAAAATGCAAATTGACATTGGTGAATTTTAACATCAATAAAAGAAGTACAAAAACATTGAAGGTCATGGATTCAACTAGACACAAACATTAAACAAAATACAATAAAATTAGCACTAAAGAAAATACAACTATAATTAATAGCCATTTCTTTTCTTTCTCTCTTTGATCCTGTAAGGACTTGATATTTTCCTTATATATATATATATATATATATATATTTTCTTTCAACGTAATTCTCTTCCTCCATTTGGTTCGTCTTCTTCAACAATCCAGGTATAACTTTGCTGGAACGAGTTATACCAATTGAAGAAGTCACAGTATCTAACTCCTTCTTTCTATACCACCAAAAAAAAAAAAAAGAAAAGAAATAAGGAGATGTTCATCCTCATGAAAACCCAGTCCATAAATATATAAAAACTAAACAATCAAAAACAAATATCAAAACTTATACTTTACCCCATAATTTCTACAACCTCAGAATCGACGACTTAGGTTTTTCTCTTTCCACGAGGTTTGCAGTTGGGGAATTAAACTGCAATTGCACCGAACATTTGTGAAGAATAACTTGAGCTTCCTTCACAAATGGTGTCTTCAAAATCACAATTCCGATCAACTACCTAAATTAAATGCATAGTCTAACAAAAAGACAAATACCTAAATGTATTATTTATTACACACAAAGTGACAATAACTAGAAAATAGACAAATGCAAATGCTCGTACTATTTCAAACAACACTCAAATTATTTGCGAATAATTTATACAAAAGCAATATTGTCCAATCCTCATCAGCAACAGAAACAAGATAGCTTGAAGATAGCTTGTTTGTCCATATTATATGAAGGCTGACATCAAATCTTGGGGTCCATACTTGACTTTCATTCTTCATTTTTGCAAAGAAGGATTGCTTTGATTCCGTTGGGTGAGACATTCATCAGTTGTGACTATTTTTTTTAATAACCAGCGGCTAAGACTCGTATAAAAAGATAAATTTTCAACCTTAAAAAACCCTTTATTCACTCATCACGTGTTGAACATGTGACCAAATTTCGTTTAAAAATTAACAGAAATTTAATTTTGGACTAGTTTTGAAATATATTAAAAATTCAGGACCGTTAATATGTAACTTTGAAATTTATGGGATAAAATAGTACTTAGGCAATAGTTCAGGGGCAATACTGTTAAAAATACTTTCTCTTATTTTTCTCTTCTTTCTTTCTTTTCCATTTTTTGTTTTTGTTTTAGTGAGTGTGAGTGTGTCTTGGGGACCTTTCCAATTGAATGGCTTATTTATAGGCCAAAGAAAGGAATATTTTTATAAGATTTAACTTAGAAAGCATATCTCTCCTATTTGTATAAATCTTCCTTATGTATCTAAGCTAAATAGCATATCTCTTAAATTCTCGCAAAAGAGTATCTCTCGATATCTTAAAGACTTGTACATCCAATCAAATATTCCACAACAGAGTATACATATTTCTTGTAAGAAATAATTACATGCAATATATAAGGTTACAAACGTTTTTCCAATAAATAATGTTACCAAAATTATTATGCTCCAACTTTTAGCAGAATTTCGGCAGTACTTCTAAACAAGTATTCATGCAAAACAAAAGTTTGTTAACGGTCGAGGCCTGTGTACCACACAGTGTCCTTAAAACTGATTCGCTCCCTCCACCAGAATGCTTGAGGATTTTG